>JAQJVL010000889.1:51962-325637 GCA_035578905.1 Stictocephala bisonia
TGTTAATTTTCATTGGACTATTAATTAATGAAATTTTCTATGGACATGGCCTTGGTTTGTGGCAATGACTACATTCGCTCATCAACACTCATCACACTCATTCGAAATCCATATTCACCCGATCTTAGGGATCGGCGTCTTACGAATAAATAAATGAAATAAATATATAAGTAAATAAAACTATGAGTATTGAGAAATATTTTTCAATAAGTCATTTTCAAACCACTGACATTGTCCGCTCTATAACTGTGATGAGGTAAATAAACCCAGGAGTGAATACAAAACACTAGCTGTAGGTGATTATTAAACCTCATTAGCACCAAATTCACGAACCCCCTGTCGTTGTAACAAGGGTTAATGATAAACAGGCACCGCCCTCTTGAAGCATATCTGATGATCCTCCACTCTGGTACGTGTTTTCACATAATTATGAATGAGAGGTGAGAACATTCTATAGGCATGTAATGTATAAGGGCAAAGGTCGAGTTCTGGTTTAAGTATTAGTTAGTTTAATATAATATTTTTATAGAAAACAATCATTTGGGGTTATTGTTCCCAAATTATCGGATTAATTATCCTAAAATGTACGAACATGGTTTCCCAGAACATTTAAATTCGAGAACTCCTTGTGCAACTAAAACATACTCAAATATAACGCCACTGAACCACATAAAGTTCTGTACATCCAGTTTATTCATTGTACTCACCGTGACACAAAGTTATCATGTTACACTAAAGGAAGGTAATTACTAAGAATCAAGAACTAAGATCTACAACTATGAACTATCACTGTACGTATGCGGATGAGTCGAATCTTTCAGTCATTTTCATTCACTGTTAGTTCTCCCTGCAAACGTTGACTGTTCAGGCAGTCTAACACCGAAGGCTAAAATCTGTACGGCCAACCTGAGTGGTAGATCTTAGTTGTCATTAGAATATCTTTTCTAAAAACATATTTTTTTACATTTTTAAAGATTTATTGATAAAAACAAAGAGATCGCATTTTTTATCTTTTATCAAAATCGTTAAATTGCATTCCTTGCCAATTATTTCTTATATAATAGTATTTACTATACTATTTCTTATATTATTTAAAAATTACTGAATTACCTAAGTTGGAAAATAAATCCTTACATTTCAAATTTTTTGAAAGAGACTAAAGGAATAAAAAGCCCTATTAAGTGCTGCTAAATAAGTAATAAGTCTCTCGTGGTGCCTGCCCTCATGGTACCCGCCCTCGTGGACCCACCCTCGTGGTACCCGCCCTCATGGTACCCGCCCTCGTGGTACCCGCCCTTTTGGTACCTGACCTTGTGGTACCCACCCTCGAGGAACCCACCCTCGTGGTACCCGTCCTCATGGTTCCCACCCTCGTGGTACCCGCCCTCGTGGTACCCGCTCTCGTAGTACCTGCCCTCGTGGTACATACACCGTCGTGGTTGGATTACATGATGTATTTTACTGGTAACATAATCGTAAAATATTTGTTTTGAAAAGCTATTTGTTCACTTTTAGTAGTTCATTAATATAACTCTGTCGTTACTGGTTTTTCATGAATAATTGAATTCAGTGAATAAATCTAGTAGTTATATTAAAAATAAATTTATCTGAAATGGGAAAAACACAAGTCAAATTTTATACAGGGCGAAAACAATTATTGAAACGCATTTACAACTTTTGTATGACTTCACTTGTAAAATTGAAATCTGGTACATGATTATCGTTACAAATAACATACTTTTTCATGCCATTAGCAACATTTCATCTTTTCTGGGGGATGACCCACGAGAAGTTGAGTGAAAATCTTCAATGTAAGCCTAGATCGAGTTTGGTATCAAATGAAAGGCCTATTCAAGAGAAATTATTTGCCACAAACCGAACTTCAAAAGTTTTATCCTTTCCAGAGTGGTAGCTATTTGAATTTTAAAGAAACTAATTTGAACAAATAATTTCTTCACTATTTAACGGTTTTTAAGTAAATTTTTTTTTAATTTTTTTTTAAAATTTTTTATATTTTCCTTAATATTTTTCTTTGTATAAAATTTTGTTTTTCTCAAAAATTTTTCCCTTTTGCTTTTAAATGTAATAAGCCAAAACGTTTTTTTCCCCCTTCGGGAAAAACCCCCCTTTTTTAAAACCCCTATTGGTTTAAAAGTTTTAAACCATGATTTTAAAGGGGCAAAAAACTTTCATTTTTTTCCCCTTTTAAAATATAATAAAATTTGAAACTTCCCAAATTACACCAAAGTTTGGGGGGTTTGGAATTTGGGTTTAGGGGTATTTTTGATTTGAATTTTTTGGTTTTCCTGTTAAAAGGGGGTTACAAATATCCCTATTTATGGGGGTTTTAAATTTTAAAAATTTTAATTTTTTAAATTTAAATTTTTTGGGGAAGGGTTTATGTAAAAAAAATAAATAAAAACCCCCGGTTTTTGGTTTTGGGTATTTAAGGGTTGGGTGGGTTTTGGTTTTGGGGGTATTTTAGGGTAAAGGGGGAAAATTAATTGATAATTACCCTATAGGTTTTTAATTTGGATTTTTTAATACCCAAAAGGGAATTTTTTGGGGGGGGGAAAATTTTTAAAAATTTTAATTTCTGATTTTTTTAATTTGTAGGGGGGGTTTAAAATTTTTAAATTTTTATGGTTAAAGTTTTGGGGGATTTTTGGGGGGGGGTTTTTTGGGGGGTTGGGGGAAAATTTTATTTTTTTTTTGGGGTTTTTTTTTTTTAAATTTTAATTAAAAATTTTTAAAAGTTTTTGGGGTAAAAGGGGGGTTTTTAAAAGGGGGTTTTTTTGGGGAATTTTGGAGTTTTTTTAACTATTTTATCCTAATGGGGTTTTATTTGATTAATGTTTGAATTTTTTGTGAGGGTTTAAGGGGGGGTTGGGGGGGGGGTTGGGGGGTTGGGGGGGGAAATTTAAATTTATAAAGGGGGGGGAGGGGTAAAGTAAAAGGGGGGGAAATTTTTTAAGGGTTTGGAATTTGGGGGGATTTGGGGGTTGGGGGTTTTTTTTTAAAAAGTTTGGGGTTTGTTGGGGGGGTTTTGTTGGGGGGTTTTTAAAAATTAATTTTTTTGGGGGGAAATTTTTAATTGGGGGGGATTTATGTAAATTTTAAATAAAGGGGAATATATTGGAAATATTTTTTGGGTTTGGGGGGAAATTTTGGGGTTTTTACTGTTTTGGGTTATTGTTTTTTAAGGAAATAGTTTTGTTTAAGAAAAAAAGGAAATGGTTTTTTGGGGGAAAATTTTAAATTTGTTTTTGGTTTTTTAATTTGGAAATAAAATTGGGGGAATTTTTTGGTTAATTTTTTTATTAAAGTTTTGAGTGGTTAATAATTTTGAAAAAATTTAATAAGTTTGGGGGGGGGATTAAAAGGTTAAAAAGTTTTTGGGGGGGAAGGGGGGTTAAATTTAAAATTTTGGGGGTTTATAAGATTTTAAGTTTATTTTTAATTTTTATTTTTGGGGTTAATTTTAATTTTGAATTTTTTTTTATTAAAAAATTGGGGAATTCTAAATTCAAATTTAAAAATTTTGGGGGGGGGGTTTTTGGGGATTTGGGTTTTTTTAAAATTTTTTTTGTTTTTTTTTATTTTTTTTGGGGTTGAGAAATTTAAAAATTTTGGGATAAATTTTTTAAATTTTTATTTGGGTTTTTAATTTTTAAAGGGGTATTTTTTATTTTGTTTGTTTTTTAATTTTGGGTTATTGTTTGGTTAAAATTAGTTTTTATTTTATAAAAATTTTTTTGGGGGGTTTTTTGGTATAAATGGGGAAAAAAAAAAATTTTTTATTTTGGGGGAATAAGAATAAATTAAGGGGGATTTTTTGAAATGGATTGCCATATTAAATTTTCACAACAAGATGTTTTAATTTGGTTTTGGGGTTTTTTTTGGTTTGGAAGGGGTTTTTGTTTTGGGGAAATTTAATTTTTTTTTTTGGGAATTTTAATTTTTGGTGGTTTAAAATTTGGGGGGGTTTTAGGGGAAATTTTTTGGAAAGTGGGGAATTTGGGGGGGAAAAGGAAATTGGGGGAAAAAAAATTTTTTTGGGATTTTTTTTAAAATAATGTTTTGGGGTTTAATTTGAATTTTTTCCGGGGTTTTAAAAATTTGGGGGGGAAATTTTAAAAAAATTTAAAAGAGGTTTTTTATTGTTTAATTTTTTTAAAAATTTTTTATTTTGTTTTAAGGTTTTTTTAAATTTTTTTAAAAAAAAATTTTTTTTAGGTTTTAAAATTTTTGTGTAAATTTGGTTTTTAAGAATTTAATTATTTTTTATTTTTTTTTTTTAAAAACCAATGTTCTTAATTTTTTTTATTTTTGGGGAAATTTTTTGGTAACAGGGGGTTTTTTTTTTATTCGAAATTTTCAAAAAAAAGGGTTTTAAAAAAATATAATGTTTACCCTTAGATGATTTTATATATTTTATAACATATACAAAAGCAAAAATGCAGTTTGGTGTTTGTTGTGTGTTTCCAACCCCGACTGGTTTTTGTTTGTGAAAGGAAAACCCACATGGGTGCCAGCCAACTTCATCCCCCAATTGTAATAGACCAAATTTAAGTATTGTGTTTAACGGGGGGTAGCCACACGTGATCTTCATGGTTGGCCCCCATGAAAAAATTTGAGTAGGTCCCACCCAAAAAAAATTGGAGAAATCATCATGAATTTTAGTAGCCACCCTTGATCAACATTGAACATCAACATCAACATCCGTGATCAATTAGGGAAGCCTGTTTGTTTTAAAAAACTTGGGTATCCAATCGTGATTAACTTGGATAGAGCCAATATTTATCTTGGCTAAGTATCCACGATGAACTTGGGAAGCTATCCATGATCATCAAAGGGGCAAAAACATCTTTATAAAACTCGGGTATCAAACATTTTGTTTAAAACCAGGATGGTCCCAAAATTTGCCTTAGCAAATATATTCTTTATAAATTTTTGAAACCCATTCAAAATCAATTTGGGGTAAACCCGTTTTTAAAATTTGGATGGAACCCATAACCATCTTAGCTAGCTATTCATGTTCAACTTGGGAGGCCATGTGTGATTAACTTAATAGTTTATTCCCGCCACTAGCTATCGTCCCAAACAGCTAGTACGTCTGAACCAATTAAATTAGCCTGGCAGTGTACCTCTCAACAGCTTTTCCCCTTTATTGGTCCAAAACAAAAACAATGCTTTTTCTTAAGAAAAAATAAAATATTTTTATTTTAAGGGCGTTTTTTAAAAGGAAATTTGGAAAACCCTTTTTTCGATTTTCTTTTTAGAATAAAATTAATTTAAAATTAGATTTGGTAATTCCTTGGGGCCTTTTTGGGCCCCTAGGGGTTAAAAATTATTTTTTTGTAAAATCAAAAATTTTTTTTAAATTTTTAAACCTTTAGAATAGGGGCCCTCTTGAATAACTTGAGTACCCACTTTTAGTTAATTTGGGGGTAGCACCCGTGTTTTTATTTTTGGTACTTCCCATGATAAACTTGGTTATCACCAGTGATTAACTTGGCTAGCTTTCCATGATCAACTTGGATACTTTCCATGATGGACTAGGATATACTATTATGCATTTTAAGGTAAAATGATGTAAATGAATTATATTTTTACAATCATGTTTTATTATTTTCATTTCTAGAGGATTTATCATCTCTTTAGACCCGTACATTATACATATTTAGACATAGACATATATTACGTGTAACTAAAGGTACGTTGATTGAAAGTAAACAAGAGTGTTTTGTAATTGCAAGTGACATTTTATACGTAGCTGTTTTAAATTAATTGGTGCAAGAAATGCCATCACCCGGGGAAATTGTGATGACGTCACTCGCTTTGTTTTTCCAAGTGCCCACATTATAGGTAGACTTTTGTCACTACAGGCTGACACAATAGTTTATTACCCTATATTTCAACGTAGCACTATTTCAATAGTGCAGTTTGAGCAATCACGAGATACCATTAATTTATGTAAATATTGTAAAATAAATCATTAGTACTAATTGAACTAGATGTTGAAATATTTGTTTGATGTAAAAAATTCACACGATTAGTGTAATGTTTTGTTTGAATAATTTAATTATAATTTTATTTTTCAATGTGTAGCGTGATATCAATAAAATACAGGTTACTAATAGTACTCAATATAAACAAAAATATAAAACTTGGTAACTTCAAATTCAGAAGAGATTACAAGCAAATAGAAAACATAAACATATGCTGTTAAATTGTTATTTTTTAAAGCGAGACAATATTGTATGTGTCAAAGGTGTTACCAATGAACCATTGCATGGCTTGTGATAATACCAATCTATGATGCATGTATTATGTACAATGTCTTTAGGGCCCTTCTTGCGAAAACTTTGAAAGGGCCCTTGTGACAATACCAATTCCGAGCATGTAATGTGTAAAATTTTCAAATGTCATCTTACGAAACATAGTATGGCTTGGGGACAGTCCCCAAATCTACAAATACATGTAGTGGGGTACAATTTCACAGTTTTTTTTTTGTAAAACCCATTGCAGGGCTTGTAAACATTCCCAATCTACAAAAAATTGTAGTTTTTAGGGTTTCATATGTAAACCTTGCAAAAACCATATTAGGGTTTGTGACAATACAAATCTAAGTTGCATGAAATGTGTAAAATTTTCATAAGTCCTCTTGTGAAACCATTTTAGGGCTTTGTGACAATACAAATTAAGTTGAAAGTAATGTGAAACAAGGGTCTTTGCCCTCTTGTAAAACCAAAATTATGGCTTGTGACAATATAATCAAAGATGCATGTAATGTGTACAATGTCATAAGTCATCTTGTGAAACCATAGTATGGCTTGTGACAATACTAATCTAAGATGCATGTAATGTGTACAATGTCATAAGTCATCTTGTGAAACCATATTATGGCTTGTGACAATACTAATCAAGTGATGTAATGTTTTACAATGTCAAATGCCCATCTTGTAAAAACCATATTTTGGTTTGGGTGACAATACTAATCTAAGTTTCCATGTAATGTGTAAAATTTGTAAAAGTCATTTTGTAAAAACCAAAGTTATGGCTTGTGACAATACTAATCTAAGATGCATGTAATGTGTACAATGTCATAAGTCATCTTGTGAAACCATATTATGGCTTGTGACAATACTAATCTAAGATGCATGTAATGTGTACAATGTCATATGTCATCTTGTGAAACCATATTATGGCTTGTGACAATACTAATCAAAGGGATCCTTTGAAAAGGTAAAATTAAATAATAAATCTTGGGGAAACCCCATAGTATGGCTTGTGAAAACCCCCAAATCTACGATGAAATGTAGTGTGTACCATGATTTAAAAGTTTTTCTTATGAAACTTTGTATGGTTGTGAAAATTACCAAAATTACGATGCATTTTGGGGTGTACCAGATTTAAAGTTTTCTTATGAAACTATTGTATGGTTTTGTGACAAAAACCAAATCTACGATGCATGGGTTTTGTACCATGATTTTAAGTCTTCTTATGAAACAATTGTAGGGGCTTGGGACAATCCCAAAAAAAAAAAAATTCTAGGGATGCATGTATTTGGGGTCCCAAAGATTTTAAGTCTTCTTTTTTAAAAAACTATTGTATGGCTTGTGACAATCCCAAATTTTACGATGCTTTTGTAGGGGTGTCCCCATGACTTAATTTCTTCTTATGAAACTATTGTTTTGGCTTGTAAAAAATCCCAAAATCTACGATGCATGTAGTGTGTACCATGTCTTAAGTCTTCTTATGAAACTATTGTATGGCTTGTGACAATACCAATCTACGATGCACGTAGTGTGCACCATGTCTTAAGTCTTCTTATGAAACTATTGTATGGCTTGTGACAATACCAATTTACGATGCATGTAGTGAGTACCATGTCTTAATTTCTTTTTATGAAACTTTTTGTTTTGGCTTGTGACAATACAAAACTACGATGCAAGGAAGTGTGTACCATGTCTTAATTTTTCTTTTAAAAAATATTGTAGGGCCGGGGGACAATCCCAAATTCAACAAATGCATGTAGTGTGTACCTATCTTTAAGTCTTCTTATAAAACTATTGTATGGCTTGTGACAATACCAATCTACGATGCATTTAGTGTGTACCATGTCTTAAGTCTTTTTTTAAAAAACTTTTGAAAGGCTTGTGAAAATTACCAATCTACGATGAAATGGGGTGTGACCATGTCTTAATCTTCTTTAAAAACCATTTATGGCTTGTGCAATCCCAAATCTACGATGCTTGAAAATGTGTAAAATGCCCCGTAAGTCATCTTGTGAAACCATAGTATGGCTTGTGACAAAAACCAACCCTAAAACCCTTTGTAGTTTTGGTACTATTTTCTTAAGTTTCTTATAAAACCCTTTGTATGTCTTGTGCAATACCAACCCTACGATGCATGTAGTTTTTTCCCATGTTTTAAAAGTTTTTTTATGAAATATTGTAGGGTTTTGGGGGAAATACCAATCTACGATGCATGTAGTGTGTACCATGTCTTAAGTCTTCTTATGAAACTATTGTATGGCTTGTGACAATACCAATCTACGATGCATGTAGTGTGTACCATGTCTTAAGTCTTCTTATAAAACTATTGTATGGCTTGTGACAATACCAATTTACGATCCCATGTAGTGTTTTCCCAATTCTTAAGTCTTTTTATAAAAACTATTATATGGCTTGTGACAATACCAATCTACGATGCATGTAGTGTGTACCATGTCTTAAGTATTCTTATAAAAATTATTGTAGGTTATGACAATCCAAATACGGGGGGGGGCAGGGGAGGGGGTGGTCCCAAGGGCGGGGGGGGGTTTTTTCCCTTTAAAATCTTTTAAGGCTTTTTAAAATTTACCTTACGATGCATGTAGTGTGTACCATGACTTAAGTCTTCTTATGAAACTATTGTATGGCTTTTGGGCCAAAAAAACCAAAATTACGTTTAATTTTTAAAATTTTTAAAAAAAACCCCCCAATGCTATAACACACAATTTCTAACCCAATTCATAATATTAAGAAAGAAAATGCCTAAATTTGTGTTTGAAGGGGTTGGGAAAAAATTTTTTCCCTCAATTTTTAATTTTAAAAGGGATTACCCTTCAACGTTCCATGGGGAAAGCTTTGGTAAAGGTTTTTGGGGGAACATTCATTTTGAACATCAAATTCTCAACGTGTGGTGGGGGAACCCCCAAACCCCTGAAAAATAAAGGTGACTGCAATAGGAAGGGAAAAAAGGGGTATTTGGTTGTTTTGTAAAAAGGGGGTTAATTTTTTAAAACTTTTTTTGAATTGTTTAAATGAGGTGTTGAGGGTTTTTTTTTTTTTTTTTTACTTTTTTTTTTTTTAAATTTTTAAAGTTTTTGATGGTTTTTTTGGGGGGGTTAGTTACCCTTTTAATCAAGACGGGGTTAAAAATATTGTATCATTTAGGCTGACTAAATAGTAACATGTTCTATAAAATCTTTATATTATTGATAACTATGCAATAAAAAGTGTTTTGTAAATTCTGGAGCCACATTCCCAAACTCTTTGACTGTGCCTCATAATCGAGGCAAAGCTCGGTCCATTTTTTAAACCCCGTACTGGCTTTTAAAAAATATGTGAAAAATATCATAAAATATTTTTGGATTTTTTTTTTTTCCCTTTAAAGTTTTAAAAACCAATAAATACATAACATTCTTCAATTTCTTAATTTCTTGAATCATATAGTTTATTTTCTATTTAAGTTAAAACGATATAACTTTAAATTAATCGGTATGTTTTAAATCCAAATTTTGGACTTTCAGAAAAAAAAAAGGGTCTTTTTAATAGCGAGAGAAGAAATTTGGGCAAAACCCGGAAATTGTAATAAACCTACATTATGTATGTTACTTGCCAAGAAAATTTCGTAAGTATGGTTTTTTTTAAAAAGAGTATTTAAAGGTTTTATTGGTGGTTTGTATTTTTTACAAACTAAAGAAACCCCTTTCAAACCCTTTCCCCTTTACCCCCCCTACCTATAAATTTTTTTTTTTTCCGTCTTTAATGCCCACTCACAAACCCCTTTAATTTACGGGCCTGGTGGGTTGGTTAGGTCAAAAAAGAAATGGTCGCGTGAAAACGTCGGTGCCCCGATTTTTGGAGCCCCCAATTTCCTTAACCCCTATAAGGGTTCCCCAAACCCCCCTCGACATTTTTGCGCACTTGCCCCAAAACAGGCCCCTTTTTCCTTTGCGTTTTGAATTTTTGTCACTTTTTTTTCTTTCAAAATTATCCACTAGTTTCTTTTTTTTACAAAATTTCAACGTCCTACCCTAACTTTAAACTCTTACTTGGCTTGTCGAGGGATGACAAAAAGAGCCCGTGTTATGCTTGGGCCGTATTTATTTTCACTCCTCTCTGCTTACACTACAATAACGAGCATGAGTATAAGCTTGCACGGTGTTTTAAAAATTAAAAACAGGAAAAATATTAGCCCTTTATGCTCTTGTTTATAAAAACAGTACAATGTATGGGATTAATTAATACAATATTTAATGAATTTTAAACCTCCTGTTGTGCATATTTTATTTAAATGTGTTGACATTTTTGTCATGGTTCAGCAGATAACCCTTATACATTTAAAAGTGCTATTGTGATCTTTTTACATAAACGGATTTATTTTGGTTTTAAACAAAATGAATAGCTTTGTTTGAAAATTGTTGACTGATAAATATATTTTGTTTAAAGGAATAAGAAAAAATCGCGATGACCACAGTAATTTTTGTATGTTTTGACTAAAAAGGGGACTCAAGGTAAGTGGTTAAAAAAAGCTATAAGGCCCCTCAATGTGTAGAAAAATTTTAACCCCCTCAACAAAACAACCAATGGGGGGCCATAGGGGCGTATGAAATTTAAAACACAATTCATTTAACAAACAAAATTTTTTTAGTTTAAGGGGGGGTTATTTTTTAATGGCAGGTTTCCCCTAAAAATTTGATAACAAATATAACTTAAGCACTGTGATGTACTACCACTTTCTCTTGATTACTAATCAACTAATCCGTATTAATGAAATTGCCTACTTTATTGGTTAATATGGTAACAGTTTTTGGCATTGTTCTTTTCCATATCTTTTTATGGATAAAAGTTACAATTCAAAAAGTGTCTAAAAGTTTCCCTTTTACAATTTCTCATCAACGGGGGAAAAAAAAAATTTAAAACTTTTTTAAATTTCTTTTAAAAACGGGAACTTTTAAAGGCCATTTTTTTAAAAAGTTTTAATTAATTTAAGGGGGAAAATTGAATTTTTTATACAATCCTTTTTTAATTTGGGCCTATAATTTTATCTTTTACAAATTTTAAAATTTAAAAGGTTTTTTTTGTATTCTTTTAAAAATTTGGGGGGGTTTTTTTCGGCTAAACGTTTTTAGCGCTGGGATTAGGGTTTAATTTTTTTTGGGGGGGGGTTTTTTTTTTAATAAAAATTTTTTGTTTTAAAAAATTGTTGGGGGTTTTTTGGGTTTTTTTTTTTTTATTTTAATTTAAAAGGGGGGGATTATTTAAAAAAAGGGGGAAAAATTTACCGGGGGGAAAATTTAGTTTTCCCCTTGGGGAAACTTGGGTTTTAAAAATGGGTTATTTGGGGGAAATTTTGGGGGGGGGTTATGTTTTAAAAAAATTTTTTTTGTTTTGGGTGTGTTTAAATTTTTTAGAGGGAAATTTTTTTGGGGGAATTTAAAAGGGGTAATTTTAAATTTTTTTTAAAAAGTTTTGGGGGTTGGGGGTTTTTATTTTTATTTTATTTTAATTTTTTAAAAAATTTTAAAAATTTTTTTATTAAAAAAAATTTTTTTGTTTAAAAATAAAATTTTTTTTTTATGAAATTCCCTTTATGGCTAAAGCTTGTGCGGAAAAGGACCCAGTAGTTTTAAAAAAAAAAATGTTTCCTAGTGATTGGCAAACTTAAATAAAAAAAATAAAATAAAAAACACTTAATATAGGTACATATTATAAAATAAACTCCTCATACTCTAGTATACTCTGGTATGAGGAGTTTATTTCATTATATGTATATGAAGTTTTTTTTTTTTTTTTTTTTTTTTTTTTTTTTTTTTTTAAGTTTCCCAATCACCAGGAAACAGTTTTATTGATAACTACTCGGTCCTCTCGCACAAGCTTTAGCCCATGAGAGGATCATTCTGAGTTATATTTTGTATTGTTAATTTTGTACTTTTTTTTGGAAATAAATAAATGTGTGATTTGATTTGATTTTTATTGGAGTAAAATAAATGATTTATAAAAATTTATTTTTGTAGCCTCTGGGTCACAGGAGAAAATAACAAATAATAATTATGATAATATTACATCTAATAGAAGAAGAAACAGAAAATTCTTTAATGATTGTGAGAATCCAGGTGAAAACAAATTTGATTATCCTCCCACCCCCTCAAGCTCTTATGGATGGGATGATTGTCACCTACCCAGACATAAACAGTGGTGAGGAGAGGAGCTAACAGTGGTGAGGACCCCCCTATCCAACAAGATTAATATTGATGCCACTCTTAACCACCTAAATAGGTACTGTGGTGAGGGCCCTCCCATCCACCAAGGGAAATATAATACTGATGACCCTCCCACTCATTCAGGCACATTCAATGGTGATGACTTTCCCACCCACCACAGCCGTACAGAGTTTATTAGCTTCCCACCCAGTGAACACGTAGAGTGGTGATGAAAGGGAACGAGCTGTGATGATGACACTCCCGTTCAATCAGGCACGAATAGTGGTTTAGTCTCCTACTCACTCAGGAAGGTAGTACGGTGGTGATGAAAGGAAAGTGATAATAATAATGAACCTGCGGTGATGGCCCTACTACCGATCCAGCAAGTACAGTATTATGAATATCTTGCTTTTTCTTCTCAAGAAATAGGCCACTATACTTGCATGCCAAGATTATTGCCTTATGCATTCCACAACTAATTATTTTTCAACTGTGGGACTTCACAGTGTACTTTTCCGGTGGATCATTTATCTTCCAGAGAAATTTGTTTCTTGGTAGAACTGGAATGGCAACTCCTCTACTATGACGTTCCTCCCACCACTGAGAATAATAGCTCCTCGTGAGATAACAATAAAGGAGGAGTTTGTAAGTGTCTTGATTATTTCCATAGTCAGTTAGCTATAAAAACGGCTTATCTAGTTAACTCTCATCACGTACAACTATTAAAAATAAAAGTTTTCATTAAAAACATATAAACAAGTTGGGGTTTCATATATTAACCGAATGTTACGTTCATTACGTTACAATCGTATTAAACATACCTTCTACTTTAAGCTGCTAGTGTCTTACATCTCCCTTGAAGGGGCATATTTAACATGGATTGGTACTTACTGTAAATAAATTATCCATGCAAGTTAATATTAGATGCTTTAACCAGCCATGATACTGTAAGGTACGTTTTTGTTTACGTTCGATGTCGTATAAATATTTCGCACGTTTGCCAGCTAGGATAGTTGCAGCGGGCTGGGTATAATTCCAGGGGTCGGAGTTAAGGAATGGAGTCGAGGCGAACGGCTCAGTACGTTTGATCTCAAAAGATCATTCACGTGGTACAAGACCACCACTCATCATCACCTCTTGCCTCGGGGTAGGTTGGGACAGTGTGCGGAGGATATATGATGCTGGAAACGCCGATACTGTGTCCTAATGTCCTAAAACCCCAAGTCCCGCCTTTCACGGCAGTCCAATGAAAAAAAAAAGGTGCCTACGGAACCCACCTACGCCTGGGGCTGTCCCGCCTTTCACGGCAGTTCAAAGCCCAAAAGGGAACCTACGTAACCTACCTACGCTTGGGCCGTCCCGCCTTTCACGGCAGTTCAAAGCCAAAAGGGACCTACGTAACCTACCTACGCTTGGGCCGTCCCGCCTTTCACGGCAGTTCAAAGCCAAAAGGGACCTACGTAACCTACCTACGCTTGGGCCGTCCCGCCTTTCACGGCAGTTCAAAGCCAAAAGGGAACCTACGTAACCTACCTACGCTTGGGCCGTCCCCGCCTTTCACGGCAGTTCAAAGCCAAAAGGGAACCTACGTAACCTACCTACGCTTGGGCCGTCTCGCCTTTCACGGCAGTTCAAAGCCAAAAGGGAACCTACGTAATACAACTCGAAAAATACTCGGGCCACTCGCCTCGTGAATGAAATGATTCAAAATAAAACAAAACTAAAACTTCTACTGGCAGAATGTAACGACCAAAACTGTTGGCAATGATACACGGGTCAGGACCGCTTTTCACAGCAGTAACACTTAACCCCGATTAACTCGTCTCTGATAACTTAAACTTCTCCTCTCACATGCAAGTATTAAAACAAGCTACTATATGAGTGGCTTCAACAAGCTAATGCACAAAGCTAGCAGAAGGGCAAGCTGTAATACAGTATGTCGAGGCAGGCCCACTTACCTCGTAGAACTAGTTTCGCCGCTAACACTCGAGTCGAACTGGCTCTGCGGGTGTGGGCGGCTGGTTTTGTTCTTGCCGGCCTGGCGCCTCCAAGCGGTGCCTAAGTGTAGTAGGCGGCAGACGCGGGAATTTCAAATGCCCTAACTCTCTGTCTTTTGAACTAATCTTCGTTCAACTTAAATTAT
The DNA here is from genome assembly GCA_035578905.1 of Stictocephala bisonia. Lineage (NCBI taxonomy): Eukaryota > Metazoa > Arthropoda > Insecta > Hemiptera > Membracidae > Stictocephala > Stictocephala bisonia. Next base: position 66,581 of record JAQJVL010000889.1, read on the forward strand.
TCTTTTTAAAACAAAAAAAAAACTACTCTTCATGTAGCAACCTTACACCCCCCACTTTGATCGGGGTAAAAAAAAAACAAACAAAAAAAAAGAATCGGACTTCCTGAAATCCAAACTTCCCTCTTCGCAAATGAACTAAAATCGTCTCGCTTGAAGCAAATCATAATCTCTTCTTCTAACATAAAATAACCTCTGTAGTTTAAATAAAATCATAATGTACTTCGTTCTTCTAAAATAAAATCAAAATTCTTCAATATAAATCAAAATCTCCCCATCGTTTAGCCATCACTTTGGGGCAGATATTTCGCATTTATCCTCTTCATGACGCCATCTTCGCCATAGATGCGCACTCTTCTGGGATGCCTTCTCTGCCGCCTTCGTTTGACGACTCTAGGCGGTGGGTCAGACGGGCCTTGGTGATTCTTCTCGGACCGCCTCTCCTCGGACGCTTCCGTATTCAGTAAGGTTGCCCCTTCCTTACCCGTCTCTTCTTCGTCGAGCATTTCCCAATCATCCGGGGCAGCTAGGGAAAGGCAGGGCGAGGGGGGATCGCCGAAATCTGCTTTCTTCTCTTCTATGGTGGGAGCATCATCCTCGTCAGCTCCTAATCTGACAAAGGCGGTCGTCAGTTTGTTTACACCTTCATCTTCGTTGCTTAACTCCTCCAAGGCTTCGTCGATTAACGTCAGCAATGTGTCGTCCTCGGGAATTCGTGAACTTTCTTCACAGGGGCTGTGGGTGTCAACCCGTCCTTCTGACACGGCTCCGGAAAACAGGTTAGGGCCTTCCTGGGTGTACCCTACTTCGGCCTCCTTTGTCAGCTGTTCCAACACTGGGTCCCAATGTACTTCCAGCTCCATGGGACTGTGGTCGGGGATGTTGATCGTGATGATGGAATTCGTTGGGGTTTCTACCCTAGAGGGTATCCCTCTTATCTCGGGAGCGAGGCAGTTACTGAGGTTGTCGTTTTCCCACAATCTAAAGTTTTCGGTCCCAACTCTCCTGTTCCTCAAAATCTCCGCAACGCTTCGGCGAATCTGTTTGCCGCATAATCTCTTACTCCTCAGCTTTGCGTTTCTGGTCAACATTTCGGCGTAGGCGCACAAGAAAACTCCACAATCATACGGATTCTGTTGAAGCGGTAAGTCCAGAGGCGTCTTCAGCATTAGCCAAACGTTGTCCTTCGTTACCTTGCGTTTCCTCGCTTCATACTCGAGGTAGTCTTTTATGGCTTCAGCCTCATCTTCATGGTTCCACCCACAGGAGTCGTACGTGGCAATCGTTCCTCTTCTGTTGGAGACCACCAGCAACGCCCAGTGTCCTTGTGGCCCGTGGTTAGGTAAATGGATAGGAAACAGCAATATCTCCTTGTCGAATATATTGCGCTCTCTTGTTCTTCGGTCTATGGCTGACAGTTTCTTGTTATTCCAGTCATCTAGAAAGAACGTATCGAACGCAAATACTGAGGGTAGTGAATGTGCGTAATAATAGTTTCTCCTCTCTACAATCCTCAGGAAGCTGTTTATGATCTCATCGTTCACCAAACCCTCAGGTGAGCTAAGGTCGGTAAACGAAGCGTCACTGAACGTGACTAATCTTCGGAGGGCCATCTCTATTGTTGGACACACCAAGGACCTGTTGAGAGAAAAAGGTGCAGTGAGGCATGCAAAGCAAGGCAAACAGAAAAAGGAGATGTTTAACCATCAGAGACTCGATTCGTGTAAAATGGCTTTAAGTCTTTGACATGGGCCGTGGAGGATTTACTACTACCCTCTTCTCGGATGAGATAGACGTTGTAGCCCTTCTTCCCTTCAACCACAAAGGGGCCCCCGTACTTTGGAGCTAACTTGCTAGCAAATGCGTTCGCTGCCGAAGATAGCAGGTGGTTTCTCTTGAGGACTCGGTCACCAATATTATACCTAATATCCCTTCGTCGAAGGTTATAAAATTTAGCTTGGGACTCGAATGCTTTCTTTAGATTCTCATGGCACCAGTCACGGATATGTTTAAACGCAGTCTCTCTATTACCTACTCCAGGTTCGTCAATCTCAAGAGTTGGTCCGAAAAGAGACTTTGGAGGTCTGAGCTCTCGTCCTAAGTTTATCATGGCCGGTGTAAACTGAGTCGAGTCGTGCACCGCCGTATTCATTGCAAACCTGAATCTTGAAAGATTTATATCCCAATCTCGATGATCGTGGTTAACAAACTGAGCTAACATTGTCCCTAAGACCTTGTTATATCGTTCGACGGGGTTTGACTGAGGGGAATAAGGGGCTGTAAACTGTATCTCTATTCCCCATTCAGCGGCGAGGTCTTGAAAGATTTTTGACGTAAACTGTTTACCGTTGTCTACTACGAGTATTTCTGGCGACCCGTATCTCAACAACAGGATCTCCTCAAATTGCGAGGATACGTTGTGGGCCGTTGCCGCACGTAGAGGAGCTAACTCCACCCATTTGCTGAAACAGTCTTGTAGGACTAGGATAAAAGTGTTTCCTTTTCTAGATCTAGGTAACGGTCCGATTAGATCTGCCGTTACGGAATACCATGGACCCTGGGGTCTTCTAAAACGCATTAGCCCTGCCGGTTTGTATTGCTCAATTTTATATTTCTGGAAAACATCACATGAACGTATGTATTGCCGAACATCTCGCGCCTCCAAGTGGGCCAGTAATATCTCTCAGCCACTCGCTTGGTCGTTTTTCTAAATCCAAAGTGCCCCGCCGTCGCTCTATCATGCGTTTCTTCCAAAACAGTTTTCCTCATTTGCTCGCTTACGCACGTTTTCCAGTCTAATGTCCGATCAGGCTGCTTGACAGTATTCCGAGGTGGTATATACTTAAGGAGTTTACCCTGCTGAATAGTATATCGGGGATATTTCTCAGGATTGGACGTTACTCTTCTCATCATGTAATCGTACCACGGCATTCGGGCGATCTCCCTCGGGATATTCTTGGAGGAGGTTTCCTTGTGCTTAACTGTCAGGGTTCCAATAGGCATATGTTGTTCCTCCTTGGGTCTATTTGCGTCTCCGGCTGGATTCCTAGATAGGGCATCTGCTACCTTATTCAATGATCCCTTTCGGTACTTTATTGAGAAATCATACTGCTGCAGTTCTAGAATCCATCGGGCCAGTCTGCCCGTTGGCTGTTGGATTCTCATTAACCACTGGAGTGCCTGGTGGTCCGTGATTGCTATGAAATGGTAACCCTCGATGTACGACCGGAATTTCCTTACTGCCCATACCAGTGCCAGGCATTCTAATTCGGTGACAGTGAATTTCTTCTCGCCGTCCGTAAGGAGCCTACTCGCATACGCAATTACGACTTCTTTTCCCCCTTGAATTTGGGAAAGCGTCGCACCCAGTCCTACTAGCGAGGCATCGACTTGCACAACAAAGGTCTCCTTAAAGTCCGGACATGACAATATTGGTGCACTCGTGAGAGCTCGTTTCAATTCGTTCACAGCATCCTCTTGTTCCTTGAATGATGAAGAAACAATAATTAAGTCATCTAGGTACGCAAAAGCCTTTGGCTCTAACTCAGGACCAATTATTTTATCGAGGAGCCGCTGAAAAGTTGCTCCCGCAGAATGAAGGCCAAACGGCATCCGAGTAAACTGATACAATCCCTTTCCTGGCACTGTAAAGGCTGTGATGGGGCGACTTTCCATCGCCAAGGGGACTTGCCAATACCCGTGTTTCAGATCAAGGGTAGTAATGTACTGTGCTTCTTTAAGTTTCTCGAGAATCGAATTTATTTGGGGAAGTGGGTACGCATCCTTTTCCGTACATTGATTCACCTTTCGAAAATCCACGCAGAATCTGTATTCGCCAGAGCTTTTCTTTACTAAAACCACGGGAGAGCTCCATGGGCTGTCCGAAGGTTCGATTATCCCGTTGGCCAGCATAGAGTCCACTTCCTCGTTTATTATCTTCTGCATGGCGGGGTTACGAGGATAAAATCGTTGCTTGATAGGCTCGTTCACACGTAGTTTTATCACGTGCTCTACTAGTGCAGTGATACCGGGAATTTCATTGAACCGTGCTATCTGCTCTCGTATCAAGGTACTCAGTTCCTCTTTCTCGTCTCCACTTAGTTCTATTATGGTATTTACAGGCATGGGGTCTCTTGCCACTTCTACAAATTGTTCGGCCGACTTCAAATAATACGTAGTATTCATTTCAATAACCTCGACACCCTCGATCATATCCATCCCAAGTATCAAGGAGGACGTTAGCGTGGGCACACATATCATTTTGAATTCATGATACTTCCCATCTATCTGGCCAACGAACTGGACGCCTTTAGTCGCTCGCATTTTCACTCCGTTTGCCATTTGAATGATCGTTGATTCCTGCGTTTGTCGTGCTCCATTATTGATTAGCCAACTGAACAAATGGTAATCTACCAAAGATATCATGGCTCCTGTATCAATAAGCGCATACATGACAGTACCCTGATAGGATATCGCCACATAAGGTCTGGTATCCTCACCTTTGGCAACAGCCTCGCAGTTCTTGGTAAACTGGCCTACATATTCAACCCACTTTGCCCATTCTTCGGAGGTCGTTCGTTTGGTCTCATGGATCTCAGGTGACCTCCTCCTCTCTGAGTCCAACGCCTTGCTATCTGTAGTCACGCCAGGTTTATTCACATCCCCTTTCTGGATTGGCGTTTCTTTCGTATTCTGGGATCCACCCTTCGGCAATACGTACATTCGACTACAAAAGTAGCTAAGAATTCTCCAGAAACTAATTGGTCTCAGCATCTCGAAATAATAAAGTCAAAATGGACAAAAGCTTTCGTAATCTAAATAGCTTTCTCCTTCGAATAGACCAAAATGATTGTGATCTATGACTCTCGTAGACTCGAATTGGGATGTCGCTTATAATCTCCTCGTTAGTCAGCAACAAACTGACCGTCCTTATTTGTATGGGAAATAAAATAACTCGTCCTCGATGACACCAAACTCGGGTCCTGTTGACATTAAACTCGTCCCTGTTCGGGCGCCATTTGTAAGGTACGTTTTTGTTTACGTTCGATGTCGTATAAATATTTCGCACGTTTGCCAGCTAGGATAGTTGCAGCGGGCTGGGTATAATTCCAGGGGTCGGAGTTAAGGAATGGAGTCGAGGCGAACGGCTCAGTACGTTTGATCTCAAAAGATCATTCACGTGGTACAAGACCACCACTCATCATCACCTCTTGCCTCGGGGTAGGTTGGGACAGTGTGCGGAGGATATATGATGCTGGAAACGCCGATACTGTGTCCTAATGTCCTAAAACCCCAAGTCCCGCCTTTCACGGCAGTCCAATGAAAAAAAAAAGGTGCCTACGGAACCCACCTACGCCTGGGGCTGTCCCGCCTTTCACGGCAGTTCAAAGCCCAAAAGGGAACCTACGTAACCTACCTACGCTTGGGCCGTCCCGCCTTTCACGGCAGTTCAAAGCCAAAAGGGACCTACGTAACCTACCTACGCTTGGGCCGTCCCGCCTTTCACGGCAGTTCAAAGCCAAAAGGGACCTACGTAACCTACCTACGCTTGGGCCGTCCCGCCTTTCACGGCAGTTCAAAGCCAAAAGGGAACCTACGTAACCTACCTACGCTTGGGCCGTCCCGCCTTTCACGGCAGTTCAAAGCCAAAAGGGACCTACGTAACCTACCTACGCTTGGGCCGTCCCGCCTTTCACGGCAGTTCAAAGCCAAAAGGGAACCTACGTAACCTACCTACGCTTGGGCCGTCCCGCCTTTCACGGCAGTTCAAAGCCAAAAGGGAACCTACGTAATACAACTCGAAAAATACTCGGGCCACTCGCCTCGTGAATGAAATGATTCAAAATAAAACAAAACTAAAACTTCTACTGGCAGAATGTAACGACCAAAACTGTTGGCAATGATACACGGGTCAGGACCGCTTTTCACAGCAGTAACACTTAACCCCGATTAACTCGTCTCTGATAACTTAAACTTCTCCTCTCACATGCAAGTATTAAAACAAGCTACTATATGAGTGGCTTCAACAAGCTAATGCACAAAGCTAGCAGAAGGGCAAGCTGTAATACAGTATGTCGAGGCAGGCCCACTTACCTCGTAGAACTAGTTTCGCCGCTAACACTCGAGTCGAACTGGCTCTGCGGGTGTGGGCGGCTGGTTTTGTTCTTGCCGGCCTGGCGCCTCCAAGCGGTGCCTAAGTGTAGTAGGCGGCAGACGCGGGAATTTCAAATGCCCTAACTCTCTGTCTTTTGAACTAATCTTCGTTCAACTTAAATTATTCTTTTTGAAACAAAAAAAAAAACTACTCTTCATGTAGCAACCTTACAATACTAGGGAGTGGAGTCCCATATAACATAAACACTGAATATTAGGTTTTAATTTCATGTAATCGTAAATGTATTCACTGAATTCATGTTGCAAAGAAAAATGACAATAAATTTTAACAATACCTTCGAAATGGATGGTCATCATCATACTATAAATATATAAATAAAGACGTTTTTCATTTCATTTCATTTCACTACTCAAACTCAAAGCTGAAATTCGCTAAATTAAACAATTTGCTTATATTGTTATCTGAATACTAAACATGATATGAGTAAACAGTCTGACCACAAGTACGTTGTATAAAAGTGAGATTACTACTGTCGTGTTGGTTGTGTGTTTCCATTTCATACTCACTGTTGGTGTAGGCTCTGACCACAAGTACGTTGTATAAAAGTGAGATTACTACTGTCGTGTTGGTTGTGTGTTTCCATTTTATACTCACTGTTGGTGTAGGCTCTGACCACAAGTACGTTGTATAAAAGTGAGATTACTACTGTCGTGTTGGTTGTGTGTTTCCATTTCATACTCACTGTTGGTGTAGGCTCTGACCACAAGTACGTTGTATAAAAGTGAGATTACTACTGTCGTGTTGGTTGTGTGTTTCCATTTCATACTCACTGTTGGTGTAGGCTCTGACCACAAGTACGTTGTATAAAAGTGAGATTACTACTGTCGTGTTGGTTGTGTGTTTCCATTTCATACTCACTGTTGGTGTAGGCTCTGACCACAAGTACGTTGTATAAAAGTGAGATTACTACTGTCGTGTTGGTTGTGTGTTTCCATTTCATACTCACTGTTGGTGTAGGCTCTGACCACAAGTACGTTGTATAAAAGTGAGATTACTACTGTCGTGTTGGTTGTGTGTTTCCATTTCATACTCACTGTTGGTGTAGGCTCTGACCACAAGTACGTTGTATAAAAGTGAGATTACTACTGTCGTGTTGGTTGTGTGTTTCCATTTCATACTCACTGTTGGTGTAGGCTCTGACCACAAGTACGTTGTATAAAAGTGAGATTACTACTGTCGTGTTGGTTGTGTGTTTCCATTTCATACTCACTGTTGGTGTAGGCTCTGACCACAAGTACGTTGTATAAAAGTGAGATTACTACTGTCGTGTTGGTTGTGTGTTTCCATTTCATACTCACTGTTGGTGTAGGCTCTGACCACAAGTACGTTGTATAAAAGTGAGATTACTACTGTCGTGTTGGTTGTGTGTTTCCATTTCATACTCACTGTTGGTGTAGGCTCTGACCACAAGTACGTTGTATAAAAGTGAGATTACTACTGGCGTGTTGGTTGTGTGTTTCCATTTTACACTCACTGTTGGTGTAGGCTCTGACCACAAGTACGTTGTAGAGCAGTGAGAATATTACTGGCGTGTTGGTTGTGTGTTTCCATTTTAAACTCACTGTTGGTGTAGGCTCTGACCACAAGTACGTTGTAGACCAGTGAGATTACTACTGGCGTGTTGGTTGTGTGTTTCCATTCCACACTCACTGTTGGTGTAGGATCTGACAACAAGTTCATTGTAGACCAGTGAGATTACTACTGTCGTGTTGGTTGTGTGTTTACATTCCACACTCACTGTTGGTGTAGGCTCTGACAACAAGTACGTTGTAGACCAGTGAGATTACTACTGTCGTGTTGGTTGTGTGTTTACATTCCACACTCACTGTTGGTGTAGGCTCTGACAACAAGTTCATTGTAGACCAGTGAGATTACTACTGGCGTGTTGGATGTGTGTTTCCATTCCACACTCACTGTTGGTGTAGGATCTGACAACAAGTTCATTGTAGACCAGTGAGATTACTACTGTCGTGTTGGATGTGTGTTTCCATTCCACACTCACTGTTGGTGTAGGATCTGACAACAAGTTCGTTGTAGACCAGTGAGATTACTACTGTCGTGTTGTTTGTGTGTTTCCATTCCACACTCACTGTTGGTGTAGGATCTGACAACAAGTTCATTGTAGACCAGTGAGATTACTACTGTCGTGTTGGTTGTGTGTTTCCATTCCACACTCACTGTTGGTGTAGGATCTGACAACAAGTTCATTGTAGACCAGTGAGATTACTACTGGCGTGTTGGATGTGTGTTTCCATTCCACACTCACTGTTGGTGTAGGATCTGACAACAAGTTCATTGTAGACCAGTGAGATTACTACTGTCGTGTTGGTTGTGTGTTTCAATTCCACACTCACAGTTGGTGTAGGCTCTGACCAAAAGTACGTTGTAGACAAGTGAGATTACTACTGTCATGTTGGTTGGGTGTTTCCATTCCATACTCACTGTTGGTGTAGGCTCTGACAACAAGTACGTTGTAGACCAGTGAGATTACTACTGTCGTGTTGGTTGTGTGTTTCAATTCAATACTCAATGTTTGTGTAGGCTTTGACTACAACTGCGTTGTAGATCAGTGCGATTACTACTGGCGTATTGGTTGTGTGTTTCCATTCCGAACTCACTGTTGTTGTAGGCTCTGACCACAAGTACGTTGTAGACCAGTGAGATTACTACTGTCGTGTTGGTTGGGTGTTTCCATTCCATACTCACTGTTGGTGTAGGCTCTGACCACAAGTACGTTGTAAACCAGTGAGATTACTACTGTCGTGTTGGTTGTGTGTTTCCATTCAATACTCAATGTTTGTGTAGGCTTTGACTACAACTGCGTTGTAGATCAGTGCGATTACTACTGGCGTATTGTTTGTGTGTTTCCATTCCGAACTCACTGTTGTTGTAGGTTCTGACCACAAGTACGTTGTACACCAGTGAGATTACTACTGTCGTGTTGGTTGGGTGTTTCCATTCCATACTCACTGTTGGTGTAGGCTCTGACCACAAGTACGTTGTAGACCAGTGAGATTACTACTGTCGTGTTGGTTGGGTGTTTCCATTCCATACTCACTGTTGGTATAGGCTCTGACAACACGTACGTTGTAGACCAGTGAGATTACTACTGTCGTGTTGGTTGTGTGTTTACATTCCATACTCACTGTTGGTGTAGGCTCAGACCACAAGTACGTTGTAAACCAGTGAGATTACTACTGTCGTGTTGGTTGTGTGTTTCCATTCCATACGTACTGTTGGTGTAGGCTCTGACAACAAGTTCATTGTAGACCAGTGAGATTACTACTGTCGTGTTGGTTGGGTGTTTCCATTCCATACTCACTGTTGGTGTAGGCTCTGACAACAAGTTCATTGTAGACCAGTGAGATTACTACTGTCGTGTTGGTTGGGTGTTTCCATTCCATACTCACTGTTGGTGTAGGCTCTGACAACAAGTTCATTGTAGACCAGTGAGATTACTACTGTCGTGTTGGTTGTGTGTTTACATTCCATACTCACTGTTGGCGTAGGGTCTGACCATAAGTACGTTGTAGACCAGTGAGATTACTACTGTTGTGTTGGTTGTGTGTTTCCATTCTATACTTACTGTTGGGGTAGGCTCTGACAACAAGTACGTTGTAGACCAGTGAGATTACTACTGTCGTGTTGGTTGTGTGTTTCCATTGCATACTCAGTGTTTGTGTAGTCTCTGACTACAACTGCGTTGTAGATCAGTGCAATTACTACTGTCATGTTGGTTATATGTTTGCATATCGGACTCACAGTTGGCGTAGGGTCTGACCATAAGTACGTTGTAGACCAGTGAGATTACTACTGTCGTGTTGGTTGGGTGTTTCCATTCCATACTCACTGTTGGTATAGGCTCTGACAACAAGTACGTTGTAGACCAGTGAGATTACTACTGTCGTGTTGGTTGTGTGTTTATATTCCATACTCACTGTTGGTGTAGCCTCTGACCACAAGTACGTTGCAAACCAGTGAGATTACTACTGTCGTGTTGGTTGTGTGTTTCCATTCCATACTCACTGTTGGTGTAGGCTCTGACAACAAGTACGTTGTAGACCAGTGAGATTACTACTGTCGTGTTGGTTGTGTGTTTCCATTCCATACTCACTGTTAGTGTAGGCTCTGACAACAAGTACGTTGTAGACCAGTGAGATTACTACTGTCGTGTTGGTTGGGTGTTTCCATTCCATACTCACTGTTGGTATAGGCTCTGACAACAAGTACGTTGTAGACCAGTGAGATTACTACTGTCGTGTTGGTTGTGTGTTTATATTCCATACTCACTGTTGGTGTAGGCTCTGACCACAAGTACGTTGTAAACCAGTGAGATTACTACTGTCGTGTTGGTTGTGTGTTTCCATTCCATACGTACTGTTGGTGTAGGCTCTGACAACAAGTACGTTGTAGACCAGTGAGATTACTACTGTCGTGTTGGTTGTGTGTTTCCATTGCATACTCAGTGTTTGTGTAGTCTCTGACTACAACTGCGTTGTAGATCAGTGCGATTACTACTGTCATGTTGGTTGTATGTTTGCATATCGGACTCACAGTTGGCGTAGGGTCTGACCATAAGTACGTTGTAGACCAGTGAGATTACTACCGTCGTGTTGGTTGTGTGTTTCCATTCCATACTTACTGTTAGGGTAGGCTCTGACAACAAGTACATTGTAGACCAGTGAGATTTCTACTGTCGTGTTGGTTGTGTGTTTCCATTCCATACTCACTGTTGGTGTAGGCTCTGACAACAAGTACATTGTAAACCAGTGAGATTACTACTGTTGTGTTGGTTGTGTGTTTCCATTCTATACTTACTGTTGGGTTAGGCTCTGACAACAAGTACATTGTAGACCAGTGAGATTTCTACTGTCGTGTTGGTTGTGTGTTTCCATTCCAGACTCACTCTTGGTGTAGGCTCTGACAACAAGTACATTGTAAACCAGTGAGATTACTACTGTCGTGTTGGTTGTGTGTTTCCATTCCAGACTCACTTTTGGTGTAGGCTCTGATCACGTTGTAGACTAGTGAGATTACTACTGTCGTGTTAGTTGTGTTTTTCCATTCCATACTCACTGTTGGTGTAGGCTCTGACAACAAGTTCGTTGTAGACCAGTGAGATTACTACTGTCGTGTTGGTTGGGTGTTTCCATTCCATACTCACTGTTGGTGTAGGCTCTGACAACAAGTACGTTGTAGGCCAGTGCACGTATACGATCTAAACACGTATACGATGTACATAACTCTCCCGTGTTTCCTAATAGAATCTAATTTTCTGAGTAGCAATACTATCTCTTGAGCCTTGTAAGCTACATTCTATAAAGCCTTCATAATGGTTTACATTAAAGAATACATTTTTTATGTAAAGTACACAATATCTTATTTTCCATCATATAAGGCACTTAAAAATTTTATTAATATAATACTTGTTTAGCATTATATTGATTGACAATTGATGTGTAGACTCAGCGTTGAAAATGACACATAGAAAACATTTTCCTTTTGTTAACGATCCTGTTTGTAAAGTGAATACACTTATTTAGTTAGTTGATTTGAAGACACATAAAACAATAATGATGTAAAAGATCAAATAAATAAAATAGTCCACCTTATTAAATATCTAGTGGGTAAGAGTTGTTACTAAACCTTCCATTGTGCAACATCCCTGGAACCATAACCCAATGTTTGTGGAATGAACCTCATAATAAGAGGCAATAAGACCTCAAGTGTACTGTGGTTATCAACCCAGCTTATTACCTCTTCCGGTAAGAGCTTTGGGTTAGTTTAGCCTTGCAAATAGTACTCCAAAACCTTCTGAAATAATCATACGAAATATCTATTCATTATTTTTTTTTCTATTCCTAAACACATGCACAAACCATTTGGAATCAAATTGATTAAGATCTTTTTATTTTTAGACGATGGTGTGAATTGAACAAAATGTCACTTAACGTTGATAAAACGAAGTATGTAAATTTTGACTTTAAAGATTTTAGCTTTACCCGCGATTTTAAATTTTATGAGATTAACTGTGCGGAAAATATGGAGGATCTATGTCATTGTAAATATATAACAAAAGAAGAAAATTTCAAATATCTTGGAGTAATTTTTGATTCGAAATTGTCATGGGAGAAGCACATAACTGTCCTGCAAAACAAACTTAAAGCAATTACGAGAAAATTTTATTGTTTGCGAAATTTCTGCGATGAAAGTTTGTTAGGAACTCTGTACTTTGCTCTAGTAAGTTCAAGACTTCAGTATGGAGTTGTGTGTTGGGGTGGGACTTTTAAATATTTAATAGAGAGATTAAGAGTGGTGCAGAATCATTTTATGAGAATAATTACAAATAAGAGAATACGAGACAGCTCATTTCCGATTTTCATTCAGTTGAAAATATTACCATTACAACATTTGTTTGTTTTTAAAGTCCTCAGACTTTTTTACACTAAAAGTGGTAATTTGGGTACAACGTTCCTTAATTATGGTACCAGAAGCATAGTCCGGAGAATGTTTAGAACTCCTAAGATTAACAAGTCCGTATTCAAGCATTCATTTCTGTACAATAGTCCAAAATGTTTCAACAACTTGTCTTATGAAATTAAAATTTCCGTTAACGTTAGAAAGTTTTGTAGTAATTTAAAAGCATCTCTATTACTAAATGAAAATTGTAACCTATTCTACAGCTAAAAAAAAGAAGTTGTGTTCTCTGTTTATTTGTGTTTTATAGTTGTATTGTAATGGTATTATGTATTTTGGTTTTATTTTTGGTAAAGTATTGTAATAATTTAAATAAGAAATTGTAAATATTTTTATACTAGGCTGAAGGGAATTGTTTCTGTTTATTAGTATTGTAGTGAAGTGCAATAGTTGTGAATTACAGTGAAGGTATGGTCTTGCATAGCAGGTCCTGTTATGTGCCTTATCAGTGTTAGGTGTAGACGCCACGGAGAGCAGCCCGGCTGATAACAACATGTTACTATAATCTGAACTCTGACAAGAAACCTGTTGTATTTTGTTTGCTATACTGACCACATTACTCGTAAAAGTAGTCAGTCAATTCTGGGTTGTTTCCTTATTATAACTATGTACTGGTTATGATGGAATAAATTCATTTATTCATTCATTTAGACTTTAACAAAGTTCTATAGAAGACAAGGAAAACATTCTAACTCTGATATATATATATATATATATAAAATTTGTATTACTTTTTACTTTTTTAACAGAAAGCTCACTAAATACTTTTATAAATGTATAATATAATTGTATACATGTATACAATTATAGCTAATATGTGTTTAAGTCTTTTATATATAGAATTGTATTGTTTTAACAAATTTACAACATGTATACTGTTACTTGTAAGTTGTATACTCATTATATCAATATAAAAAATAAAAATAAAACAATTATCATATCGATATAATTGTTAACATCTTAATAGTTAATTTCAAACACAATTTTAATAAAAAACAAAAATAAGAAAATTCTCAACAATGCATTCGGTCCCTTTATTGGTATTAACTGGATTCAAAGGTTCCAACTGAACAATTTTCTTCTACAAAAACGTATTTTTATTTGACTTGTTACAAAATGGTCGATGAACTACTTTTAAGCTCTGTCACCAATCAGTTTCACTTACATAAAAAGAATATTTCCATCAATATTCATCACTCACTAGTTCAACAATATTTCAATCACAGTCGGGGGAGGGGTCTATAGTTAGTTTTACTTTTACAGATAGTTGTTCTCTAGAGAACACATATATTACTCTCAATGAATTATAATGATTATTTCATTGGTTCTAAAGATCTACTGTTGGGACTTGATCGTACGAGTGTAAGATAACTAATTAGATCGTACGATTAACTAACATTTCTACAATATTATAGGTCATAAAAAATAAATGAATATTTCAATCACCAAACCCATGGTAATGGCAAATCTTTTGTAGAGAATTGTTCGGTTCAGATCTTTCTTTATATTTAAGTTTTCATATATTTACCCTTTAAATTTGTTAATGAAATATTTATTATATATATATACCTAAGTTATTTGTAATACATAGTATTATCGCATAGAATCTCTTTTAGGAAAAAGACGATTCTGATAAAAACGTTATTGAACTTTTAACTTCGGCAGACTATGTAATTCTATTTTATTATTTTATATTGTTGATGTAGACTTATTCAAATAAGACAGAATCACAATAGTTATTTAATGAACTGTTATTTCCACATAATGTTACGTATATATGTGCACCCTACATGAGAGACTTCCTGTCCCGGCAAACCATAGGTAATGTAAAGCCAATAAAATTGTACCATTGATTACAATATTACTTACAAACATATTTATGAACATGTGTGCAACTAATTTTATTAGTTAGTAAGGCCTGCCACTAGCGCTGGCTTAAACAACATTACATTGACATAAGATTAATGAAAATGTTATATAAATAGTCAATAGATATACCTGTAAAACAGGTAGTCTCCTTTATATAATGTATTGTCGCCTCTAGTTTAATGACTGTAGTCTCCTATATATCTTGTACTTTCTCCTATAGTTTAATGACTGTAGTCTCCTATATGTTGTATTGTATCCTCTAGTTTATTGACTGTATTCTCCTATTTAACCTGTACTGTCTCCTCTAGTTTAGTGACTGTAGTCTCCTATATATGTTGTATTGTATCCTCTTGTTTAATGACTGTAGTCTCTTATATTTGTTGTACTGTCTCCTCTAGTTTAGTGACTGTGGACTCCTATATATGTTGTACTGTCTCCTCTAGTTTAAAGAGTGTAGTCTCCTATTTATGTTGAACTGTCTCCCCTAGTTTAGTGACTATTGTCTCCTATATATGTTGTATTGTCTCCTCTAGTTTAGTGACTGTAGTCTCCTATTTATGTTGTATTGTCTCCTCTAGTTTAGTGACTGTAGTCTCCAATATATGTTGTATTGTTTCATTTAGTTTAGTGACTGTAGTATTCTATGTATGTTGTACTGTCTCCTCTAGTTTAATGAGTGTAGTCTACTATATATTTATTCTCTCCTCTAGTTTAATGACTGTAGTCTCCTATATATGTTGTATTGTCTCCTCTAGTTTAATGACTGTAGTCTCCTATATATGTTGTATTGTTTCCTGTAGTTTAGTGCCTGTAGTCTCCTATTTATGTTGTACTGTCTCCCCTAGTTTAGTGACTGTAGTCTCCTATATGTTGTACTGTCTCCCCTAGTTTAATGACTATAGTCTTCTATATATGTTGTATTGTATCCTCTAGTTTAATGACTGTAGTCTCTTATATTGAGTCCAGCTCAGTCAGCCGTGCAGTGCTCGTTTCTACTCAAGGTCACTACCACGTGCTCGAGTTCTATACGCGCTGTGCGTGTTTCAGTTTGTCGAATAGTGGTTTTTATTAATTTATTGTGAAATGGCACTCTGTGGCGTCTGCGGAAACGAATGTAGTGATACTAGCAGCATAAAGTGCACTGTATGTGAAATTTGTTTTCATCTTCACTGTGTTAAAAACGAAAGCGAGGAAAAAATAAAGCGATCTACAAAGGACTGGAGATGTGTTTCATGTAGGGGTAAAACATCTAATCATGGAAGTGTGAAGTCGATTGTGTCAACGTCTGATCCCATCACGAAGGACTTCCTTGTCAAGGTAATGGAAGGCTTAAAAAAGGACGTGTTTAGTGAAATGTCTTCTTTTAAGGCTGAAATAGCCGATCTTTCAACATCTGTGCAGTATGTTTCCAACATGTTGGACGCCTCTAACGTATTGATGGAGGACATTAAGAAGAAACTTGCAGAAGTACAGAGTGAGAATCAGGCGCTGAAGGCGAGTAACCAGGCTTTAACCAATGAAGTTGTGGGACTACGAGAGAGGATGCGGAACTTGGAACAATACACGAGGGTGAATAACATTGAAATCAGCGGTGTTCCGGAGTCGAGAGGGGAGAACATCACTGACGTGTTGACGGATGTGGGAGCGGCCCTTGGAGTGGAGGTGAAGAAGACGGACATCGCCGCTGTACACCGTGTACCGTCATACAGAAACGTCCGGGAACCATCTGTTATCGTCCAGTTCACGGCCAGGTGGATCAAGGAGCAGTGGATAGCAAAGTTCCGGCAGAAGAAGAATCTGACAGCTCGAGATATCAACCAGCACTTCCCAGCTCAACGTGTGTTTGTCAACGACCATCTCTCGCCGGAAAATAAGCAGTTCCTGTCCAAGCTCAAACAGAAGCGAAGAGAACTCGACTACAAATTCGTCTGGTGCCGGGACGGAAAATTCTTCGCCAGGAAAGCCGAGGGTCAGCCAGTGAAAAAGATCAACACTTATGAGGACATGGAAAAACTCAGTTAGACCTGTAAGTTCTCAGTTAAACCTGTAAGTCACATCTTAAAATGCCTAGGCATGTTCGTTATATTAAATTACCTACTATAATTATATGCAAACAACAAAAACTCAGATCAGATAGATTTCAATAGTTTTTTTATTTCACAGAATAATTTAAGCCAAAATTTAATCTATGCGAACATAAGAAGTATGCGACAAAATTTTGATAGTTTTTTTGCCGGTTTTAAATCAAATCAAACATCGGATAAGTTTTATAATCATGAGCGAAATATGGATTGGCAGTGACGAAGTTGAACTTTATAACATTCCGGGGTACAATGTTTTCCACTACTGTAATAATAACTTTAGATCAGGAGGAATTTTATGTTATGTTTTAGCCGATATTACTGTGTTAAATTTAAATTTAAATTGTACCACAGCTGATACTTTACTTTTAAAAATCAAATATCAGGAATTGTTTTTTAATATCTTTTGTATTTATAGATTGCACAGTTATTCTGAAAATGATTTTGTTGTGGAATTAGGTAATAAGTTAGAATCCATTCCTAACAGTACTATCCTTATTGGAGATGTTAACATTAATATAATAGACAATACGCCAAGTTCACATAGTTATTTAAGTATGTTAAACAGTAATGGTTTTGTTCAGTTTATAGACTCCCCAACTAGAATAACTACTAATTCCCAAACTTGTATAGATCACATTTTTATTAGGCACCGTAATACTTCCATATTTAAGAGTGCAGTTTTCGACATAGGTTTGACAGATCATTGTATGTTAGGCTTAAGAATAGACTTTAACCAATTACAAAATCAGTCTAGTAATAATTGCAATATCCAGAACAAAACTAATGTTGCTGCCATTGTTGATTTTGAAAAGGTGATGTTAAAAATAAGTTCTGTAAATTGGAGTGTATGTTATGCATCAGATAATGTTAGTACAAATTTCAGTTATTTTTTGAGTATATTAAGTAATATAATTGATAATTGCAAAAAATGTCAAAATTTGAGGTTTTGTAAACTTCAGAAAGCTAGGTTAATCAGTCCTTGGATTAACACCAAGTTACTAGATAAAATAAAAAGAAAACACAAATTGTATAAAATTTATAAAAATAGACCGTATGATAGAAGCTTTTCTGAATTTTAAAATAGATACTGTAGTAGATTAAAAATAGAAATTAACGAGACGAAAAATAATTATTATTCTAAAAAAAATTAATGAAGCAAAAGGAGATTCATCTCTTCAATGGAAAATTGTAAATAATCTGAGTGGGTCAAATTCTAAGAAATCTGTTGACAAAATAGAATTAGATAACGGAGTGATCTTATCTGATTCGTATGCAGTAGCCGACACAATTAACAATTACCTTATCGAAGTACAGTCTAGCCAATCGTCAAATGCAGTCAATGAACTCAATTTAACACCAAGGCTGTCTTCCTTTTTTATCCTTCCAACGAACGAAAATGAAGTATTAACAATCATTAAAAATTTAAAAAATAAAAAGTCATCAGGTTTTGATAACGTTAGTGTAGCATTGATCAAACACATTGCTCACGTAATATCTCCTGTTCTTGCTAAGCTTATAAATTTAAGCTTCTCTACAGGTGAATTTCCAAAACAATTAAAATCAAGTGTAGTTGTGCCAATTTACAAAAAGAATACGTCTATAAAATTGGACAATCTCCGCCCTATTAGTTTGCTCTCAGTATTTTCTAAAATATTCGAGAAATTAATGAAAATAAGATTACTCGGTTATTTAAATAGTATACAGTTTTTTAGTATGAATCAGTATGGCTTCAGGGAGGGTAGATCAACTGAGGATGCCCTTATTATTGTTACAGATATGATATATTCCAGCTTAAATGACGGTAAAAAATCTACAGGTCTATTTATAGACTTTAAAAAGGCGTTTGATTTGGTAGATCACAAAATTCTATTACTAAAACTGGAGGCGGTGGGAGTGCGGGGCGTAGCCTTGAGCTGGTTCCGTAGCTTCTTCACTGGGCGGGAACAGCGAGTGCGAGTTGGACAATCTGTCAGCGCACCGCTGCCAGTCACAACAGGTGTGCCGCAGGGCAGTGTCATCTCTGCTACTCTGTATCTGATTTTTATTAATGATTTATTAGAGCAGAATTTTAATGGGAAGGCAAGTGCTTTCGCTGATGACATAGCTTTTTTCTATTCCCAAACACATGCACAAACCATTTGGAACCAAATTGATCAAGATCTTTTTATTTTGAAACGATGGTGCGAATTGAACAAAATGTCAGTTAATGTTGATAAAACAAAGTATGTGAATTTTGATTTTAAAGATTTTGGCTTTAACCGCGACTTTAAATTTCATGAGATTAACTGTGCGAAAAATACGGAAGATCTATGTAATTGTAAATATATAACAAAAGAAGAAAATTTCAAATATCTTGGAGTAATTTTTGATTCAAAATTGTCATGGGAGAAGCACATAACTGTACTGCAAAACAAACTTAAAGCGATTACGAGAAAATTTTATTCTTTGCGAAATTTCTGCGATGAAAGTTTGTTGGTAACTCTGTACTTTGCTCTAGTAAGTTCAAAACTTCAGTATGGAGTTGTGTGTTGGGGTGGGACTTTTAAATATTTAATAGAGAGATTAAGAGTGGTGCAGAATCATTTTATGAGAATAATTACACACAAGAGAATACGAGACAGCTCATTTCCGATTTTCGTTCAATTGAAAATATTACCATTACAACATTTGTTTGTTTTTAAAGTCCTCAGACTTTTTTACACTAAAAGTGGTAATTTGGGTACAACGGACCTAAATTACGGTACCAGAAGCATAGTCCGGAGAATGTTTAGAACTCCGAAGATTAACAAGTCCGTATTGAAGCATTCATTTCTGTATAATGGTCCAAAATGTTTCAACAAGTTGCCTTTTGAAATTAAAATTTCAGTTAAAGTTAGAAAATTTTGTAGTAATTTAAAAGCTTTTCTATTACTAAATGAAAATTGTAACTTATTCTACAGTTAAAAATGAAGATGTGTTCTCTGTTTATTTGTGTTTTATAGTTGTATTGTAATGGTATTATGTATTTTGGTTTTATTTTTGGTAAAATTTTGTAATAATTGAAATAAGAAATTGTAAATATTTTTATACTAGGCTGAAGTGAATTGTTTGTGTTTATTAGTGTTTATTAGTATTGTAGTGAAGTGCATCAGTTGTGAATTGCAGTGAAGGTACGGTCTTGCATAGCAGGTCCTGTTATGTGCCTTATCAGTGTTAGGTGTAGACGCCACGGAGAGCAGCCCGGCTGATAACAACATGCTACTATAATCTGGACTCTGACAAGAAACCTGTTGTATTTTGTTGCCTATACTGACCACACTACTCGTAAAAGTGGTCAGTCAATTCCGGGTTGTTTTATTATTATAACTTTGTACTGATTATGATGGAATAAATTCATTTATTCATTTATTCATTTATATATATTGTACTGTCTCTTCTAGTTTAGTGACTGTGGTCTCCTATATATGTTGTACTGTCTCCTCTAGTTTAAAGAGTGTTGTCTCCTATATATGTTGTACTGTCTCCCCTAGTTTAGTGACTGTAGTCTCCTATATGTTGTACTGTCTCCCATAGTTTAATGACTATAGTCTCCTATACAGTATATGTTGTATTGTCTCCTCTAGTTTAGTGACTGTATGCTCCTATTTATTTTGTACTGTCTCCTCTAGTTTAGTGACTGTAGTCACCTATATATGTTGTATTGTCTCCTCTAGTTAAGTGACTGACTGTAGTCTCCTATTTATGTTGTACTGACTCCTCTAGTTTGATGACTGTAGTCTCCTATTTATGTTGTACTGTCTCCTTTTGTTTAGTGACTGTAGTCTCCTATATATGTTGTATTGTCTCTTCTAGTTTAGTGACTGTAGTCTCCTATTTATGTTGTACTGTCTCCTCTAGTTTAGTGACTGTATGCTCCTATTTATGTTGTATTGTCTCCTCTAGTTTATTGACTGTATTCTCCTATTTATGGTGTACTCTCTCCTCTAGTTTAGTGTCTGTAGTCTTCTATATATGTTGTATTGTCTCCTCTAGTTTAGTGACTGTAGTCTCCTATATATGTTGTATCGTCTCCTCTAGTTTAATTAATGTAGTCTCCTATATATGTATTACTGTCTCCCCTAGTTCAATGACTGTGGTCTCCTATATATGTTGTACCGTCTCCTGTAGTTTAGTGACTGTAGTTTCCTATATATGTTGTATTGTCTCCTCTAGTTTAATGACTGTAGTCTCCTATATGTTGTATTATCTCCTCTACTTTAGTGACTGTAGTCTCTTATTTATGTTGTATTGTCTCCTTTAGTTTAATGACTGTACTCTCCTATATGTTGTATTGTCTGCTCTAGTTTAATGACTGTAGTCTCCTATATATTTTGTATTGTCTCCTCTAATTTAATTAATGTAGTCTCCTATATATGTATTACTGTCTCCCCTAGTTCAATGACTGTGGTCTCCTATATATGTTGTACCGTCTTCTGTAGTTTAGTGACTGTAGTCTCCTATATATGTTGTATTGGCTCCTCTAGTTTAATGACTGCAGTCTCGTACATGTTGTATTATCTCCTCTAGTTAAGTGACTGTAGTCGCCTATATATGCTGTATTGTCTCCTCTAGTTTAATGACTGTAGTCTCCTATATATGTTATATTGTCTCCTCTAGTTTAATTAATGTAGTCTCCTATATATGTATTACTGTGTCCCCTAGTTCAATGAATGTGGTCTCCTATATATGTTGTACCGTATCCTGTAGATTAGTGACTGTAGTCTCCTATATATGTTGTATTGTCTCCTCTAGTTTAGTGACTGTAGTCTCCTATTTATGATGTATTGTCTCCTTTAGTTTAATGACTGTACTCTCCTATATATGTTGTATTGTCTCCTCTAGTTTAATGACTTTATTCTCCTATATGTTGTATTATCTCCTCTAGTTTATTGACTGTAGTCTCCTATTTATGTTGTATTGTCTCCTTTAGTTTAATGACTGTACTCTCCTATATGTTGTATTGTCTCCTCTAGTTTAATGACTGTAGTCTCCTATATGTTGTATTATCTGCTATAGTTTAGTGACTGTAGTCTCCTATTTATGTTGTATTGTCTCCTTTAGTTTAGTGACTGTACTCTCCTATATGTTGTATTGTCTACTCTAGTTTAATGACCTTAGTCTCCTATATGTTGTATTATCTCCTATATTTTAGTGACTATAGTCTCCTATTTATGTTGTATTGTCTCATTTAGTTTAATGACTGTACTCTCATATATGTTGTATTGTCTCCTCTAGTTTAATGACTGTAGTCTCCTATATGTTGTATTATCTCCTATAGTTTAGTGACTTTAGTCTCCTATTTATGTTGTATTGTCTCCTTTAGATTAATGACTGTACTCTGCTATATGTTGTATTGTCTCCTTTAGTTTAATGACTGTACTCTCCTATATGTATTGTCTCCTCTAGTTTAGTGACTGTAGTCTCCTATATGTTGTATTATCTCCTATAGTTTAGTGACTGTAGTCTCCTATTTATGTTTTATTGTCTCCTTTAGTTTAATGACTGTACTCTCCTATATGTTGTATTGTCTCCTCTAGTTTAGTGACTTTAGTCTCCTATTTATGTTGTATTGTCTCCTTTAGTTTAATGACTGTACTCTCCTATATGTTGTATTGTCTCCTCTAGTTTAGTGACTTTAGTCTCCTATTTATGCTGTTTATGAATCCTCGAACCAGATTATCCTATTCCTATAATCTTCAGAGTTTCCCTAGGGTCTTCAGAATTCCTTCGGTGTTTTCCCAGATATGCTCAATTGGGGTTTAGGTCTGGATTATGAGCTGACAAGTAATTGACTGTGATACAATCTTCATCCAGGCAATTAGAATATATCAGCAGTGTGTGGATGAGTATTACTGTGACTGAGACTACTGGAACCCCAACATTTAGCAGTGGATCATAAGCCTATATATGTCAATTAAATTAATTGTAGTACCAAATATAAGAAAGGTCGCCGAGTTCTCTAACCATCCCACTATGGTACACCCCAAAATGGTGTCTACATATGTTACTGTTCATAGCCTCCATATATTTGCAGTGTTTTGTAATGCAAAAGCCTAATTTACTTATTAAAAAAACGTGATTTATAAGGGAGTTTCACCAAGTTCTGAAGTATGTATAGTCAAGAACATAATCTTTTTTAATGTATTATCAACCTGTTTTGTTTACTTTTTAGGCAGTAAGTGGTATTATTACAATTAAACTAAAGCATTTTTAAAATAATTTTACTTCCAACATTATAAAAAATTGTACTAAACAAATGATTTATTTGTGACATCGTTATTCAATGTTGTATTTAATAAAGCGATACAAATGTCATCTTTTGTATATCAGCATTCTTCGAAACTTATCAGTAGGGACCAAATACAAAAAACATTGCTTTTTCATTTGACTATGTCTTAACCTATGGGCGAGTCGGTGGCCGAGTGGTCTAAGGCGTCAGGACTTTGAGCTTGGGTTAGAGATAGCGCTGGTTCGAATCCGGCCTAGACTGAAAGATTTTATCAGTAATATTTACCTTCTACTGTGCTGGTTCACCTCCTTACTCTCTCTGAATAAGTTCCTCGAACAGATCAATAGTTTATGGGGCAGAGTAAGGATAAGGAGGATATTGACATCTCCTTAAAAAAAAAAAAAAAAAAAAAAAAAAAATCAACTTAACCAAGAAACAGATATATTGGATCATAACTGCAAGATATATCGTCTATAGCCGTCTTGAATAACAAACAGTATAAGGGTGTGTTTGTCTTTGTTCTTGTAGAACTCTGTCGAGACTGCTCACATGAATCTAAGCATGCGATAAAATGTTACTCATTTAAAAGATAAAGGAGGCCTTGTACTTGGCTAATTTAGTTTTAATAGAGCCTGTAACAGGTCCACCCAATTGACGATTAAATTAATTAAATTTAAATAAAATACAAATTATTTAAATGAGAAAATAGGTACATTTAATTAAAACAAATATAGAATATTTAAATAAATTCGGAAATTATAACAAATTAATAGCCTCAAGTATAGAAAATTAGGTAGGCAGATTTATTCCATGGCAGTCTTCCGAGACACATGAGTAAACAAAATTCCAAACATTGCAGTCGAGACTGATAACAGACCTGTTCAGTTTTGCGTCGTCTGGGACGAGTCAATTTCAAGGGGAGTCTACATGTCAGTTGAGTCCAAGATAAATAAAGATATTGTTAGTTGACAAAATGACCACTAGAGGCAGCACTAACCAGAGCAAGAGCACATGGAGAGACCGGAAGTATTGCCCCAAACCCAAAGCCCTAGACTGTAACGGACTGGCAAAGGACTCTAGCCTCGTCAACGACTCTCCCACTTCATTTCAGTCCAATGTAGAGTGCACAAGTCACCGCCGGTGGTCTCTTGACCCCAAACCCGAATAATCAGTTTAAATGTTTTATCGAACATCTTTAAATTAACATTTTAAAGTCGATATTAAGATATAAAGTAAATAAATATACGATGTCCAAGTTAGAATCGCCTTTATGTCATTTAAATTGAAAATGAAGACCACGTGGAGTTTCAACATCAGATGAAAAAACTAAAGATAAGTTTAAGTTTGTAAATTAGTTTAATCATGTTTCTAGAAATCAGTATCAAGTAACTAACTTTCATTTTTGTACTATTGAAATTCATATATAAATTAAAAATGTAATAAATTTAGCTTTTTCAATCTATAGTCTTATTTATTGTAATTTACAGCCTCACCGATTTACCCATAAAAACGACCCTGAGATATCTAAATAAATTTTAATTTGAGTAATAATTTACCAAATTAACAATAACTTAATCTAATGTAACTCATCAAGTAGTAAGAGAGGGATTACAGATTGGCACCAACCAGGTGGGGCTGTAAAGTGTTTTAAAAAATGTTAAATATATTTTAAAGACAATTTTATTTGAAACTCTTAAATTTTATTTTATTGAATTATGTTATTGAATTTTTGAAATTGAAAACTTTTTAATGTTTGAACCTATCGAATTTTAGTAAGCTAATCATGTCCAAAGTATATAATGATCAAATCACTGAAAATGATTCAGATGATTCAGATACTTTACTAAGTATAGTTAAAGGAAAAGAACTAGATCAAAATAATAAACATAATATGGACAGGCCAAGTTCAAACATGGAAAATACATTAGCAAATATAATGGAGTTTTTATAAAACATGAATACTAACTTTGATACTAAACTTGATAAAATTAATGTAAGGCTAGATGAAACAGATGTTAAACTTAAGGAGATGAATGATAACATTATAAAGACAAATGCTGAAACTAATATGAGATTTAATGAACTCATAAAAGACATCAATGATAGGACAAGTCAGCTTGAAAATAACTTTGTCAAACAAATAGAAAAAGTAAAAATAGATTGTAAAAAAGACATTTACACAAAGGAAAATAGTATTATGAATTAAGTAAACAATAAAACTAGGGAACAATCTGTTAAAATAAATGATGTTGAGGATAAACTTAGTAACGTAAACAGAACACTGTTAGACAAATACATAGAACTAAATGTAAAACTTACTGAAGTAGTGAATGAATTAGATAATCAAATGTGTAGAGTCAATGATAGAATAGAAGAACGAGTAGAACATTTACACACAATGATAGATGAAAAAATATAAAAAGTTTTAACACTTTGTAAAACTGACTTTGAGTGTACAATTATTGACTTTAAGTGTAAAATTAATGACTTTAAGTGTCATGTTGATGAAAAACTAAAAATAATCAATAACAGACTAGATATAATTCAAATAAACAAAGAAACACCGGTAGTAAGGGCTTACAGTAATAAACCCAATGTAAGCAATCCAAGCACAGTAGATAGGTCACCAAATAAATTTATTGATGACAGAAACAAAACAACACCAAACACGTCCAACAAAACAATACCTAGTACAATTGCAGGATTAAATTTAGTTGATTTTTACCCTGACTCCAACAAATGCCACCCGATGACATTTATCAAATTTGCAAAGAAATTTGTAGACTTATCAGAAGATCAGTAGGATTGTCAAATCTTGTTTATTATGAAACATTTAAAAGGGGAATCAAGTGTATGGATCAGAAACAGGTTAGACAGATGGAATAATTTCTTTGAGTTTGAAATAGATTTTAGAAACAAATACTGGGGAATAGATAAACAAAAAGAGTTTGAAAATAAATTAATGGGAGGTGGACACTATGATCTAAATAAAGATGACATTGTTAATTACGTGATGGAGTACTATATATATATATAAAGAACTTCACTTAGCAATCTATAATATTTATATAACAATTATATATATATATATATATATATAATATTATATATAACATTATTATATATTATTATATATTATATATATTATATATATTATATATAATATTATATATAACAATATATAATAATTCACAAGGAGTACTATAATATCTAATGCTTTTTAGACCACAAGCTAAATATGGAACTTTCCTTAGTTTCATTTCAAGACATATCCCAATAGGTATCAGTGCATCAATAGCAACCGCTAATAATATACAAAATGGAGACGACCTAGAAACTTATTTAAAACAATTAAATAATGTAAGAAAAACTCATTTTGAATCCAATGATAGGTCACCTAGAAGACAGTATGATTATAATAATAGACAAACAAATACTAAATCACATACTAATGAGAAGGCAATCAATAACAATCACAATACTGTAAAAGAAAATAAAGAAATTTCTGGACACAGGGAAAACAACATTGATAGAGGAGGACGTGGTCGAGGTAATTTCAGAGGAACATACAGAGGTTCTTGCCCTCTATAGGACAAAATAGGACAAACAAAATTTTGTCCTCTATAGGACAAAATAACAGCTATCACAATAGTAGGGAAGATGTGAGAAACGAATGACAATTACAGCAGGACACAAACGCTATTAACACACATAGGGCAATTAACCACTATTCATGTAATGTAGGACAGATAAGATAAAAACCAATATTTTTGAATCATGAATTAGTCGGAGATAGCCAGTTAAGCAGATTTGCGCAACATATATTAAACAAAACACCAGTGTTTGTGTCAGGCAAAAGAAGAATAGGACTTTGTGTCAGTGGACAAAATATTCCTGAATTAAGAAATGAACTTAAACTAAATAAAGACAATCTTAATGACAAACTTATTATCATGATAGGAACTAATGATTTCTTGCATGGAGTACCAGTAAAATATGTAATAAATGAATACAAAATCATGATAGAAGAACAATCTAGTTGGAATAAAAATTTAATTTTATTAACGTTACCGCCAATTCCAAAACTAGCAAGATATGACCCCTTTTCATTTCCATAATTAAACGTATTTAATGATTTCATAAACTCTCTAAATAATGACAATAACATTAGAGTGGTAAATATATCCAATGCATTTATGGATCCAGAATATAAAAACAGATGTAATATAGATTTGTTTGAAAAAGAAATTTTCTCAAGAGGCATTAAGAAACCTGATTTCATTTATGTCATTAAGAAAGGATTTTCTATAATTCAGCAAATAATAATTGATTTTATTAAACCAATGCAGTCAGACAAAGGAAATAAAAATAAGGTTAACACTAATGAAATATTTTTACATGAAGACTTAAATAATGCACTAACTAATGAAGATAACTTTCATGAAATGCCAGTTAAAGGTTTAACTCACTTTTTACCAGAAATAAATGTAAAAATAGGACGTAAAGAGTATAGATGCATAGTAGATTCAGGTTCGGAGGCTACCATTATCAGTCAAGACATATATGAGGATATAAAGAATAATGTAGATTATAAAATACCACAACTACCAGTAAGTAACTTACAGATTATAGGAGTCACTGTTGTGAGATCAAAGAAAATAAATTATCAAGCACAGATAGATTTTGAAATAAATAATCAAATAATTCCAATGACATGCTTAGTAGTAAAAGAAATCCAGGCAGGAATTATATTAGGATGCGACTGTTTTATAAAAAAACTAGCCAAAATAGATTTTGAAAAGAGATGCTTAGAGGTTAATGTAGACAACAAAAAGTTAATAATACCATTTGTTCCTAGAAATAAACTAAATATGGTAAATGGATTAAGGGTAATACAGGTAGGACTCATTACATGTCATGAAGGTGAACAAGAATTGAATAACATAACTGATAAATTAATGAATATGCTAGATGATAATCAACATGTAAAGCCACACAACCTAACACCAACTAAGGACTTACATAAAGGTTTAAATATAAATAGTGACATAACAGTAACAAAAATAAATAAAGTCAATATAGATTATCAAGATAACTAAAATCAAATGAACGGTTTAAATTTAACAAATAATGAAAATAATTTTGAAAAAAAAATAGATATGAAACTACAAGAGATAGTTAGTGAAATTTACTTTCAAAATAAAGAACAAATAGAAATACTAAAAAAGGTCTTAATAAAAAATAAACTAGTGTTCTCGGACAATTCCATTTGTATAAAAAACTAAGTTGAAAAACTGACTGTTAAAAGAAAAAATACCAAAAGATGTCATAATAATAAACACATGTTAGTTGAAAGAATGTAACATTAATGATAATATGAGATTTGTGATGAAGTAAAATGTATAAAAGATTTTAATGTAACATTGATAATAATATGATATTTATGTTAATCTAAGATGATGTAAGGAGATTTGTTATAATACTTTAACTGTTATTATAACCAATTTATGTTTTATGTTGATACGACTCAATGACATACATTATATGTATTCTTTTGTACTAATGTAAGTCTTAATCATTTTAAGAATTTTGTAGAAGGTGATGAGCCAGTAATCAATAGTAGTACAATTCGGCCCTAATCACACCCAGTCACATTCAAAATTGAAAATTAATTAACGCAAGCACACTATTCATCACAAAATGGCATGGACTTTCAGTTTAAGGTATTAGTTAGCCTTGGCAATTGAGCCTAAAGACATAGCATAAAGTGACCTGTAGTATGGCTAGCCTTATTACTAGAGTCATGTTGCAAACACCAGTAGATAATAAATTAAAAAATACATTGAAAGAGTAAGCCAAGATATTGTAAACATTTGATTACAACTTTTGATAGCAATTATTTTAATTGTCATTAATGCAAAGAATAGTGATACAAATCACAAATAAACATGAGTAAAATGTAATTGCAAATATAATTCATTATTGCAGTACTGGTAATGAATAACCAGTAGTGATGTTTGGAAAACTTTGTAAATATAATAATGATAATTGATGTTAAATGTGTCAATTTTAAACATGCCAAAGTAATGCCAGTAAATGTACAGATAAATGAAACTCTACTCACAAGACATATGTATGTGTACATAAAGGAATACAGGGAAAACCAATTATGATTAATCATGAGTATGTTAAAGTGTTTTGTAAATAATTTTTCAGCACATTTAATTGTATATGGAATAAAACCATTGTTATAACTAATAATTAATAATTAAACCATGTTATATGTACTATTTAATATAGACAGTAATCAAAGCGATGATGTTCAGGTAAGATGATCTTGCCCTGAAACCAATTGACAATTGCTGTATGGACACTCAGTTACATTAATGATACCGTGTGGACACTCTAGGAAGTGACAGTGTTGTGGCTCAAATAGTGTAACCGATGAACAGCTTCTTTAATATGAATCACTACAAGAGAAAGTAAGTGAACAAATTGAACAATATTTTATGGAAACATTATTTTCCAGAAAACTTAAAACTCAATAGGAAGAGTGAACTTTGAACTAATTATTTTATGCGTTGTCATAAAAAGTGTTAGTATGACAAGATAAGTGATATATAACAATGATCACTTGACTGTTTTGACTTCATTAATAAGACATAAGAAACTTGATCAAGAATAAATCAATTTTTGAACTTTGATCATTTTTAAATTGGTTGTTACCAGCAATTCATGTTTCCATGTGAAATATTTTTAGTAAAATAATTTTGTATTTCACCATTGATTAATGGAAAACAATCATATATATACATTCCTGTCGAATCATAATCATGAATGACAGAATAACTCAAATAACTTTACAAATGAAAAGTTTTGATGTTGATAAACCAAAGTGTTTACTATTTTATAACATTTGTCAAAATAATTATAATAATAATTGAAGATGTAAAATAATGCTTTAATTTTGTGAATATTTTTAAACTGTATTTAAATGAAATTTTATTTATGTATGTTTTGAAATACTGTTGTATCATTAAGTCAGTTGTACTCCATAGATAATGGAAAAAGGGTATGAATAACATATAAATGTTCAACCACTGATAATGCAAAATTACAATTGTACTTGTTTACAACTCTTATACATTTTTTATCAGTATTCAATATTTGATTAAGAAGTAAAATAATAATGTAAATTTCTTGAATTCATAGGAGCATATCTATAACTAACTACAAGATATTTAATATTAATGACAACTTGCATTAATGACAAAGAATCATTAAAGATGTTTTGTTACTAATTAATAACAAATAATTTCAATTGTTCTTCTATAACTGAAAATTAATAATGTAATTAATTACATTTAGTGATTAGTGATTTACATGATTTTTTAGTGTATACAAAAATCATGATTTTTGTTGATTACATGATTTGTTGAATGAAATCCAGAATTGTATTGTATATTAATAGATAGATTTAGTCCATTCTAGATATAGTCAATATTGTAAAACTAAAACTTATCTGAACAATAACCGACAATTTAGGCGGAACATGTTAAAATTTAGATTTTTTGACTCGCGCTAACCGCACATCGCAAAAAATTGGGGGTACTGTAACAGGTCCACCTAATTGACGATTAAATTAATTAAATTTAAATAAAATACAAATTATTTAAATGAGAAAATAGGTACATTTAATTAAAACAAATATAGAATAAATAAAGTCCAAGATAAATAAAGATATTGTTAGTTGACAAAAGGACCACTCGAGGCAGCACTAACCAGAGCAAGAGCACATGGAGAGACCGGAAGTATTGCCCCAAACCCAAAGCCCTAGACTGTAACGGACTGGCAAAGGACTCTAGCCTCGTCAACGACTCTCCCACTTCATTTCAGTCCAATGTAGAGTGCACAAGTCACCGCCGGTGGTCTCTTGACCCCAAACCCGAATATTCAGTTTAAATGTTTTATCGAACATCTTTAAATTAACATTTTAAAGTCGATATTAAGATATAAAGTAAATAAATATACGATGTCCTAGTTAGAATCGTCTTTATGTAATTTAAATTGAAACTGAAGACCACGTGGACTTTCAACATCAGATGAAAAAACTAAAGATAAGTTTTAGTTTGTAAATTAGTTTAATCATGTTTCTAGAAATCAGTATCAAGTAACTAACTTTCATTTTTGTACTATTGAAATTCATGTATAAATTAAAAATGTAATAAATTTAGCTTTTTCAATCTATAGTCTTATTTATTGTAATTTACAGCCTCACCAATTTACCCATAAAAAACGACCGTGAGATATCTAAATAAATTTTAATTTGAGTAATAATTTACCAAATTAACAATAACTTAATCTAATGTAACTCATCAAGTAGTAAGAGAGGGGTTACAGATTGGCACCAACCAGGTGGGGCTGTAAAGTGTTTTAAAAAATGTTAAATATATTTTAAAGACAATTTTATTTGAAACTCTTGAATTTTATTTTATTGAATTATTTTATTGAATTTTTGAAATTGAAAACTTTTTAATGTTTGAACCTATTGAATTTTAATAAGCTAATCATGTCCAAAGTATATAATGATCAAATCACTGAAAATGATTCAGATGATTTAGATACTTTACTAAGTATAGTTAAAGGAAAAGAACTAGATCAAAATAATAAACATAATATGGACAGGCCAAGTTCAAACATGGAAAATACATTAGCAAATATAATGGAGTTGTTATAAAACATGAATACTAACTTTGATACTAAACTTAATAAAATTGATGTAAGGCTAGATGAAACAGATGTTAAACTTAAGGAGATGAATGATAACATTATAAAGACAAATGCTGAAACTAATATGAGATTTAATGAACTCATAAAAGACATCAATGATAGGACAAGTCAGCTTGAAAATAACTTTGTCAAACAAATAGAAAAAGTAAAAATAGATTGTAAAAAAGACATTGACACAAAGGAAAATAGTATTATGAATTAAGTAAACAATAAAACTAGGGAACAAGCTGTTAAAATAAATAATGTTGAGGATAAACTTAGTAACGTAAACAGAACACTGTTAGACAAATACATAGAACTAAATGTAAAACTAACTGAAGTAGTGAATGAATTAGATAATAAAATGTGTAGAGTCAATGATAGAATAGAAGAACGAGTAGAACATTTACACACAATGATAGATGAAAAAATAGAAAAAGTTTTTAACGCTTTGTAAAACTGACTTTGAGTGTAAAATTAATGACTTTAAGTGTCATGTTGATGAAAAACTAAAAATAATCAATAACAGACTAGATATAATTCAAATAAACAAAGAAACACCGGTAGTAAAGGCTTACAGTAATAAACCCAAGCAATCCAAGCACAGTAGATAGGTCACCAAATAAATTTATTGATGACAGAAACAAAACAACACCAAACACGTCCAACAAAACAAAACCTAGTACAATTGCAGAATTATATTTAGTTGATTTTTACCCAGACTCCAACAAATGCCACCCGATGACATTTATCAAATTTGCAAAGAAATTTGTAGACTTATCAGAAGATGAGTGGGATTGTCAAATCTTGTTTATTATGAAACATTTAAAAGGGGAATCAAGTGTATGGATCAGAAACAGGTTAGACAGATGGAATAATTTCTTTGAGTTTGAAATAGATTTTAGAAACAAATACTGGGGAATAGATAAACAAAAAGAGTTTGAAAATAAATTAATGGGAGGTGGACACTATGATCTAAATAAAGATGACATTGTTAATTACGTGATGGAGTACTATAATATCTCATGCTTTTTAGACCACAAGCTAAATATGGAACTTTCCTTAGTTTCATTTCAAGACATCTCCCAATAGGTATCAGTGCATCAATAGCAACCGCTAATAATATACAAAATGGAGACGACCTAGAAACTTATTTAAAACAATTAAATAATGTAAGAAAAACTCATTTTGAATCCAATGATAGGTCTCCTAGAAGACAGTATGATTATAATAATAGACAAACAAATACTAAATCACATACTAATGAGAAGGCAATCAATAACAATCACAATACTGTAAGAGAAAATAAAGAAATTTCTGGACACAGGGAAAACAACATTGATAGACGAGGACGTGGTCGAGGTAATTTCAGAGGAACATACAGAGGTTCTTATAGAGGACAAAATAACAGCTATCACAATAGTAGGGAAGATGTGAGAAACGAATGACAATTACAGCAGGACACAAACGCTATTAACACACATAG
This sequence comes from Stictocephala bisonia, assembly GCA_035578905.1. Taxonomy (NCBI): domain Eukaryota; kingdom Metazoa; phylum Arthropoda; class Insecta; order Hemiptera; family Membracidae; genus Stictocephala; species Stictocephala bisonia. Next base: position 99,685 of record JAQJVL010000889.1, read on the forward strand.
GGCAATTAATCACTATTCATGTAATGTAGGACAGATAAGATAAAAACCAATATTTTTGAATCATGAATTAGTCGGAGATAGCCAGTTAAGCAGATTTGCGCAACATATATTAAACAAAACACCAGTGTTTGTGTCAGGCTAAAGAAGAATAGGACTTTGTGTCAGTGGACAAAATATTCCTGAATTAAGAAATGAACTTAAACTAAATAAAGACAATCTTAATGACAAACTTATTATCATGATAGGAACTAATGATTTCTTGCAGGGAGTACCAGTAAAATATGTAATAAATGAATACAAAATCATGATAGAAGAACAATCTAGTTGGAATAAAAATTTAATTTTATTAACGTTACCGCCAATTCCAAAACTAGCAAGACATGACCCCTTTTCATTTCCATAATTAAACGTATTTAATGATTTCATAAACTCTCTAAATAATGACAATAACATTAGAGTGGTAAATATATCCAATGCATTTATGGATCCAGAATATAAAAACAGATGTAATATAGATTTGTTTGAAAAAGAAATTTTCTCAAGAGGCATTAAGAAACCTTATTTCATTTATGTCATTAAGAAAGGATTTTCTATAATTCAGCAAATAATAATTGATTTTATTAAACCAATGCAGTCAGACAAAGGAAATAAAAATAAGGTTAACACTAATGAAATATTTTTACATGAAGACTTAAATAATGAACTAACTAATGAAGATAACTTTCATGAAATGCCAATTAAAGGTTTAACTCACTTTTTACCAGAAATAAATGTAAAAATAGGACGTAAAGAGTATAGATGCATGGTAGATTCAGGTACAGAAGCTACCATTATCAGTCAAGACATATATGAGGATATAAAGAATAATGTAGATTATAAAATACCACAACTACCAGTAAGTAACTTACAGATTATAGGAGTCACTGTTGTGAGATCAAAGAAAATAAATTATCAAGCACAGATAGATTTTGAAATAAATAATCAAATAATTCCAATGACATGCTTAGTAGTAAAAGAAATCCAGGCAGGAATTATATTAGGATGCGACTGTTTTATAGAAAAACTAGCCAAAATAGGCTTTGAAAAGAGATGCTTAGAGATTAATGTAGACAACAAAAAGTTAATAATACCATTTGTTCCTAGAAATAAACTAAATATGGTAAATGGATTAAGGGTAATACAGGTAGGACACATTTCATGTCATGAAGGTGAACAAGAATTGAATAACATAACTGATAAATTAATTAATATGCTAGATGACAATCAACAGGTAAAGACACACAACCTAACACCAACTAAGGACTTACATAAATGTTTAAATATAAATAGTGACATAACAGTAACAAAAATAAATAAAGTCAATATAGATTATCAAGATAACTCAAATCAAATGAACGGTTTAAATTTAACAAATAATGAAAATAATTTTGAAAGAAAAATAGATATGAAACTACAAGAGATAGTTAGTGAAATTTACTTTCAAAATAAAGAACAAATATAAATACTAAAAAAGGTCTTAATAAAAAATAAACTAGTGTTCTCGGACAATTCCATTTGTATAAAAAACTAAGTTGAAAAACTGACTGTTAAAAGAAAAAATACCAAAAGATGTCATAATAATAAACACATGTTAGTTGAAAGAATGTAACATTAATGATAATATGAGATTTGTGATGAAGTAAAATGTATAAAAGATTTGAATGTAACATTGATAATAATTTGATATTTATGTTAATCTAAGATGATGTAAGGAGATTTGTTATAATACTTTAACTGTTATTATAACCAATTTATGTTTTATGTTGATATGACTCAATGACATACATTATATGTATTCTTTTGTACTAATGTAATTCTTAATCATTTTAAGAATTTTGTAAAAGGTGATGAGCCAGTGATCAATAGTAGTACAATTCGGCCCTAATCACACCCAGTCACATTAAAAATTCAAAATTAATCAACGCAAGCACACTATTCATCACAAAATGGCATGGACTTTCAGTTTAAGGTATTAGTTAGCCTTGGCAATTGAGCCTAAAGACATAGCATAAAGTGACCTGTAGTATGGCTAGCCTTATTACTAGAGTCATGTTGCAAACACCAGTAGATAATAAATTAAAAAATACATTGAAAGAGTAAGCCAAGATATTGTAAACATTTGATTACAACTTTTGATAGCAATTATTTTAATTGTCATTAATGCAAAGAATAGTGATACAAATCACAAATAAACATGAGTAAAATGTAATTGCAAATATAATTCATTATTGCAGTACTGGTAATGAATAACCAGTAGTGATGTTTGGAAAACTTTGTAAATATAATAATGATAATTGATGTTAAATGTGTCAATTTTAAACATGCCAAAGTAATGCCAGTAAATGTACAGATAAATGAAACTCTACTCACAAGACATATGTATGTGTACATAAAGGAATACAGGGAAAACCAATTATGATTAATCATGAGTATGTTAAAGTGTTTTGTAAATAATTTTTCAGCACATTTAATTGTATATGGAATAAAACCATTGTTATAACTAATAATCAATAATTAAACCATGTTATATGTACTATTTAATATAGACAGTAATCAAAGTGATGATGTTCAGGTAAGATGATCTTGCCCTGAAACCAATTGACAATTGCTGTATGGACACTCAGTTACACTAATGATACCGTGTGGACACTCTAGGAAGTGACAGTGTTGTGGCTCAAATAGTGTAACCGATGAACAACTTCTTTAATATGAATCACTACAAGAGAAAGTAAGTGAACAAATTGAACAATATTTTATGGAAACATTATTTTCCAGAAAACTTAAAACTCAATAGGAAGAGTGAACTTTGAACTAATTATTTTATGCGTTGTCATAAAAAGTGTTAGTATGACAAGATAAGTGATATATAACAATGATCACTTGACTGTTTTGACTTCATTAATAAGACATAAGAAACTTGATCAAGAATAAATCAATTTTTGAACTTTGATCATTTTTAAATTGGTTGTTACCAGCAATTCATGTTTCCATGTGAAATACTTTTAGTAAAATAATTTTGTATTTCACCATTGATTAATGGAAAACAATCATATATATACATTCCTGTCGAATCATAATCATGAATGACAGAATAACTCAAATAACTTTACAATTGAAAAGTTTTGATGTTGATAAACCAAAGTGTTTACTATTTTATAACACTTGTCAAAATAATTATAATAATAATTGAAGATGTTAAATAATGCTTTTAATTTTGTGAATATTTTTAAACTGTATTTAAATGAAATTTTATTTATGTATGTTTTGAAATACTGTTGTATCATTAAGTCAGTTGTACTCCATAGATAATGAAAAAAGGGTATGAATAACATATAAATGTTCAACCACTGATGATGCAAAATTACAATTGTACTTGTTTACAACTCTTATACATTTTTTATCAGTATTCAATATTTGATTAAGAAGTGAAATAATAATGTAAATTTCTTGAATTCATAGGAGCATATCTATAACTAACTACAAGATATTTAATATTAATGACAACTTGCATTAATGACAAAGAATCATTAAAGATGTTTTGTTTTAATAACAAATAATTTCAATTGTTCTTCTATGACTGAAAATTAATAATGTAATTGATTACATTTAGTGATTTACATAATCTTTTAGTGTATAAAAAAATCATGATTTGTTGATTACATGATTTGTTGAATGAAATCCAGAATTGTATTGTATATTAATAGATAGATTTAGTCCATTCTAGATATATTCAATATTGTAAAACTAAAACTTATCTGAACAATAACCGACAATTTAGGCGGAACATGTTAAAATTTAGATTTTTTGACTCGCACTAACCGCACATCGCAAAAAATTGGGGGTACTGTAACAGGTCCACCTAATTGACGATTAAATTAATTAAATTTAAATAAAATACAAATTATTTAAATGAGAAAATAAGTACATTTAATTAAAACAAATATAGAATATTTAAATAAATTCGGAAATTATAACAAATTAATAGCCTGAAGTATAGAGAATTGGGTAGGCAGATTTATTCCATTGCAGTCTTCCGAGACACATGAGTAAACCGAATTCCAAACATTGCAGTCAAGACAGATAACAGACCTGTTCAGTTTTACGACATCTGGGACGAGTCAATTTCAAGGGGAGTCTACATGACAGTTGAGTCCAAGATAAATAAAGATATTGTTAGTTGACAAAATGACCACTCGAGGCAGCACTAACCAGAGCAAGAGCACATGGAGAGACCGGAAGTATTGCCCCAAACCCAAAGCCCTAGACTGTAACGGACTGGCAAAGGACTCTAGCCTCGTCAACGACTCTCCCACTTCATTTCAGTCCAATGTAGAGTGCACAAGTCACCGCCGGTGGTCTCTTGACCCCAAACCCGAATAATCAGTTTAAATGTTTTATCGAACATCTTTAAATTAACATTTTAAAGTCGATATTAAGATATAAAGTAAATAAATATACGATGTCCAAGTTAGAATCATCTTTATGTAATTTAAATTGAAACTGAAGACCACGTGGAGTTTCAACATCAGATGAAAAAACTAATGATAAGTTTTAGTTTGTAAATTAGTTTAATCATGTTTCTAGAAATCAGTATCAAGTAACTAACTTTCATTTTTGTACTATTGAAATTCATATATAAATTAAAAAATGTAATAAACTTAGCTTTTTCAATCTATAGTCTTTTTTATTGTAATTTACAGCCTCACCGATTTACCCATAAAAAACTACCCTGAGATATCTAAATAAATTTTAATTTGAGTAATAATTTGCCAAATTAACAATAACTTAATCTAATGTAACTCATCAAGTAGTAAGAAAGGGGTTACAAGCCCTCACTAAACTGGGGACCAACGACTTAAAGGCAACTTCCGAACCACCCCAAGTGATCGGGCAGGAAGGCTATGTGCAAGGACGGGATCCCTCGCCGGTCACCCATCCAAGGAACAACCACGCACCATGTTGCGATAACGTTGAAACTCAACTGTACTTCGCTAAAATTAAAGTTATACATAGCTAGTCTGACGTAATGATTCCTAACTACACTAGCCTAATCTAACTAATAAAATACCTTTTCGAACCAATACTGCAAGATATTCTTGCCTATATCCAGTAGTAAGGCTACAATATGTCCAAGATGATATATGATGGTAATAGGATCAATTAGTATAATATTTTTATAATTTTATTTGTAACTAAGGACACTAGTTAAAAAGTAAAGTGTTTTGTGATTGCAAGTGACATTTTATACGTAGCTGTTGTACGTAATTGGTGCGGTGAAATGCCATCAGGCCGTGATTTGTGATGACGTCACTCTGCTGTGTTGTGCCCCAGGGTTACATTATAGGTAGACGTTTGTCACTACAGGCTGACACAATAGTTTATTACTCTGTAACACGTGCATAAGGCAGTTTATGCTATCACTAGAAAGCATAGTTAACAATAAACCATGCTTAAGAAAAATATTGTAAACGTATAAGAAGCGTTTCAGCATATATTTTGTCCAATCAGCTTACTCAACATGCAGTTTATGGATTTAAAGTCACGTTGGTTCCTTTTTTTATAATGAACTAACTTTGATGCTACTATTTAAGCTTATGTAATATAAAACGAATTAATGTTTCAGTTCTGGTTACGCGATTAAACGTTTAACACGACAAATATTATGATCGGTTCACAAATAACAGAAACATTGGAATTGTAGCTAGAAGAGTTATCGGTGATTTGTTTTAACTGAAATGTCGTAAAGCATTTTCATAAATGTTAATAACTTAAATAATAACTGATTGGATAGGGAAAATGTAATATATATTACATGGGTGGGTGATATTGTATTGTACATCATATTGAAATTGAATATTAAGTTCATGCTCGATCTATCACAACTTATATAGGTAGCAACACACACTCTTTAAAATTGCACACAAAGTAATATACATGGTGTCCCAAAAGTCCCATACCCTCCTGTAACTTTTGAACGGAATGAAACAAACCCAACCACCCACCTGTACACGCACCGTGGTGCTGACCCACCCGTACACGTACTGTGGTGCTGATCCACCCGCCCGCCATACACGCACTGTGGTGCTGACCCACCCGCTCTCCTGTACATGCACTGTGGTTCTGACCCACCCGCCCACCCGTGCATGCACTGTGGTGCTGACCTACCCGCCCACCCGTACACATAAAGTCTACCAATGTATGTGTAGGGGTGGGTCACTACCATTGTACGTGTAGTTATGAGTCACTACCATTGTACGTGTAGTGGTGGGCGGGTGGGTTACTACCACTGTACGTGTAGGAGTAGGTCACTACCATTGTACGTGTAGGGTCGGGTCACTACCATTGTACGTGTAAGGTTGGGTCACTACCATTGTACGTGTAGGGGTGGGTGGGTGGGTTACTACCACTGTACTTGTACGGGTGGGTTACTACCACTGTACGTGTAGGGGTGGGTCACTACCAATGTACGTGTATGGGTGGGCGGGTAGATCAATACCAATGTACGTATACGGGTGGGCGATTTTTAAGTTAATACACACATGGAGTTAATACATAAGTTAATACACATAATACACGTAGAGTGGTGATGATCCTCCCACCACCCCTAAACAGACAGTGTTCATGACACTCCCACCCATCCCTACACGGACAGTGGTCTTGACCCTCCACATCCACCCCTATACATACAGTAGCATGACCCTCCAAACCACCGTACGTGTATGGGTGGGTGGGTGGGTGGGTGGGTCAATACCACTGTACGTGTATGAGTGGGTGGGTGAATCAATGCCACTGTACGTATATGGGTGGGCGGGTGGCATTTGTTTTATTTTTGAATATGCCTAATTATAACGCTTACAATTTCATAATGGATTATAAGATTTATAAGTTGTAATAAATGTGACAATTTATTATGATTAAAGTCTTTACTTTAGTCATAGTAGCCTCGGGGCGCAGCGCTCTTCCGATACTTTACAGAATGTACATCTGGGCTTCGCTGTCAACTTACAGGTTTTGTCCCCTTGTTTTGTTGTTCCCTACGCTACGCCGTTCTCCCTGAAGTGATAAGTCTTAAACTTTTGACTCAACGACACTGTCAATATATATTACATTTTTTAAACGTTTGCAAAACTATATAACAAGAACATTTGCATTGCTCAACGTTTAAATGTCATAGGTAATTTTTTAATTTTAAACCCTCTATGAATGTGTTTTTGCGCTGTATTTATATCGTGAGATAAATTCCTGTAATATTTGTATATATGCTGTATAAATCATCGTGTTTGATAATTGATTTGTTATTTTTATACAAGTTGTACAACATACAATAATATATTGACTTAGTTGGTTACACACATCTATGATGTATGTATTTATGTGTTATACAAAAAAGTAGTTCTTATTTAAACGGATAATTGTAGATGTTAATCAGCAGAAAAAGCTTAAATATAAAAACCATGTTTGATCAGATAAAGAAAATACATATTGGGTATTATATCTTTCATCAAATAATAATTTATTAGGTATTAGGTATGTATAAAATGTGTTTTGTTTTTAGCCTCTAATTATTTTTTTTTTTTTTTTTTTTTTGAGGATATAACAGATTTTCCTCGTAATACAATACTATAGCAGATCTAACAGCATTCATTATCATAAAATAATGTTTGTGACTTCTATCGAACAAATTGACTGCATTCTGTACTAAATTTGTTCTGACATTGTTTTTTAATTTACATTTCCAAAATCGTAAATATTTATTTATTGTGGTAGTGATTATAATCAAAGTTTGCAAGCTAGTACAAATTTAAACGTTAAAAGTATATAAAAAGAAGCGTGTATACTTTAATTGTTTCTGTCAATGGTGTGGATTCATGACTTAAAGACAGATTTAAAAAAAATTTTTCAATGAGTTTATTAAGTGCACTAAAAATTATTTTAATTAATTCAAATCATCAGTGAGATTTAAAAGATTCACTAGTTATTATTAAAGTTTATTGTAGTTTTGAAATTATGTCAATGTTGATGATTTATTGTGCTATAAAGGTTTGTGTAACAAGTGTTATTGTGTAATATCATTTACGAACGAGCGTTAACATTGAAAGCACGTGTCCCTTCATTTGTTATCACAGAACGTGGCGCTACTTCGATATCTGTGAAACTTCACTCCGACGTGTAGTGACTAACCCTGCAATCAGTTGACAGTGTTTAGAGAGGACAGCTCCAACATTCGCCTTCATCACACCTGGCACGAGGATGAGATGGCTTCTAAATATATTTGGATTCAATTTACAACGTAAATACCTCTCCTTTACGAGTCATAATGTATTTCATTGTACTGGTATGGAACTATCGTAAGACTACTGTAATGTTAGACATTTTAAGTAAAACCATTTCCCTCCCATATTTGTATTGACCCAACCACACGTACTGTATTGTTAGACAACCATGATGTTATATGTTTTAAGTATAGCCATTTCCCACCCATATTTGTATTGACCCAACCACACGTACTGTATTGTTAGACAACCATGATGTTAGACGTTTTAAGTATAACCATTTCCCACCCATATTTGTATTGACCCAACCACACGTACTGTATTGTTAGACAACCATAATGTTAGACATTTTAAGTATAACCATTTCCCACCCATATTGTATTGACCCACTTGCCCAACCACATACAACGGTATTGACCGGATCTTTACTTAAATTGGTATTGACCTACCCGTTCACCTAAATTGGTATTCAACACCTTTGGGTAAAAAAGATTATCACTTCATTTGTGTGCAACCTCATTTGCATGACTACTTTAAGTACTTACCCACCCATCCATATACGTATGGTAGTGTTGACCTACCCACCCGCCTATTCACTTACAGTGGCATTGACCTATCCACCCATACACATTGGTGGTATTCACTCACTTACTCATCCATACACACATTATCAATAAGGAAATTTTACTTCTTAAGAAACTTCTGCAGTGCATCGTTATTGAGAGTTTTATATTTTGCACTCATTAGCTCTATATTACAGTATGGTATAGCTTGTTGGGGAGAAACTTATAAATGTTTAATAGAAAAACTCAGAATTACACAGGATTATTTTTTACGTATAATACTAAAGAAAAGTAAGCGATAGTTCTTTTCTTCTATTTTTACAAAATAAAATTTTACCAATTCCACATATTTTTATTTTGAAGATCCTTAGGTTATATTTCATTAGGAGTGGAAATATGTTAATAAATTGATACTATCATACTCGCTTTAGTATTAACCAGCAGTTTCGCCTACCTAAAGTTAATAAATCAATTTTCCGCCATTCCTTTTCCTACTTAGGACCAAAGTACTACAACCAATTACCTGTAGATATAAAATATGTCAATAACATAAAGCAATTTTGTAAAAACACTACTGTTTGGCTTTTATCCTTACAGAATCCCGACTTTTTTAATAACATCTTACAATAGTTTACAATAGTAATTCATTGGAAAATTATTCAATAACTTATCATCTGTCATATAGTTACATTTAATAATATAATTAACTCTTTATATTATTGAAATTATTATTCATATTATATCAAGTAAATAAAGCTTCTAGTAAATATTGAATTGTATAATTGTTGTATTTTTGGTTATAAATGAATAATTTTTTTAAAAAGTAAATTGAACTATTTGTCACACATACCACAATAAGCGATGTTTTCTTTAATTTAATATTATAATGCTAGACTCAATAATATTATAAGTTTATAATGTGTTAGATATATAAAACTGGCCATATTACTGGAAAAAGTGACCAGATATTTTCCAAACCAACCAAATGTTATAATCATTATTGATTGGAAAAATAAATCATTTATTCATATACACACAGTGGTATTGACCCACCCGCCCATACACGTAAGGTGTTATTGACTCATCCACACACCTATACATATACTGTAATATTTAGCCATCCATAGAAGTAAGGAGGCATTGTCTCACTTACTCACCTATATACGCACAGTGGTATTGACCCACCCGTATACGTCCTATAGTACCGACCTACCCACCCGCCTATGCATGTGTGGTCGTATTGATGTAAATATAGAGGTTTAAGAGGTATACATTTCTTAATGCTAGCCAAAATACAAAGATGAACCTACTGATAACTATTTATTCTTCCCTCAATTTACGTTATTATTTATTGCTGCCTAAAATAACTAATTGTTCTGTATTTAGTATTACGTAACAATGTGTAATAACATTTTAATGGTTACAATAACCATTGTGGCTAAAACGTGATGAAAATTACAGCAGAGTATGGGCTATAAATAGATATTTGAAACGTAAAGTGCATCCCATATGGCCAACAAACTATAAATTTGAACATTGTGTCAGCAAGTACGCACATAAAATAAACATATAAAGTATTTAAAGACCACTTGTTTTCATAATCATTAAATTCTGTTGAATTTAAGTAGTTCAATGTTACATTAAGGTTTAGTAAAACATGTATAAGGAAGGCCCTTGGATGAAATATAATTTTACGGGTTGACTATTGAGGCATATATGATAAAACTTATATATGATAAAAGGCATATATGATAAAACTTATATATGATAAAAGGTATATATGATAAAACTTATATATGATAAAAGGTATATATGATAAAACTTATATATGATAAAAGGTATATATGATAAAACTTATATATGATAAAAGGTATATATGATAAAACTTATATATAATAAAAGGCATATATGATAAAAATTATATATGATAAAAGGCATATATGATAAAACTTATATATGATAAAAGGTATATATGATAAAAATTATATATGATAAAAGGTATATATGATAAAACTTATATATGATAAAAGGTATATATGATAAAACTTATATATAATAAAAGGCATATATGATAAAACTTATATATGATAAAAGGTATATATGATAAAACTTATATATGATAAAAGGCATATATGATAAAACTTATATATGATAAAAGGCATATATGATAAAACTTATATATGATAAAAGGCATATATGATAAAAGGTATATATGATAAAAGGCATATATGATAAAACTTATATATGATAAAAGGCATATATGATAAAACTTATGATAAAAGGTATATATGATAAAAGGCATATATTATAAAACTTATATATGATAAAACTTATATATGATAAAAGGCATATATGATAAAACTTATATATGATAAAAGGTATATATGATAAAACTTATATATAATAAAACTTATATATGGTAAAAGGCATATATGATAAAAGGTATATATGATAAAAGGTATATATGATAAAACTTATATATGATAAAAGGCATATATAATAAAACTTATATATGATAAAAGGTATATATGATAAAACTTATATATGATAAAAGGCATATATGATAAAACTTATATATGATAAAAGGCATATATGATAAAACTTATATATGATAAAAGGTATATATGATAAAACTTATATATGATAAAAGGCATACATGATAAAACTTATATATGATAAAAGGCATCTATGATAAAACTTATTTATGATAAAAGGTATATATGATAAAACTTATATATGATAAAAGGCATATATGATAAAACTTATAGCCTATATGATAAAAGGCATATATGATAAAACTTATATATGATAAAAGGCATCTATGATAAAACTTATATATGATAAAAGGCATATATGATAAAAGGCATATATGATAAAACTTATATATGATAAAAGGTATATATGATAAAACTTATATATAATAAAACTTATATATGGTAAAAGGCATATATGATAAAAGGTATATATGATAAAAGGTATATATAATAAAACTTATATATGATAAAAGGTATATATGATAAAACTTATATATGATAAAACTTATATATGATAAAAGGTATATATGATAAAAGGTATATATGATAAAACTTATATATGATAAAAGGCTTATATGATAAAACTTATATATGATAAAAGGCATATATGATAAAACTTATATGTAATAAAAGGCATATATGATAAAACTTATATATGATAAAAGGCATATATGATAAAAGGCATATATGATAAAACTTATATATATTAAAAGGCATATATGAAAAAACTTAGCAGGAGAGTTAGTAAACATCCAGCTTTGGAGAACTAAGAAACATTTAAACCAGGTTTGCTTGTGTTTGCCATTCCACGTATTACCAAAAGTAATACTACAATAAGTTATACGTAACTTACAGATACCATCACAAAGAACACTAAAGTATACTTATCCAGAAGAAAAAACAAACAATACACATGTAAAATTGAATCATATCAATCATTATTTAGATTCAAAATTTAATTAATTAATTAAAAACACTCATTCAGTTAATGGCAACGCTCAACACCCACATATATTGAAGTAATGGCACACCCAATTTTCCTTCAGACAAGCATCGTTTCTATTCCTCCACTCCAGACTAAAACAAATGTTTAACAGCTCTGCATGTGCGTCTATCTGTCTTCAGACATGCATCAATGGTAGTCCTCCAGTCCACTGTACAAATGAACGTATGATAGCTCTCCCACATGCCTTCACATATGCATCATTGCTAAGCGTCCAAGCCACCGTGCAAATACACGTTTGATGGCCCTAACCTGCCAACAGATATGCACAATCGTTAATAATCTAGCCCCCTTCCCAACAAGAATTTAGGTATTAACTCTTCCTCCTGCCTACAGACATCACAATTGTTAATCATCTAGCCCCCTCCCAACAAATATATAGGTTGTAACTCTTTCCCTGCCTACAGACATGCACAATTGTTAATCATCTAGCCCCCCTCCCAACAAGTATATAGGTTATAACTCTTCCCCCTGCCTACAGACATGCACAATTGTTAATCATCTAGCCCCCTCCCAACAAGTATATAAGTTATAACTCTTCCCACTGCCTACAGACATGCACAAATGTTATTCATCTAGCCCCCTCCCAACAAGTATATAAGTTATAACTCTTCCAACTGCCTACAGACATGCACAATTGTTAATCATCTAGCCCCCTCCCAACAAGTATATAAGTTATAACTCTTCCACCTGCCCACAGGCATGCACAAATGTTATTCATCTAGCCCCCCTCCCAACAAGTATATAAGTTATAACTCTTCCACCTGCCCATAGGCATGCACAAAAGTTATTCATCTAGCCCCCCTCCCAACAAGTATATAAGTTATAACTCTTCCCCCTGCCTACAGACATCACAATTGTTAATCATCTAGCCCCCCTCCCAACAAGTATATAAGTTATAACTCTTCCACCTGCCCACAGGCATGCACAAATGTTATTCATCTAGCCCCCCTCCCAACAAGTATATAAGTTATAACTCTTCCCCCTGCCTACAGACATGCACAAATGTTATTCATCTAGCCCCCCTCCCAACAAGTATATAAGTTATAACTCTTCCACCTGCCCACAGGCATGCACAAATGTTATTCATCTAGCCCCCCTCCCAACAATTATATAGGTTATAACTCTTCCCCTGCCTACAGACCAGCATCATTACCACTTCTGTGGCTGAAGATTTCCAGTATCAATAATTTACAGCTGATATCATATTTAGTACAATAAGAAAATAAATAAAATTTACTATGCAATTCTATCGCTTAATTGAACAAATAATAATTTCAAAACGGTAACATAATAATACAACTATCCCAATAAACTATCACTTAGAACCTACACTCGCAATTATAGAGTTTGAATGAATAAAACTTTTGATTTTGACATCAATATTTCACTACTGATTCGAAATATATGATTGTTGTTTGTTGCGCAGTAAAATTATAAGTCGCATTTTCTTTGTAAACAAACTCATTAGTATCTTGAGATTTGTAAAGTACTTTAGAAAGGCAGTAAGCCAAGTGACATCAACTCTTCCACTGAGAGCCTGGCCACTTGCCAGGTCCTGACTTCCTTCTTAGTGGTTAAGTTTTGAACAGTTAGATAATCATAGTGCTTATACAAAAAACATGTTAAGAAAATTGACATGTACGAGTACCTGCTTCGATCATTAGTAGTCTGTCAGTATCAAAAATGTTAGAATCCGAGATTTTTTCCGATTCTAACTTTTGTGATATTGATATATTAGTAACAAAATTATCAAAAAAAGAAATTAACTTGATAAGCATAAAACTTTTATCCGCTTAGACTGTATCGCTGCAACGTGAGTCTTTAAGAAAGTTTGTCACATATATTATTCATAAGTAATATTTTCTAAATCTGTTTTGTTTGAAATACTTATTATTAGAAAAAAATTTTTTTCAGAAATAGTGCACCAATGGATACTTTAATGCATGGCTGTTACCACAAACGACCTACCGTTATCTTAAGGGAGACCTGTACTCTCCAAACACTAATAGTGTACTGTAGGTAATTGTATCAACTACCTCTATTGGGTCTCCAAGGACCACATGAAAGTGTCATTTTCCTTGTGTATATACTGTAGAGTACATTGCTGTTACCACAAGCGACCCACCGTTATCTTGAGGGAGATCTGTACTCTCCAAATACTAGTGGTGTACTGTACGTAATTGTTTGAACTAGCCCCTAATGGGTTTCCAATGCCCATATAGAAGTGTCATTTACCTTGGGTATATACTGTAGAGTACATAGCTGTTACCACAAACGACCCACCGTTATATCGAGGGAGAACTGTACTCTCCAAATACTAATGGTGTAATGTAGATAATTGTATGATCTTAAATTTAATGGTTGTCCAAGGCCCACATAGAAGTGTCATTTACCTTGGGTATATACTGTAGAGTACACTGCTGTTACCACAAACGACCCACCGTTATATCGAGAGAGAACTGTACTCTCCAAATACTAATGGTGTAATGTAGATAATTGTATGATCTTAAATTTAATGGTTGTCCAAGGCCCACATGGAAGTGTCATTTACCTTGGGTATATACTGCAGAGTACACAGCTGTTACCACAAACGACCCACCGTTATATCGAGGGAGAACTGTACTCTCCAAATACTAATGGTGTAATGTAGATAATGATCTTAAATTTAATGGTTGACCAAGGCCCACATGGAAGTGTCATTTACCCTGGGTATATACTGTAGAGTACATAGCTGTTACGACAAACGACCCACCGTTATCTCGAGGGAGACCTGTACTCTCCAAACACTAATGGTGTACTGTACGTAATTGTATGAACTAGCCCCTAATGGATTTCTAATGCCCATATAGAAGTGTCATTTTCATTGTGTATATACCGTAGAGTACATAGATTTTACCACAAACGACCTACCGTTATCTCGAGGGAGACCTGTACTCTCCAAACACTATTGGTGTACTGTACGTAATTGTATGAACTAGTCCCTAATGGATTTTTAATGCCCATATAGGTGTCATTTTCATTGTGTATACTGCAGAGTACACAGCTGTTACGACAAACGACTCACCATTATCTTGAGGGATACCTGTACTCCCCAAACACTAATGGTGTACTGTAGGTAGTTGTATCAACTAGCCCCTAATGGGTCTCCAAGGACCACATGAAAGTGTCATTTTCCTTGTGTATATACTGTAGAGTACATAGCTGTTACCACAAACGACCCACCGTTATCTTAAGGGAGACCTGTACTCTCCAAACACTAATGGTGTACTGTAGGTAATTGCACGATCTTACCTTTAACGGTTCTCCAAGGCCCACATGGAAGTGTAATTTCCCTTGGGTATACACTGTAGAGAACATAGCTGTTACCACAAACGACCCACCATTATCTTGAGGGAGACCTGTACTCTCCAAACACTAATGGTGTACTGTAGGTAATTGCACGATCTTACCTTTAACGGTTCTCCAAGGCCCACATGGAAGTGTAATTTCCCTTGGGTATACACTGTAGAGAACATAGCTGTTACCACAAACGACCCACCATTATCTTGAGGGAGACCTGTACTCTCCACACTAATGGCGTACTGTAGGTAATTGCACGATCATGTCCCTAATGGGTCTCCAAGGACCATATGGATGTGTCTTTGTCCTTATGTATAACGACCTCGTGAATATAATTGACAACATCATCATCTACAGTCTCTGTGGATTTAACTGTGCTATTTTTATTCTACATCACAGGATATCAATCTTTAAATGTTTTATGATAGTTTAAATTTACATTTTATTTATTTAAACTGTTTATATAACTACAATTTATCCAAAATTTAATATATATTTTTTTAGAATTTAATGATACAGATTCAATATTTTACAGCATTTTTACGAAAATCAACATATCTTACAAGACATAACATGCAGTATATTATTTTAATTTTTTATATAACATTCAGGCTAACTTTAATAAATTTAGATAGTAATGAGTAAGAATGAATAGTATGACTATAACTCAATATTGTTACACCTAAATATCCTAATGTACAGTCATTATACAATTAACGTGATTTTAAAAGACAATACAAATACGGTTTTTAAATGCATCCATTTTCATTCAAACCACATTTTATGTAAATGTTATTTTATGTAGGCCCTACATCCCATAGAAGAATAGCAGGACACTGAGTACATCTTACATTAGGTGTTTATGTAGGCCCTACATCCCATGGAAGAATAGCAGGACACTGAGTACATCTTAAAAAAGGTGTTTATGTAGGCCCTACATCCCATAGAAGAATAGCAGGACACTGAGTACATCTTAAAGTAGGTGTTTATGTAGGCCCTACATCGCATAGAAGAATATCAGGACACTGAGTACATCTTAAAGTAGGTGTTTATGTAGGCCCTACATCCCATAGAAGAATAGCAGGACACTGAGTACATCTTAAAGTAGGTGTTTATGTAGGCCCTACATCCCATAGAAGAATAGCAGGACACTGAGTACATCTTAAAGTAGGTGTTTATGTAGGCCCTACATCCCATAGAAGAATAGCAGGACACTGAGTACATCTTAAAGTAGGTGTTTATGTAGGCCCTACATCCCATAGAAGAATAGCAGGACACTGAGTACATCTTAAAGTAGGTGTTTATGTAGGCCCTACATCCCATAGAAGAATAGCAGGACACTGAGTACATCTTAAAGTAGGTGTTTATGTAGGCCCTACATCCCATAGAAGAATAGCAGGACACTGAGTACATCTAAAAGTAGGTGTTTGTCAACAGTAATAGTGTGTGAAGTGTTGTAACATCATCTAATATGGTTACAGTGCAATTAAGCCATTCTTGAACTTGTACATAATATCAGTATTGAAATTTTGAGCACCGTCATTTCGTTTAGAATGAACCTTTTTAGATATAATTTGTAGCATGATGTTCTACTAATTAAGACTATAAAATAATATGCACATCGACCTATGCTTACATTTAATATGTTCTTCCGACTCCAAGCGAGTCGTCCCCATAAGGAGGTAGCGGGTCACTGAACTATGTGTTAATATGTTTTATAGTCGAGTAACCTGCTACCAATTGCTTTAGGTATAGTGAACTATCGAATAAGGGCCACCTTAAGAAAAAGAGTTTGGTTTAAAATAATATCTGCGTGGAAACGCTCAGAATTATAAACGATGCTGAATAAGGTATAATAAGTATAATATACTTTATTATTATTAGAACTAGTCATACACTATTCATTAAAACTCCTATTTGAGTAGTTAATAAATAATAACTATAACACTGATTACCATAATCAAGATCACACTGATAACTCCTCTTTGAGTAGTTAATAAATAATAACTATAACACTGATCACCGTTAGCAAGATCACATTGGTAACTCCTCTTCGAAGAGTTAATAGATAATAACTGTAACACTGATTACCGTAATCAATATCACATTGATAACTAATCTGTGAGTAGTTAATAAATAATAACTATAACACTGATTACTTTAATCAAGATCGCATTGATAACTCCTCTTTGAGTAGTTAATAAATAATAACTATAACACTGATCACCGTTATCAGATCACATTGATAACTCCTCTTTAAGTAATTAATAAATAATAACTGTAACACTGATTACCATTATCAACATCACATTAATAACTCCTCTTTGAGTAATTAGTAAATAATAACTATAACACTGATTACCATTATTAATATCACATTGATAACTCCTCTTTGAGTAGTTAATAAATAATAACTATAACACTGAACACTGTTAGCAAGATCACGTTGGTAACTCATCTTTGAATAGTTAATAAATAATAACTATAACACTGATCACCGTTATCAATATCACATTAATAACTCCTCTTTAAGTCGTTAATAAATAATAACTATGACACTGATTACCGTTATCAAGATCACATTAATAACTCCTCTTCGAGTAGTTAATAGATAATCAATGTCATAAATGCTAATGGCATAACCATAAATCCTTTGAGATTTTCTATAATCTTAGTTATAACAGTTCCGTACAATCTGAATGTGTTTATAGTGCAAAGAGTCGGAGATTTATTCGTTATATTAATACTTCTGCCAACAGCATTTCAAACAGCTGGATCGCCTTACCAAATAACGGCTTTTATTTGTTTATACAAATACAAGAGAGTGATCCAATATCTGATTGTTTTATACGTATTCGTAATTATATTATTAAAGTTCTAATTTAACATAAGACAACATAAATAAAATTCCATAAATGCAAATGACGATGGAAACGATCGTAATAGTTACAAATACATTTATTTACAATTCAAGAACAATGTTTTACAGTTTAGGAGATCAAAGTGTATAGTGACAAAATGTCCATCGAACTTTTCCTGTGAAGCTGGACGTGATTAAATTAACTTCCAAGGCTTCGAGCGTCATGGTCTTCCTGAAAGATATCTTTTAATTGAAATAAAATATACTAAGGTATGATACAAAACAAGGCATGTAACTAAGCAGAAGATTTTTAAAGGATGTATTTGAACTGCTTACTTAATTAGTTGTTCACAATATATTGCAATTAAAAACAATAAAATGAAAGCAAATAAATATGTAATAAGTAGCACTGGTGTGGTAAAATAAACATTGATTCATTAATATTAATAAACCGTACTGTTCCTTTTATACCAATATAAATATTTATATTGACAATAATACAAGGTGTAACACTTTTCATGTTATTTCAAATAGTGACATGGTATTTTAAGATGGATTTATAATTTCATGTAATATAAACTATTTGTAGAGTACAGTATTTCAATGTTTATTTTTGTAATATATTTATTTTAAAACTAAAATATACATACACTGAATATAATTAAACATAACAAAATATTCCTTTAAAAAATTATTGCTATGGAAAACCCACTTTACTTTCCAATATTCCATTTAAATTACTTTTAATTTGTAAAGTATTAATTAATTTTATTAATTAGCTTTTGATTTAATATATATATTTACATTTTATGCAATGCATATTTTACTAAAGTTTCTCTTAAACACATCTTTAATTAATTACGTAAAACCTATGATAGGTTCCATATTTTCGGGTACCTAATGTATTCAGTAATGTTGTAAGTTATTTTAACTAGGTCTAGGGAGTAAGTAATTATGTATCAAATATTTGACGTTTAAATACAACATAAAACAGTATTGTCAATAGCACAGTATTGTCTAGTCGTATATTAATGGTCTAGTTGTTGTAAACCTAATTGTTTCCTCTAAACTAACTAACACCACACGTCCTTTTGTGACGCTGTTTTTAAGTTCTATAAACTAGTATTTAACCTTTGGTCGTAAACAAGGGAAATTATTTAAGGTGGACTTTAAGAGTAATTAGAAGCTTAGAATATACGATAAACCTTTAGATTGTATCATTTAAATAAACATACATTATTTATTTATTTTTACATGGGTTAAATCTAATCTCGTGGTCATACATTTACATATAATTAGATATTTTTACTCATATTCAAAGTTCACCAAATATATAACTCCATGATTTAGTTCTATTTTTTGTGAGATTAAACTGTATATCCATAAACTTTCTCCGCACTTTTCCTGTAAAGAAATAGTTTACAAGCTGAGAGTGATTTTATTAACTTCCAAGGCTTCGAGCGTTCTAGGCTTCCTGATAGAGAAATGTTCAAAGCGTTTCTTTGAGATAAAACAATTCATGGTTTATTAATATTGAATGAAATCCATGCAGTTCAAAATAAATTTTAAGTTTATGAACTCTTAATAGTAGATTCCTAACAAATCTTTTGTATGGATCGATTCTCATTTTTATGTGCTTTTCTTATTAGATGCTATGAACATAATGCATTTACCAAACCCTCATAAAATTACATTTGTTCTGTAAATTTCCTCATTTTGACCATACGTTTTTTTACTTTTAATAATATAACAAATGAAGTCATATTTACTTAAAAATTGAAGTCTCTTAAATTTTTTATTTTATTCATTTTGCAATATCATAAAAATGGTTATCTTAACATTAACTTAACCTTAAATATCAAATTTCAAACAAATTAGTTGAAATAAATTGAGTTGGGACAATTTCGACACTGAAACTTGTAATAATTTGCTGGTCTTTATAGCCTAGACAGATTTTCTATTTATTTGCCAGTAAATATTGAAATTTTGCTAGTTAAGACCTTGAATCTTGTCACTTCAACTATTGCAGTGTTGTTGTGAACTACACGACGTTGAGCTTTCAAACAGATTACAATGAGCCCATAGTTATTGTTGTATTCACTTAATTTTCAACCTCAGGTGAAGTGATCATGTTACAGCCATTATCAATCAGTTATGTGTGTTGAAATTGAATCAACTCTGTCAGTTTCACATTCTTGAATTGCGTCCTAAGATTAGCAACTGGAGTACACACCTACTAGATGTGCAGCTTTACTGTTAGCAATACCCGTTCTTAATGTTACCCGTGGGCGGTTTAGGAATGTTTGTCAGAGATCATCTCTTTCGAGTCATGTGGGGTTGACGATTTCGGACTCAAAAATCAAAGAGCGTATAAATAAACTATTGTAAATTCTATTTAGCTTAGAGTTTTTATTAATAGTGAGTTTATTTTCAACCAATGCACAGATTATTATCGGTTATTTTTGTTTACTTTCATTTCCAGCCCAATATTATACTTTTTGTTTATAACTAGTATGCTTTTTGTGGTTAGGTGTAATAGATAGCTCAATAGCCCTAACCTCGCCGTTTGTATCATGTTTATAATGATTAATAAAGACGTTTTCATATCATTCATACACTAGCCATCATCTAGTTCAGTGACAGGTGACTATTACGCTACGCTCACTCTAAACGCATGAAGTTATTTAAATATAGATCAATTAATTGTGAATTTAGTACATGATTAAATTAAAAATATTAAAATGTTTAAGACGTTCATTTTGACAGCTTGAGGCTTATTCTTATTCATTGAATATCTAATTTATACCTTATATGTTATGTGGAGTATATGTAAAATGTATTGTCGTATATCAGACCCACCATCTGTGAGTTACCATTGAAGAATAAAATATAAAGCATAAATAGTGTATATCTAGAATAAAACACATAACAATGCCTTAGTGGAAGGGATTTAAAAGGAAACTTGAGTCAATTTAAAGAGGTGTGACATTATAGTTGAATATCGATAAATTTGGCTTCGTAATATATTCTCGCTTAAAAGTATCTTTTTTTTCTTAATTAGTGTAGAAACCAACATGGCTGTAAAATAAAGTCACCGGATATCAGATAAAGCAGGTCAAATTAATACGTCATTACCAATTTAACACACTTAAGTTAACTCTGACAATATAGGTAATAAATAACAACACTATCTATAAAAACCATGTCAATAAACTAACAACCCTCTTATATCTGATCGTCATAAAGCATCCAGTAATAACAAAAAAGTATTTTAAAAAGTTACTTAGGTTCATATTACATAAAAATCAACATAATATTCGTGTCAAGAATGCTTTTTATAAATATGTCTTATAAAAAGCATTTTTATATATTTGTTGGTGTTTAATTCTGACAAACAGTTAGGTTTCATTTTATAATAAGTAGGCCAATTTTATCAAGGTAGTCTATTTTCAAAGAAATTCATTGTCTAATAGTGCTAATAGAAGTTGTCAACACACCTTTTTGTAACCTTGTATCATTTCCTGGCTAAATAATAGAAGCAAACAAAACAACAATGTGCAGTGTTCAGCCGATTGCACGTAAAGCTAAAAGATCACCTCGCAAACACTGTTTCCTCACTGTTTAAATTGAAAAAGTTGTTGTTTGTTCACTGAGATTAGTTTCTAAAAAGAAGTCATCCTGACGGAAGTACAGTGGAGCGCATTAGTGCGGTAAATAGGGTTGTATGTTGTTACAACATCAGTAATGGTTGCTACTTAAGACTGTGATGTTATAACATCAGTTCTCGTTGCTACTTAAGGCTGTGATGTTGTTACATCAGTTCTGGTTGCTAATTAAGGCTGTGATTGTGTTAAAACCTCAGTTATGGCTGCTACTTAAGACTGTGATGTTGTTACAACATCAGTTCTGGTTGCTACTTAATGCTGTGATGTTGTTATAATATCAGTTATGGTTGCTACTTAAGGCTGTGATGTTGTTACAACATCAGGTATGGTTGCTAGTTAAGGCTGTGATGTTATTTAGATAAGAAGATGAATACTACGTATTTTATTCATAACTTATTAAATTTAATTTACAATCTCAGTATTGTAAATACATTAGGTTGATTTACTGGCTCACATAAATTATAAGTAGGCTATGTAAATTTAGAAAGTATCTAGAAAATAATAATGGTTTAAGGCTAACTAAACAAATCTTGTATAGAACGTCTGCTGATCTGTATTGGAAGCTACTTAAACAGCTGATAATGATAACAATGATCTATCTGTGAGGATATAGTATGAAATGTCCATCTTACCTCATTTTGTTTATGTTTATCATAGTTCCTTTAAGGCTGACAGTTTACGCTTTACAAGAAAGCACGCCTTGTATTTTTTACTATTGATAAAATAGTAATAATTTACTACAGTATTACTTTATAGAGATTTCATTATAGCAGTTTATTTCTTTAATTTAGTTTATTTTGTAATTATAACTAACCATTTTTCACTTAAAGTTTTCAAACGTTAGTAATAAATGTGTATATGACAATAGTCAATTTATATGCATCATCGAAGTACACTTTACTAAAAAGATGTTACATACAAATGAATCAGTTTTATTTCAAGGTGTCATAGATTAATAGCCCAATAACAAATTAATAGCCGGTGGTAATCAGCTGATCCCTTTCAAAAACCGTTAAGACACTGATTAGGATCTAACTGAGAACCTTCATCCTATGAAGCTGGGATTTAACCATCTATGCAACGAATAGATTTTCTGCAAATAATAATAGTTTGTGGAAAATGGGCAGAAGAGTTTAAAGAGTAAATGGGCCTTTCCTTAAAAATAAATTCTTTAATAATTCGTATAGGCTTATGAAGGATCGGAACGTCAATTGTCGCATGGAAACTTTCCACGAAATTAATGTCTCTATAACTAATTATAAAATCCTAACTATACAAATAATAAGATAAGGTTTGTAGTATGTTAAATATTTAATTAATAAACTTATCTATAAGATGAAACATCTTCCAAATGATCAAATATTCCCGTAATAAAAAGGACCCGATACCAAGAAACTTTCTTTGTATTTACAATACACTTGACAGCCATCCAATATAAAATCAATCCGCGAAACATCTTTCAGTAGAATTTATCATTTTTTGTTTATTTTTGTTCAGCTACGGAAACCTGTTGTTCAAGTTTTTCATGTTACAATGTAATGTCTTACAAATTTAACCCTATAAAGCAAATTGTTTAACCAATATATTGTGCAAATAGCACAAGTGCAATACTTCAGATTATTTCTCTTGAACTAAAGATCTACTTTTAAGTATAATACTGTTTTTCCATAATTCATTTAATTAGATTTTCATAGAACAAACCTCTCTGAACCAGGATATATTTATTTGTTGAAATCAATTTGTAAAGAAGCTTTGTTTAAGCATTTTAAACTACTTAATAATTGTAAATAGTTTTGAAGAACACCATTGTTCTCAAAACAAGGGCTCTACTTTGTTATACATTCCAGAGGGGCATAATCATATAATAGCATGCAACATATTAAATATAACATTGTACTTTCGTTTTAAAAGAGAAAGCGGAATATCGTAGTATTAAACATAATTTACAGAATATAATTTTTATTACAGGACAATAAAGTAAAGAATCTTGACAGTAAAATTATAGCTGTCATAAAAGAAATATTGTGTAGTCTATTCCCTGTAAAAGAGAGTTCATATTTTGTAAATGACTCAAATCCATAAAGAAACCTAACGCAAACCCCTCTTCCTTGACTGACTTATTCATATTATCAAGAACAATTCATCATGTAAACAATATTCACTAAAGAATATAATTAATCTATAGTGACAATAAACACAAATAACACAGATTTCAATTAATTGTTATTTAGAGTCATATATATTAATGATAAATACATACCAAATCTGTGTATATTTTAATGTAAAAATGACTTGATAAGTATACATTTTCATTAGGATTTTAAACTTTTAAATATTGTTTGACAAAAGTATATTTAACCCCTCAGTATTAACATTGAGAATGTAAACAATCTCTTTATATTTCCCAATTGACTACATAGTTTTCACCTGAAGCTAAAAACTAAATGTATATACATTTTACTACCATACAATTTATTCAGAGAAACAGAGCAAATTTCCCTATTTAATTGATTAAAAACTAACCAATTTAGATTATTACGTTTAAAAATGTCATATATGTTTCTAACATAACTGGATTAGCTATGCTATTATTAGGGGTACATTAATTTAAACCCATATATATGCACAGTTCCCCAAAAATGGAAGGGCGCGTTAAATAATGAATAATACACCAAATCATATGTTTAGAAACGAACGATTAGTCTAAGGTGTTGCACTGTGACCAGGTACAAAGATAGTGTAACTTATTTTAAACTAGCTGAAAAAAGGATGAGTTAGGATAGTAGGAAAATAACGATAATAACAAACAATGAAAGTAAGACTTCGAGCATATTGTGATAACAATCCCAGCTTATTATATTAGGGCTTGTATAAATTTTTATATTAGGTCTTATGCAAACTTGTAAATTACATTTTATAATCCTCGTGTAGTATTGTAGTCTACTTAAAGTTATTTGAAATGTGATATTTATTTACTGTGGGAAGCTTTCTTTTTAATTTGTGTAGACAGCTTTAAAAATGTATAACTATTAACATCTTAGTTATTATAGTTAGGTTTTTTATTAAATCAAACTGTTTATTTATTTCCAATTCCAACACTGTCCCTGCAGCGTAAGATAGGTACTCAATATACGAGTCGACACAATGGCAGCACTGACATTTGTGCGTTTAGTAAATAATCTATCTGTATTTAAAATATAGTTAAAATTACCAATGATTTAAAGACGAACAGTTGGCATTAGTTTGTAAGACTGAATTCATCCTTATTCATTTAGTCTTACAATAGTCCCTTACAAGGAGACTAGGGATTTTCCGATTCATCAAGTAAGTTCTTGGTTCTGCCAGATCTTGACAAAATTGTAGATTTGTAGAAAACCAAGGTTTCTTCGTTCAGGATCCAGAAACAAAAAGGAGAAGACGAGATTTCATATCAGGAATGTTTCAAGCAGAACGATCAACATTAGTATCTGGCCAGAAAATAAACAAAATATATTATCTCAGAAAATATCTGCCCATAATTACAAACCACTGTGTATGAACCCACCCAGCTCACCCGCCCACCCAGACACTTACGATGGTATTGACCCACAGGCCCTCCCATACACGTAAAAGGGTATACTCTCACCCACCCACCCTTACACGTACAGTAGTATTGTCCCACCCGCCCACCCCTACACGTACAGTGGTATTGACCCACCCGCCCACCCTTACACGTACAGTGGTATAGTCTCCCTGCCCACCTATACACGTACATTGGTATTAACCCACCTGCCCACCCTTACACGTACATTGGTAAAAACTCGTAATTAATTACCAATAGACTGATTGACTTATCAAAAATGTCAATGTCGAAAATTAAACTTATTGTAACTTGAAAATGTAGACTATTTGACAGAACAACTAACACTGTGTTAGACTGTTCTATTTTACTTTTCCCAATATTATTTTGGTTCACATTTGTTTTGTTTACTGTAATAATTGAACATCTTTAAAATTTAAATAAGACTAAAGTTGCTACAAATTCTAATTTTAAACATTAATTTTATTTATTATTGAATTTTTCATTTGTTTTAATACCTCATTGGTTTTGAAAAAAGTATTTCTACTACAATATGTACAATACTACTTATAAGTTATAGGTGATTTGGAATTTTTAACAGAAAATTCTGAAAGTTAATAATTAGGATAGAGAATGCTATTAATTCCTATTAGACGATATAATCTTAAAAATCGTGTCTTTTAATTTTTTTAACAGTTACTGATAATACGAGAGTTAAATATACTTTTTTAAATGAGTTTACAATTAATAATGAAAACATCATTAGGTTTTCAGTAAATCGTAGCTTTTACTTGTCCCTAACAATGTCATTTAACTAACATGTAGTAGTATCAGGGAACAAAGATAGAAAATTAAGAAAAAGAACTTGTATTACACGTAGTCCATGTGCTGTCGATACTAGTGTTGTGATAGTGTTATTTTTATGGCAATTTATTGAAAGCTAGGATCTAAAATAAATTTAAAAGATGCTAAAATTCATAAAAGATTAATTAATAATAACTTAATAAAATATTATTGATCTATTTATATAGTTTATTTGCCATATTAACTTATTATGTAGAAAAATGATTGCACTTTTTTGAATGGTTTTTATTTTAATGGCAAATAAACGGGCATGAAATATAATGTCTTAACTACTTACATGGATGAATGTCCAACTAAACTATGTATTTGAAGTTGAGAGGTGAATGGGGCATGTAGTTATCACTCCCGTGGGCTCAATGTAGAACCTTGTTGCGTCAAACGTAATTTACCTATGTATTTCACGATGAAAGGTAAAGTTATAGTATAGGCATGTAGTTATGACTCCCGTGGGCTCAATGTAGAACCTTGTTGCGTCAAACGTAATTTACCTATATATTTCACGATGAAAGGTGAAGTTATAGTAAAGGCATGTAGTTATGACTCCCGTGGGCTCAATGTAGAACCTTGTTGCGTCAAACGTAATTTACCTATGTATTTCACGATGAAAGGTAAAGTTATAGTATAGGCATGTAGTTATGACTCCCGTGGGCTCAATGTAGAACCTTGTTGCGTCAAACGTAATTTACCTATG
This sequence comes from Stictocephala bisonia, assembly GCA_035578905.1. Classification (NCBI taxonomy): domain Eukaryota; kingdom Metazoa; phylum Arthropoda; class Insecta; order Hemiptera; family Membracidae; genus Stictocephala; species Stictocephala bisonia. The sequence continues at coordinate 127,078 of JAQJVL010000889.1, forward strand.
TATTTCACGATGAAAGGTAAAGTTATAGAAGAGACATGTAGTTATGACTCACGTGGGCTCAATGTAGAACCTTATTGCGTCAAACGTAATTTACCTATGTATTTCACGATGAAAGGTAAGGTTATAGTAAAGGCATGTAGTTATGTCTCCCGTGGGCTCAATGTAGAACCTTGTTGCGTCAAACGTAATTTACCTATATATTTCACGATGAAAGGTAAAGTTATAGTAGATACATGTAGTTATGACTCCCGTGGGCTCAATGTAGAACCTTGTTGCGTCTAACGTAATTTACCTATGTATTTCACGATGAAAGGTAAAGTTATAGTAGATACATGTAGTTATGACTCACGTGGGCTCAATGTAGAACCTTGTTGCGTCAAACGTAATTTACCTATGTATTTCACGATGAAAGGTAATGTTATAGTATAGACATGTAGTTATGTCTCCCGTGGGCTCAATGTAGAAACTTGTTGCGTCAAACGTAATTTACCTATGTATTTCACGATGAAAGGTAAAGTTATAGTAGATACATGTAGTTATGACTCCCGTGGGCTCAATGTAGAACCTTGTTACGTCAAACGTAATTTACCTATATTTCACGATGAAAGGTAAAGTTATAGTATAGGCATGTAGTGATGACTCCCGTGGGCTCAATGTACAACCTTGTTGCATCAAACGTAATTTACCTATGTATTTCACGATGAAAGGTAAAGTTATAGTAGATACATGTAGTTATGACTCCCGTGGGCTCAATTTAGAACCTTGTTGCGTCAAACGTAATTTACCTATGTATTTCATAATGAAAGGTAAAGTTATAATATAGGCATGCAGTGATGACTCCCGTAGGCTCAATGTAAAACCTTGTTGCGTCAAACGTAATTTACCTATATATTTCACAATGAAAGGTGAAGTTATAGTAGAGGCATGTGGTTATTGCTCCCGTAGGCTCAATTTAGAACCTTGTTACGTAAAATGTAATTCAGCTATGTATTTCACGTTGACATATAACGTTATTGTAGGAGCATATAGTTATGGCTCTTTTAGGCTCAATGTAAATATTTGTAACGTCAAATATACTTCACCTTTGATTTTAACGTAAGGAGGTGATGTTATAATAGGGGTCATGTAGTTATGCCTCCCATAGACTCAATGTAGAGCATTGTTACGTAAAACATGCTCCACCTAACTATTTCACGATGAGAGGTGAAGTAGAAGCTTATAGTTATGCCTCCCGTAGACTCAACGTAAAACCTTATTAGTAAAACATAATCCACCTAACTATTTCACGATGAGAGGTGAAGTAGAAGCTTGTAATTATGCCTTCCGTAGACTCAATGTAAAACCTTATTACGTAAAACATGCTCCACCTAATTATTTCACGATGGGAGGTGAAGTAGAAGATGTTAGTTATGCCTCCCGTAGACTCAATGTAAAACCTTATTACGTAAAACATAATCCACCTAACTATTTCATGATGAGAGGTGAATTTATAGTAGGAGCTTGTAGTTATGCCTCCAGTAGACTCGATGTAGAAACTTGTTACGTAAAACATACTCAACCTGACTATTTCATGATGAGAGGTGAAGTAGAAGCTTGTTTTTATGCCTCCCGTAGACTCAATGTAGAACCTTATTACGTAAAACATACTCCACCTAACTATTTCACGAAGAGAGGTGAAGTAGAAGCTTGTAATTATGCCTCCCGTAGACTCAATGTAAAACCTTATTACGTAAAACATACTCCACCTAACTATTTCACGATGAGAGGTGAAGTTATAGTAGGAATATGTAATTATGCCTCCCGTAGACTCAATGTACAACCTTATTACGTAAAACATACTCCACCTATTTCACGATGAGAGGTGAAGTAGAAGCTTGTAATTATGCCTCCAGTAGACTCGATGTAGAAGCTTGTTACGTAAACCATACTCAACCTGACTATTTCATGATGAGAGGTGAAGTAGAAGCTTGTAATTATGCCTCCCGTAGACTCAATGTAGAACCTTATACCGTAAAATATACTCCACCTAACTATTTCACGAAGAGAGGTGAAGTAGAAGCTTGTAATTATGGCTCCCATAGACACAATGTAAAACCCTATTACGTAAAACATGATCCACCTAACTATTTCACGATGAGAGGTGAAGTAGAAGATTGTAATTATGCCTCCCGTAGACTCAATGTAAAACCTTATTACGTAAAACATAATCCACCTAACTATTTCATGATGAGAGGTGAATTTATAGTAGGAGCTTGTAGTTATGCCTCCAGTAGACTCGATGTAGAAGCTTATTACGTAAAACATACTCAACCTGACTATTTCATGATGAGAGGTGAAGTAGAAGCTTGTAATTATGCCTCCCGTAGACTCAATGTAGAACCTTATTACATAAAACATACTCCACCTAACTATTTCACGAAGAGAGGTGAAGTAGAAGCTTGTAATTATGCCTCCCGTAGACTCAATGTAAAACCTTATTACGTAAAACATACTCCACCTAACTATTTCACGATGAGAGGTGTAGTAGAAGCTTGTAATTATGCCTCCCGTAGACTCAATGTAGAACCTTATACCGTAAAACATACTCCACCTTACTATTTCACGAAGAGAGGTGAAGTAGAAGCTTGTAATTATGGCTCCCGTAGACTCAATGTAAAACCCTATTACGTAAAACATGCTCCACCTAACTATTTCACGATGAGAGGTGAAGTAGAAGATTGTAATTATGCCTCCCGTAGACTCAATGTAAAACCTTATTACGTAAAACATAATCCACCAAACTATTTCATGATGAGAGGTGAATTTATAGTAGCTGCTTGTAGTTATGCCTCCAGTAGACTCGATGTAGAAGCTTATTACGTAAAACATACTCAACCTGACTATTTCATGATGAGAGGTGAAGTAGAAGCTTGTAATAATGCCTCCCGTAGACTCAATGTAGAACCTTATTACGTAAAACATACTCCACCTAACTATTTCACGATGAGAGGTGAAGTAGAAGCTTGTAATTATGCCTCCCATAGACTATATTTAATACTTTATTACGTAAAACATGCTCCACCTAACTATTTCACGAAGAGAGGTGAAGTAGAAGCTTGTAATTATGCCTCCCGTAGACTAAATGTAAAACCTTATTACGTAAAACGTACTCCACCTAACTATTTCACGATGAGAGGTGAAGTAGAAGCTTGTAATTATGCTTCCCATAGACTCAATGTAGAACCTTATTACGTAAAACATACTACACCTAACTATTTCACGATGAGAGGTGAAGTAGAAGCTTGTAATTATGCCTCCCATAGACTCAATGTAATACTTTATTACGTAAAACATACTCCACCTAACTATTTCACGAAGAGAGGTGAAGTAGAAGCTTGTAATTATGCCTCCCGTAGACTCAATGTAAAACCTTATTACGTAAAACATACTCCACCTAACTATTTCACGATGAGAGGTGAAGTTATTGTAAGAATATGTAATTATACCTCCCGTAGACTCAATGTACAACCTTATTACGTAAAACATGCTCCACCTATTTCACGATGAGAGGTGAAGTAGAAGCTTGTAATTATGCCTCCAGTAGACTCGATGTAGAAGCTTGTTACGTAAACCATACTCAACCTGACTATTTCATGATGAGAGGTGAAGTAGAAGCTTGTAATTATGCCTCCCGTAGACTCAATGTAGAACCTTATACCGTAAAACATACTCCACCTAACTATTTCACGAAGAGAGGTGAAGTAGAAGCTTGTAATTATGGCTCCCATAGACTCAATGTAAAACCCTATTACGTAAAACATGCTCCACCTAACTATTTCACGATGAGAGGTGAAGATGAAGATTGTAATTATGCCTCCCGTAGACTCAATGTAAAACCTTATTTCGTAAAACATAATCCACCTAACTATTTCATGATGAGAGGTGAATTTATAGTAGGAGCTTGTAGTTATGCCTCCAGTAGACTCGATGTAGAAGCTTATTACGTAAAACATACTCAACCTGACTATTTCATGATGAGAGGTGAAGTAGAAGCTTGTAATTATGCCTCCCGTAGACTCAATGTAGAACCTTATTACGTAAAACATACTCCACCTAACTATTTCACGAAGAGAGGTGAAGTAGAAGCTTGTAATTATGCCTCCCGTAGAATCAATGTAAAACCTTATTACGTAAAACATACTCCACCTAACTATTTCACGATGAGAGGTGAAGTAGAAGCTTGTAATTATGCCTCCCGTAGACTCAATGTAGAACCTTATACCGTCAAACATACTCCACCTAACTATTTCACGAAGAGAGGTGAAGTAGAAGCTTGTAATTATGGCTCCCGTAGACTCAATGTAAAACCCTATTACGTAAAACATGCTCCACCTAACTATTTCACGATGAGAGGTGAAGAAGAAGATTGTAATTATGCCTCCCGTAGACTCAATGTAAAACCTTGTTACGTAAAACATAATCCACCTAACTATTTCATGATGAGAGGTGAAGTAGAAGCTTGTAATTATGCCTCCCGTAGACTCAATGTAGAACCTTATTACGTAAAACATACTCCACCTAACTATTTCACGATGAGAGGTGAAGTAGAAGCTTGTAATTATGCCTCCCATAGACTCAATGTAATACTTTATTACGTAAAACATGCTCCACCTAACTATTTCACGAAGAGAGGTGAAGTAGAAGCTTGTAATTATGCCTCCCGTAGACTCAATGTAAAACCTTATTACGTAAAACATACTCCAACTAACTATTTCACGATGAGAGGTGAAGTAGAAGCTTGTAATTATGCCTCCCATAGACTCAATGTAATACTTTATTACGTAAAACATACTCCACCTAACTATTTCACGAAGAGAGGTGAAGTAGAAGCTTGTAATTATGCCTCCCGTAGACTCAATGTAGAACCTTATACCGTAAAACATACTCCACCTAACTATTTCACGAAGAGAGGTGAAGTAGAAGCTTGTAATAATGGCTCCCATAGACTCAATGTAAAACCCTATTACGTAAAACATGCTCCACCTAACTATTTCACGATGAGAGGTGAAGTAGAAGATTTTAATTATGCCTCCCGTAGACTCAATGTAAAACCTTATTACGTAAAACATAATCCACCTAACTATTTCATGATGAGAGGTGAATTTATAGTAGGAGCTTGTAGTTATGCCTCCAGTAGACTCGATGTAGAAGCTTATTACGTAAAACATACTCAACCTGACTATTTCATGATGAGAGGTGAAGTAGAAGCTTGTAATTATGCCTCCCGTAGACTCAATGTAGAACCTTATTACGTAAAACATACTCCACCTAACTATTTCACGAAGAGAGGTGAAGTAGAAGCTTGTAATTATGGCTCCCGTAGACGCAATGTAAAACCCTATTACGTAAAACATGCTCCACCTAACTATTTCACGATGAGAAGTGAAGTAGAAGATTGTAATTATGCCTCCCGTAGACTCAATGTAAAACCTTATTACGTAAAACATAATCCACCTAACTATTTCACGAAGAGAGGTGAAGTAGAAGCTTGTAATTATGGCTCCCGTAGACTCAATGTAAAACCCTATTACGTAAAACATGCTCCACCTAACTATTTCACGATGAGAGGTGAAGTATAAGATTGTAATTATGCCTCCCGTAGACTCAATGTAAAACCTTGTTACGTAAAACATAATCCACCTAACTATTTCATGATGAGAGGTGAATTTATAGTAGGAGCTTGTAGTTATGCCTCCAGTAGACTCGATGTAGAAGCTTATTACGTAAAACATACTCAACCTGACTATTTCATGATGAGAGGTGAAGTAGAAGCTTGTAATTATGCCTCCCGTAGACTCAATGTAGAACCTTATTACGTAAAACATACTCCACCTAACTATTTCACGATGAGAGGTGAAGTAGAAGCTTGTAATTATGCCTCCCATAGACTCAATGTAATACTTTATTACGTAAAACATGCTCCACCTAACTATTTCACGAAGAGAGGTGAAGTAGAAGCTTGTAATTATGCCTCCCGTAGACTCAATGTAAAACCTTATTACGTAAAACATACTCCAACTAACTATTTCACGATGAGAGGTGAAGTAGAAGCTTGTAATTATGCCTCCCATAGACTCAATGTAATACTTTATTACGTAAAACATACTCCACCTAACTATTTCACGAAGAGATGTGAAGTAGAAGCTTGTAATTATGCCTCCCGTAGACTCAATGTAAAACCTTATTACGTAAAACAAACTCCACCTAACTATTTCACGATGAGAGGTGAAGTTTTAGTAGGAATATGTATTTATGCCTCCCGTAGACTCAATGTAAAACCTTATTACGTAAAACATACTCCACCTAACTATTTCACGATGAGAGGTGAAGTAGAAGCTTGTAATTATGCCTCCCGTAGACTCAATGTACAACTTTATTACGTAAAACATACTCCACCTATTTCACGATGAGAGGTGAAGTAGAAGCTTGTAATTATGCCTCCAGTAGACTCGATGTAGAAGCTTGTTACGTAAACCATACTCAACCTGACTATTTCATGATGAGAGGTGAAGTAGAAGCTTGTAATTATGCCTCCCGTAGACTCAATGTAGAACCTTATACCGTAAAACATACTCCACCTAACTATTTCACGAAGAGAGGTGAAGTAGAAGCTTGTAATTATGGCTCCCATAGACTCAATGTAAAACCCTATTACGTAAAACATGCTCCACCTAACTATTTCACGATGAGAGGTGAAGTAGAAGATTTTAATTATGCCTCCCGTAGACTCAATGTAAAACCTTATTACGTAAAACATAATCCACCTAACTATTTCATGATGAGAGGTGAATTTATAGTAGGAGCTTGTAGTTATGCCTCCAGTAGACTCGATGTAGAAGCTTATTACGTAAAACATACTCAACCTGACTATTTCATGATGAGAGGTGAAGTAGAAGCTTGTAATTATGCCTCCCATAGACTCAATGTAATACTTTATTACGTAAAACATACTCCACCTAACTATTTCACGAAGAGAGGTGAAGTAGAAGCTTGTAATTATGCCTCCCGTAGACTCAATGTAAAACCTTATTACGTAAAACATACTCCACCTAACTATTTCACGATGAGAGGTGAAGTTATTGTAAGAATATGTAATTATGCCTCCCGTAGACTCAATGTACAACCTTATTACGTAAAACATGCTCCACCTATTTCACGATGAGAGGTGAAGTAGAAGCTTGTAATTATGCCTCCAGTAGACTCGATGTAGAAGCTTGTTACGTAAACCATACTCAACCTGACTATTTCATGATGAGAGGTGAAGTAGAAGCTTGTAATTATGCCTCCCGTAGACTCAATGTAGAACCTTATACCGTAAAACATACTCCACCTAACTATTTCACGAAGAGAGGTGAAGTAGAAGCTTGTAATTATGGCTCCCATAGACTCAATGTAAAACCCTATTACGTAAAACATGCTCCACCTAACTATTTCACGATGAGAGGTGAAGATGAAGATTGTAATTATGCCTCCCGTAGACTCAATGTAAAACCTTATTTCGTAAAACATAATCCACCTAACTATTTCATGATGAGAGGTGAATTTATAGTAGGAGCTTGTAGTTATGCCTCCAGTAGACTCGATGTAGAAGCTTATTACGTAAAACATACTCAACCTGACTATTTCATGATGAGAGGTGAAGTAGAAGCTTGTAATTATGCCTCCCGTAGACTCAATGTAGAACCTTATTACGTAAAACATACTCCACCTAACTATTTCACGAAGAGAGGTGAAGTAGAAGCTTGTAATTATGGCTCCCGTAGACGCAATGTAAAACCCTATTACGTAAAACATGCTCCACCTAACTATTTCACGATGAGAAGTGAAGTAGAAGATTGTAATTATGCCTCCCGTAGACTCAATGTAAAACCTTATTACGTAAAACATAATCCACCTAACTATTTCACGAAGAGAGGTGAAGTAGAAGCTTGTAATTATGGCTCCCGTAGACTCAATGTAAAACCCTATTACGTAAAACATGCTCCACCTAACTATTTCACGATGAGAGGTGAAGTATAAGATTGTAATTATGCCTCCCGTAGACTCAATGTAAAACCTTGTTACGTAAAACATAATCCACCTAACTATTTCATGATGAGAGGTGAATTTATAGTAGGAGCTTGTAGTTATGCCTCCAGTAGACTCGATGTAGAAGCTTATTACGTAAAACATACTCAACCTGACTATTTCATGATGAGAGGTGAAGTAGAAGCTTGTAATTATGCCTCCCGTAGACTCAATGTAGAACCTTATTACGTAAAACATACTCCACCTAACTATTTCACGATGAGAGGTGAAGTAGAAGCTTGTAATTATGCCTCCCATAGACTCAATGTAATACTTTATTACGTAAAACATGCTCCACCTAACTATTTCACGAAGAGAGGTGAAGTAGAAGCTTGTAATTATGCCTCCCGTAGACTCAATGTAAAACCCTATTACGTAAAACATACTCCAACTAACTATTTCACGATGAGAGGTGAAGTAGAAGCTTGTAATTATGCCTCCCATAGACTCAATGTAATACTTTATTACGTAAAACATACTCCACCTAACTATTTCACGAAGAGAGGTGAAGTAGAAGCTTGTAATTATGCCTCCCGTAGACTCAATGTAAAACCTTATTACGTAAAACAAACTCCACCTAACTATTTCACGATGAGAGGTGAAGTTTTAGTAGGAATATGTATTTATGCCTCCCGTAGACTCAATGTAAAACCTTATTACGTAAAACATACTCCACCTAACTATTTCACGATGAGAGGTGAAGTAGAAGCTTGTAATTATGCCTCCCGTAGACTCAATGTACAACTTTATTACGTAAAACATACTCCACCTATTTCACGATGAGAGGTGAAGTAGAAGCTTGTAATTATGCCTCCAGTAGACTCGATGTAGAAGCTTGTTACGTAAACCATACTCAACCTGACTATTTCATGATGAGAGGTGAAGTAGAAGCTTGTAATTATGCCTCCCGTAGACTCAATGTAGAACCTTATACCGTAAAACATACTCCACCTAACTATTTCACGAAGAGAGGTGAAGTAGAAGCTTGTAATTATGGCTCCCATAGACTCAATGTAAAACCCTATTACGTAAAACATGCTCCACCTAACTATTTCACGATGAGAGGTGAAGTAGAAGATTTTAATTATGCCTCCCGTAGACTCAATGTAAAACCTTATTACGTAAAACATAATCCACCTAACTATTTCATGATGAGAGGTGAATTTATAGTAGGAGCTTGTAGTTATGCCTCCAGTAGACTCGATGTAGAAGCTTATTACGTAAAACATACTCAACCTGACTATTTCATGATGAGAGGTGAAGTAGAAGCTTGTAATTATGCCTCCCATAGACTCAATGTAATACTTTATTACGTAAAACATACTCCACCTAACTATTTCACGAAGAGAGGTGAAGTAGAAGCTTGTAATTATGCCTCCCGTAGACTCAATGTAAAACCTTATTACGTAAAACATACTCCACCTAACTATTTCACGATGAGAGGTGAAGTTATTGTAAGAATATGTAATTATGCCTCCCGTAGACTCAATGTACAACCTTATTACGTAAAACATGCTCCACCTATTTCACGATGAGAGGTGAAGTAGAAGCTTGTAATTATGCCTCCAGTAGACTCGATGTAGAAGCTTGTTACGTAAACCATACTCAACCTGACTATTTCATGATGAGAGGTGAAGTAGAAGCTTGTAATTATGCCTCCCGTAGACTCAATGTAGAACCTTATACCGTAAAACATACTCCACCTAACTATTTCACGAAGAGAGGTGAAGTAGAAGCTTGTAATTATGGCTCCCATAGACTCAATGTAAAACCCTATTACGTAAAACATGCTCCACCTAACTATTTCACGATGAGAGGTGAAGATGAAGATTGTAATTATGCCTCCCGTAGACTCAATGTAAAACCTTATTTCGTAAAACATAATCCACCTAACTATTTCATGATGAGAGGTGAATTTATAGTAGGAGCTTGTAGTTATGCCTCCAGTAGACTCGATGTAGAAGCTTATTACGTAAAACATACTCAACCTGACTATTTCATGATGAGAGGTGAAGTAGAAGCTTGTAATTATGCCTCCCGTAGACTCAATGTAGAACCTTATTACGTAAAACATACTCCACCTAACTATTTCACGAAGAGAGGTGAAGTAGAAGCTTGTAATTATGCCTCCCGTAGAATCAATGTAAAACCTTATTACGTAAAACATACTCCACCTAACTATTTCACGATGAGAGGTGAAGTAGAAGCTTGTAATTATGCCTCCCGTAGACTCAATGTAGAACCTTATACCGTCAAACATACTCCACCTAACTATTTCACGAAGAGAGGTGAAGTAGAAGCTTGTAATTATGGCTCCCGTAGACTCAATGTAAAACCCTATTACGTAAAACATGCTCCACCTAACTATTTCACGATGAGAGGTGAAGAAGAAGATTGTAATTATGCCTCCCGTAGACTCAATGTAAAACCTTGTTACGTAAAACATAATCCACCTAACTATTTCATGATGAGAGGTGAAGTAGAAGCTTGTAATTATGCCTCCCGTAGACTCAATGTAGAACCTTATTACGTAAAACATACTCCACCTAACTATTTCACGATGAGAGGTGAAGTAGAAGCTTGTAATTATGCCTCCCATAGACTCAATGTAATACTTTATTACGTAAAACATGCTCCACCTAACTATTTCACGAAGAGAGGTGAAGTAGAAGCTTGTAATTATGCCTCCCGTAGACTCAATGTAAAACCTTATTACGTAAAACATACTCCAACTAACTATTTCACGATGAGAGGTGAAGTAGAAGCTTGTAATTATGCCTCCCATAGACTCAATGTAATACTTTATTACGTAAAACATACTCCACCTAACTATTTCACGAAGAGAGGTGAAGTAGAAGCTTGTAATTATGCCTCCCGTAGACTCAATGTAGAACCTTATACCGTAAAACATACTCCACCTAACTATTTCACGAAGAGAGGTGAAGTAGAAGCTTGTAATAATGGCTCCCATAGACTCAATGTAAAACCCTATTACGTAAAACATGCTCCACCTAACTATTTCACGATGAGAGGTGAAGTAGAAGATTTTAATTATGCCTCCCGTAGACTCAATGTAAAACCTTATTACGTAAAACATAATCCACCTAACTATTTCATGATGAGAGGTGAATTTATAGTAGGAGCTTGTAGTTATGCCTCCAGTAGACTCGATGTAGAAGCTTATTACGTAAAACATACTCAACCTGACTATTTCATGATGAGAGGTGAAGTAGAAGCTTGTAATTATGCCTCCCGTAGACTCAATGTAGAACCTTATTACGTAAAACATACTCCACCTAACTATTTCACGAAGAGAGGTGAAGTAGAAGCTTGTAATTATGGCTCCCGTAGACGCAATGTAAAACCCTATTACGTAAAACATGCTCCACCTAACTATTTCACGATGAGAAGTGAAGTAGAAGATTGTAATTATGCCTCCCGTAGACTCAATGTAAAACCTTATTACGTAAAACATAATCCACCTAACTATTTCACGAAGAGAGGTGAAGTAGAAGCTTGTAATTATGGCTCCCGTAGACTCAATGTAAAACCCTATTACGTAAAACATGCTCCACCTAACTATTTCACGATGAGAGGTGAAGTATAAGATTGTAATTATGCCTCCCGTAGACTCAATGTAAAACCTTGTTACGTAAAACATAATCCACCTAACTATTTCATGATGAGAGGTGAATTTATAGTAGGAGCTTGTAGTTATGCCTCCAGTAGACTCGATGTAGAAGCTTATTACGTAAAACATACTCAACCTGACTATTTCATGATGAGAGGTGAAGTAGAAGCTTGTAATTATGCCTCCCGTAGACTCAATGTAGAACCTTATTACGTAAAACATACTCCACCTAACTATTTCACGATGAGAGGTGAAGTAGAAGCTTGTAATTATGCCTCCCATAGACTCAATGTAATACTTTATTACGTAAAACATGCTCCACCTAACTATTTCACGAAGAGAGGTGAAGTAGAAGCTTGTAATTATGCCTCCCGTAGACTCAATGTAAAACCTTATTACGTAAAACATACTCCAACTAACTATTTCACGTTGAGAGGTGAAGTAGAAGCTTGTAATTATGCCTCCCATAGACTCAATGTAATACTTTATTACGTAAAACATACTCCACCTAACTATTTCACGAAGAGAGGTGAAGTAGAAGCTTGTAATTATGCCTCCCGTAGACTCAATGTAAAACCTTATTACGTAAAACAAACTCCACCTAACTATTTCACGATGAGAGGTGAAGTTTTAGTAGGAATATGTATTTATGCCTCCCGTAGACTCAATGTAAAACCTTATTACGTAAAACATACTCCACCTAACTATTTCACGATGAGAGGTGAAGTAGAAGCTTGTAATTATGCCTCCCGTAGACTCAATGTACAACTTTATTACGTAAAACATACTCCACCTATTTCACGATGAGAGGTGAAGTAGAAGCTTGTAATTATGCCTCCAGTAGACTCGATGTAGAAGCTTGTTACGTAAACCATACTCAACCTGACTATTTCATGATGAGAGGTGCAGTAGAAGCTTGTAATTATGCCTCCCGTAGACTCAATGTAGAACCTTATACCGTAAAACATACTCCACCTAACTATTTCACGAAGAGAGGTGAAGTAGAAGCTTGTAATTATGGCTCCCATAGACTCAATGTAAAACCCTATTACGTAAAACATGCTCCACCTAACTATTTCACGATGAGAGGTGAAGTAGAAGATTTTAATTATGCCTCCCGTAGACTCAATGTAAAACCTTATTACGTAAAACATAATCCACCTAACTATTTCATGATGAGAGGTGAATTTATAGTAGGAGCTTGTAGTTATGCCTCCAGTAGACTCGATGTAGAAGCTTATTACGTAAAACATACTCAACCTGACTATTTCATGATGAGAGGTGAAGTAGAAGCTTGTAATTATGCCTCCCGTAGACTCAATGTAGAACCTTATTACGTAAAACATACTCCACCTAACTATTTCACGAAGAGAGGTGAAGTAGAAGCTTGTAATTATGCCTCCCGTAGACTCAATGTAAAACCTTATTACGTAAAACATACTCCACCTAACTATTTCACGATGAGAGGTGAAGTAGAAGCTTGTAATTATGCCTCCCATAGACTCAATGTAATACTTTATTACGTAAAACATGCTCCACCTAACTATTTCACGAAGAGAGGTGAAGTAGAAGCTTGTAATTATGCCTCCCGTAGACTCAATGTAAAACCTTATTACGTAAAACATACTCCAACTAACTATTTCACGATGAGAGGTGAAGTAGAAGCTTGTAATTATGCCTCCCATAGACTCAATGTAATACTTTATTACGTAAAACATACTCCACCTAACTATTTCACGAAGAGAGGTGAAGTAGAAGCTTGTAATTATGCCTCCCGTAGACTCAATGTAAAACCTTATTACGTAAAACAAACTCCACCTAACTATTTCACGATGAGAGGTGAAGTTTTAGTAGGAATATGTATTTATGCCTCCCGTAGACTCAATGTAAAACCTTATTACGTAAAACATACTCCACCTAACTATTTCACGATGAGAGGTGAAGTAGAAGCTTGTAATTATGCCTCCCGTAGACTCAATGTACAACTTTATTACGTAAAACATACTCCACCTATTTCACGATGAGAGGTGAAGTAGAAGCTTGTAATTATGCCTCCAGTAGACTCGATGTAGAAGCTTGTTACGTAAACCATACTCAACCTGACTATTTCATGATGAGAGGTGAAGTAGAAGCTTGTAATTATGCCTCCCGTAGACTCAATGTAGAACCTTATACCGTAAAACATACTCCACCTAACTATTTCACGAAGAGAGGTGAAGTAGAAGCTTGTAATTATGGCTCCCATAGACTCAATGTAAAACCCTATTACGTAAAACATGCTCCACCTAACTATTTCACGATGAGAGGTGAAGTAGAAGATTTTAATTATGCCTCCCGTAGACTCAATGTAAAACCTTATTACGTAAAACATAATCCACCTAACTATTTCATGATGAGAGGTGAATTTATAGTAGGAGCTTGTAGTTATGCCTCCAGTAGACTCGATGTAGAAGCTTATTACGTAAAACATACTCAACCTGACTATTTCATGATGAGAGGTGAAGTAGAAGCTCGTAATTATGCCTCCCGTAGACTCAATGTAGAACCTTATTACGTAAAACATACTCCACCTAACTATTTCACGAAGAGAGGTGAAGTAGAAGCTTGTAATTATGGCTCCCGTAGACGCAATGTAAAACCCTATTACGTAAAACATGCTCCACCTAACTATTTCACGATGAGAAGTGAAGTAGAAGATTGTAATTATGCCTCCCGTAGACTCAATGTAAAACCTTATTACGTAAAACATAATCCACCTAACTATTTCATGATGAGAGGTGAATTTATAGTAGGAGCTTGTAGTTATGCCTCCAGTAGACTCGATGTAGAAGCTTATTACGTAAACATACTCAACCTGACTATTTCACGATGAGAGGTGAAGTAGAAGCTTGTAATTATGCCTCCCATAGACTCAATGTAATACTTTATTACGTAAAACATGCTCCACCTAACTATTTCATGATGAGAGGTGAAGTAGAAGCTTGTAATTATGCCTCCCGTAGACTCAATGTAGAACCTTATTACGTAAAACATACTCCACCTAACTATTTCACGATGAGAGGTGAAGTAGAAGCTTGTAATTATGCCTCCCATAGACTCAATGTAATACTTTATTACGTAAAACATGCTCCACCTAACTATTTCACGAAGAGAGGTGAAGTAGAAGCTTGTAATTATGCCTCACGTAGACTCAATGTAAAACCTTATTACGTAAAACATACTCCACCTAACTATTTCACGATGAGAGGTGAAGTAGAAGCTTGTAATTATGCCTCCCATAGACTCAATGTAATACTTTATTACGTAAAACATACTCCACCTAACTATTTCACGAAGAGAGGTGAAGTAGAAGCTTGTAATTATGCCTCCCGTAGACTCAATGTAAAACCTTATTACGTAAAACATACTCCACCTAACTATTTCACGAAGAGAGGTGAAGTAGAAGCTTGTAATTATGCCTCCCGTAGACTCAATGTAAAACCTTATTACGTAAAACATACTCCACCTAACTATTTCACGAAGAGAGGTGAAGTAGAAGCTTGTAATTATGCCTCCCGTAGACTCAATGTAAAACCTTATTACGTAAAACAAACTCCACCTAACTATTTCACAAAGAGAGGTGAAGTAGAAGCTTGTAATTATGCCTCCCGTAGACTCAATGTAAAACCTTATTACGTAAAACATACTCCACCTAACTATTTCACGATGAGAGGTGAAGTAGAAGCTTGTAATTATGCCTCCCATAGACTCAATGTAATACTTTATTATGTAAAACATACTCCACCTAACTATTTCACGAAGAGAGGTGAAGTAGAAGCTTGTAATTATGCCTCCCGTAGACTCAATGTAAAACCTTATTACGTAAAACAAACTCCACCTAACTATTTCACGATGAGAGGTGAAGTTTTAGTAGGAATATGTAATTATGCCTCCCGTAGACTCAATGTTCAACCTTATTACGTAAAACATACTCCACCTATTTCACGATGAGAGGTTAAGTAGAAGCTTGTAATTATGCCTCCAGTAGACTCGATGTAGAAGCTTGTTACGTAAACCATACTCAACCTGACTATTTCATGATGAGAGGTGAAGTAGAAGCTTGTAATTATGCCTCCCGGAGACTCAATGTAGAACCTTATACCGTAAAACATACTCCACCTAACTATTTCACGAAGAGAGGTGAAGTAGAAGCTTGTAATTATGGCTCCCATAGACTCAATGTAAAACCCTATTACGTAAAACATGCTCCACCTAACTATTTCACGATGAGAGGTGAAGTAGAAGATTGTAATTATGCCTCCCGTAGACTCAATGTAAAACCTTATTAAGTAAAACATAATCCACCTAACTATTTCATGATGAGAGGTGAATTTATAGTAGGAGCTTGTAGTTATGCCTCCAGTAGACTCGATGTAGAAGCTTATTACGTAAAACATACTCAACCTGACTATTTCATGATGAGAGGTGAAGTAGAAGCTCGTAATTATGCCTCCCGTAGACTCAATGTAGAACCTTATTACGTAAAACATACTCCACCTAACTATTTCACGAAGAGAGGTGAAGTAGAAGCTTGTAATTATGGCTCCCGTAGACGCAATGTAAAACCCTATTACGTAAAACATGCTCCACCTAACTATTTCACGATGAGAAGTGAAGTAGAAGATTGTAATTATGCCTCCCGTAGACTCAATGTAAAACCTTATTACGTAAAACATAATCCACCTAACTATTTCATGATGAGAGGTGAATTTATAGTAGGAGCTTGTAGTTATGCCTCCAGTAGACTCGATGTAGAAGCTTATTA
Source organism: Stictocephala bisonia (assembly GCA_035578905.1). NCBI lineage: Eukaryota > Metazoa > Arthropoda > Insecta > Hemiptera > Membracidae > Stictocephala > Stictocephala bisonia. The sequence goes on from JAQJVL010000889.1 coordinate 143,619, forward strand.
CGTAAAACATACTCAACCTGACTATTTAATGATGAGAGGTGAAGTAGAAGCTTGTAATTATGCCTCCCGTAGACTCAGTGTAGAACCTTATTACGTAAAACATACTCCACCTAACTATTTCACGATGAGAGGTGAAGGTCTAGTAGGAATATGTAGTTATGCCTTCCGTAGGCTCAGTGTGGAAACTTGTTACATTAAACGTACTTTTCCTATATATTTTGCGATGAGAGGTGAAAATTATACTTTACGAGAGTTATATTAGGGGCATATAGTAATGGCTCCCATTGACTCAATGTAAAACCTTCGTAAATCAAACGTACTTCATCTATGTTTAAATCTTCACTCAAGATGTCGTTTCGAAGTTTTGATATTAATATATACTCAAATGTAACCAGTGATTATTGAAGTTTAAGTCTATTACTAAGTATTATTTTTGTATTGACATTTGTTTAGTTTAAAAGACCACTTTCCAATCGAACAATTAGTGAAATTAATTATCAATAGTAATATCTTTGATAAAATAGGGAAGCAAAGCGTAAAAGCATTAAGAGACACCATAAAAATGGACCAAACTTGCAGTAATAACACATTATATAGTTACATACTATACACAACTAATATGGTGGCCAACTTAGCTTTTCTCAAAATTAAACCTAACCTACCCGTGAAAAAGACAATTTAGAACAAGTTTAGTGATAATGTCATTTACTTATTAAGAAATAAGATTACTAATGTTTATTAGTAATCTTTACGACGTCAACAATACTGTCATCTCAAGAAAAGAATGTATTACTTCAGTATATATTTCCTACTTATTTGCGAGAGTATTTGTGTTACTAAACACAATATATTCAGTATATTAAAATCCAATAGTAATAATAATAGAATGGAAAATTAATTACTGTACTTATATTTTAACTATTCTGCTACGCTATTATAGTATAATAGCAGTATTATTCAAACTGCTTCATTACTATGCGTCATCGTTATTATTGATCCGATTAAATTACAATGCAGTTATGTCTCTAACGGTCATTAAGTAATGATCAATGATTTAATCAATACAAATGTCATTACTCATGTGAATGTACACCAATAGAACTACATTGAGTTGTTGACATCGCAATTATCAAATTAATTATTGTTACAACACAACCAAACAAATCTAATTACGTGATTTCTCTATGTTATTTTCATAATATTAAATTGTTTTGTTTGTTTATACATCTTTACTTATGGCTTGTTGTCAGCTAAAGTTTGTTAATTTTAAAGCTGCTATTTATAATTTTTGTATAATACTGCTTACGTATAATGCTAGAAATATTGTTTCGTAATAAGTAAATTACATTATCATTAAACTTGTTCTAAATTGTCTTTTTCATGGTAAAAAAAAAAAAAAAGTCTAAGTAATAAAGTAATAAATCCTAGCCAACTGGGCTAGGATTTATTACTTTAACTAAATGTCAATCTTATACAGTTTTATTTTTAAATCTGTTATGTTATTGATGCTGCCAGTATCTTATTTCTCCCCTGGAAATGGCAACTGAAACTTAGTGGAAATGTACTTAGACTGATCGTTTTAAAATATACTTGTTAAAATGATTTGTGTATTTTACCATTCTGGTGACTGAATAGTAGGTAGTTATGTAACGTACAAGATACAGATTGCAAATTATGATTTTTTTTTAATGAAAACTTATCCAATGAATTCATCCTTAATTTAAAGATTACATGTCCCCCCCCCCCAAATAAAATTAATATATTCCCATATTTAACTCTAAAATAGTAAATTTAAACAATAAGCTCACGTGAAAATGGGTTATTGACCGAGTGCTTCAAGTCATATCGGTGATCCGTCTGACCACAAGTATGTTGTAAACCAGGGATATTACTTTTCATGTATTGTTTGTGTGTTTCCATTTCGAACTCACTGTTGGTTTAGGCTCTGAGTTCAAGTACACAGTACGCCAGTGATATTACACGAACTTTGAATGTTTGTTCAAATTGTGGGTACTTTATGTTTGGATACAGTGCGTATATAAACCAAAGATATAACTTCAATGTAGGTTGTGTTAAATACGTATAGAAACATATTAATATTATGTGACAACAATAATACAATGAGCTTAGGTAACATAGATTAAATTCTTATATTTCTTTGTATTGATATTTTTTGCAATTTGCATGCTTAAGTCAATAAGTTGACTGATCGAAAATACATTACCAATTGTAGCAGATAGATTGACGAGTAAGTCTATATATTGTAATAACATTTACAGATTCCCGATTTTTTTTTCTTTTTACATTCATACTGAGCTACATTTATCAATAGAGTATAACATCAAAATACGTATATTCTTTTTTTCTTGATGAAATAGCTGTTAGATTACTTTTGGAGCCATTTGACAAGATTGACGTTAAACTCAGAAATCTCCATTCAATGTAGTAGCTCTGCACTCGTTGCAGTTGTCCTGCTTCTATTCCCAACATGCTATAAAACCCCAAGCAAAACACGTGTTCACATTTGTTTTATATATATATATGTTTCTTTGTTGGATATAATTTCCGATATAACATTGTTGTTTTCTTTTCTTTGTCAACCACAGTCCATAAAGTCTTCACACCGGTCTTCACATCTTTGATTTAACGATTCATACCTTAAAGTACACAGGACCTTATTTTACTTCATACAATACACTTTAACGCACTATTTACACAATGTATTAATCTTTACAAATTGTTTGCAAATTTGTAATTTTGTGTTTTTTTGGAAAATAAAGATTATTATTATTACAGTGAGGCACTACCTAATCATGAATTAATGATAACTTATCATTAATTTAAATAAGTTATCTACAAGCAATTTTATTCGCCTGTACACAGAGCATATTTGTAAGATATAGAGGAAGACCAAAGTTTAAACTGAATAGGGAGACAATGTATATTTATCCGCATTAAGGATAAGATATACTATTTCTATGTACTGTTAAAAAAGATAGGGTTTTTTTATTTTTTAACAATGTACACAGGATAAACAAGTAAACCATTGGTGTAAATAAAATACGTGTTTTTCAAACAATAATACGTGTATAGCCAATGAGAAGTAAAACGGAACCACAGGTATAAACTATAAAATGATAGAAGGTAAATTAGTAAACAATCGTAAAACGGTTAAAAATAATAAACACACTGTTTGCTGGTTTTTTTGTGTATTAGAGAGATAATAGTTAAATTTATCAGCTTAGTACACTTCTCTTAGATATAAGAAACTAAGGAATGATTAATTCAATGTTGGATGAGATGTCAGTGTGATCATCAACAATATATACATACTAAATGTGACGTTATAAAAATTCTTCACCACCATATTTTTTTCCATTTCTGTTAGAATTGTTTTTAGAATTCCTATCAAAGTTATTTATTCAATTTAAGTATTCATACAAAAAACAAGAAGGACAGAGTTCATATTAATAAGCCACTAAAAATATAAAAATCACTTTCCTGAGTAGATATTTTACGAATATTTTTCCAGTAAAATACAGCATGTAACCCAACCACGAGGGTGGATACCACCAGCGACCTATCACTTATTCAGCAGCACTTAATAGGGCGTATTCTTCATTTAGTCTCTAAAAATCCTCTAAAATATATAAGGTGTTATTTTCCACCTTACGTAATTCTGTAATTTTTAAGTATATATAGTAATAGATTAATAAACGAAGATGGAATAACATTTAACGATTTTGTACAAAAGATCAAAATTAAAATGTGCAACGTATTTTATAAATGTGATCTCTTTGCTAAAATTGATGAATTTTTAGAATTCAAAAAATATTCTTTGAGAAAATTAAATTAAAATTGAAAATAAGGGCCACCACACATTGTCAATTTGTCCTTTAGATACATCCTGAACTGGCCACTCAGTTTGTCTCCCCCTTAAGCCTTTTATTGCAGATGATAGTAGACTTTATATTATGTATTTTAATTAATAAAATATTTTTTTTCGTTCTTAAATATTTTCAAATAAATACTATCTAAAATATAACCACCAATATCATTCTCATTCATCTACCACCCACAAATTACATAATAACTATTTGTTAATAAATTTAAAAAATACAAGAATCCTACAATTTACAGTCTATTTATTTTTAAACTTTCACTCGATGAACATAACAATTTACTTGCTTAATATTTAACAAAAATATAACAAGACCCAATTACAACTTTAATGGGACGTTATTTGTTAAATATTCTGTAGTTGTAATGTTGTAGTCAGCATTCATCCATTCCACATCATCAGGACGAGCGAATACTACATTTATGATAAATTTTTTTTAATAAAAAGCAATATGTTCCCTTAAAAAACCCGTAACCAATAACAATATGTACATATAAAATCCCTATAATCATAAGACAAAAAACAACAGACTCAATTAACAAATACCAAAATGTATCAACAAAAACCCCCCAAAACTCCATCTTATCGTCTACTCATAGACAGAACTTGCAGTGTATGGAGATGCTTGTCGACTACATATATACAGCAGCAGTAGTTCTTAGTTACCATCTGCTAGTATAATACATTTACTTAGTGTCACGATGAGTTTTACGGGGGACAGCTTTCTTTATACTAGCGTTTTTTTCTTTTTTTTTTTATTATTATTACTATGTAATGGGTTATCATTTCTCCAATGTACTGGGTATAACCGCAACTCATTTAGTAGAAAATAAGCGTCTTTATTCTTCATTAATCTGTTTTATAGCCAAAACGTTGCTCCATTATATTCTCTTCTTTATCTTATATTTTCTTTTCTTGCATTAGCAATCAATGCACCTGCCATAATATAATCTATATCAGCAGCAGAGAGCATCGTACAGTTGGTATACACTGATGCTCTGTACACAAGATTGACAACTTATAAGAGAAAAGACAGGTGAATCAGGCCAAACTAACAGAGTGGGGTTTGTCTAGTTTGTCTCTCTAAACACAATAATTCTTTAAGGGATGTATAGACAAGTAAAAGTTTGTACAGCAAATATTTACTACCATAACTTAAGTCTCTATTCGAATTGATTGTATTTTTTAAGGAATCAATAATTTAAGGACGTTTCAATTCATTTTCATATTAAATAAGGAGGTAAACATTAAAAAAAATTCTACATTGTGATCTAGCGAAAATAATGTATTTCTTCTACTGTACATGTATGGGAGGGTGGGTGGGTCAATACTACTGTACGTGTATGGAAGGGTGAGTGGGTCAATACTACTGTACGTGTATGGGAGGATAGATGGGTCAATACTACTGTACATGTATGCAAGTGTGAGTGGGCTAATACTACTGTACGTGCATGGGAAGATGGATGGGCCAACACTACTGTACGTGTATGGGAGGATGGATGGGCCAATACTACTGTACGTGTATGGGAGGATGGATGGGCCAATACTATTGTACGTGTATGGGAGGATGGATGGGCCAATACTACTGTGCGTGTATGGGAGGATGAATGGGCCAATACTACGGTACATGTATGGGAGGGTGGGTGGGCCAATACTAATGTACATGTATGGGAAGGTGGATGGGCCAATACTACTGTACGTGTATGGAAGTGTGAGTGGGTCAATACTACTGTACGTCTATGGGAGGATGGATGGGCCAATACTACTGTACATGTATGGGAGTGTGGATGGGCCAATACTACTGTACATGTATGGGAACGTGGATGGGCCAATACTACTGTACGTGTATGGAAGTGTGAGTGGGCCAATACTACTGTATGTGTATGGGAGGATGGATGGGCCAATACTACTATACGTGTATGGGAGGATGGATGGGCCAATACTATTGTACGTGTATGGGATGGTGGATGGGCCAATACCACTGTACGTATATGTGAGGGTGGGTTTACATAAAACCACTTAGGCGACTGATGTACATTTAGATATCAAACTCGGAACCATTATTTACATTGAAAGAATGTTATACATGTTGTTAGCCATGCTAACTTGTTATCAATCATTTTTAAAACCGGTGGTTTAGTGGTTAAGGTTTCGGACCTTGTGTCCATGACCAAGGTTCGAATCCCCAACTGAGCTAACGGTCAGTACTTCACTAGTTGAGTAAAGTTTACATACATGTCTATGTGAATTGGGCAGTCAAAATAAAAAAATAAAAGAAATTTATTCAAATACAATTATTAAGTTGTCGTCATTTTATACTTTATAGACATAAAGAATGTCCAAGATAGTTTCATTAGCAGATACACATGTGTGACAGTACAATATGTCATGCTTGCAATACACAAGGAGTCTATACATCTTGTGATATATACACTTACAAAAGTGGTTAAATTACTTTAAATTTTAAGTAAACTATTTCAAAAACGTTCTATATAGCGTTATCATTATACATTTCACATACATGCTATCTGAGACAGTGACCAGAGTAGGAACTCATATGTGACAGCTAATACACTGTGAATATTGATTATTTTTGAGCTAAGAAGTTACAGCCCTTGTTCTTTACAGTGTCATCATTTAAATTTTGCCATGGATAGGGTTTCCGAAATATCACTGCGTAAGTACCTACACATATCTGAAGTATCATTTACGACATCCTTGCAGCATACAATAAATGTGTGCTGGGGTTTCCACTACTCTAATAAGTCCAAGATAAATAATAAACCAAGGTATGCTAAACATTATTTTGGATCAATTTAAGAGGTTAATTATTCAACTTCAACAACCACTGTATGTGTATGGGCGGTCAGGTGGGGTAATACCACTGTATGTGTATGGGCGGTCAGGTGGGGTAATACCACTGTATGTGTATGGGCGGTTAGGTGGGGTAATACAACTGTATGTGTATGGGCGGTCAGATGGGGTAATACCACTGTATGTGTATGGGCGGTCAGGTGGGGTAATATCACTGTATGTGTATGGGCGGTCAGATGGGGTAATATCAATGTATGTGTATGGGCGGTCAGGTGGGGTAATACCACTGTATGTGTATGGGTGGTCAGATGGGGTAATACCACAGTATGTGTATGGGCGGTCAGATGGGGTAATACCACTGTATGTGTATAGGCGGTTAGGTGGGGTAATACCACTGTATGTGTATGGGCGGTCAGGTGAAGTAATACCACAGTATGTGTATAGGCGGTCAGGTGGGGTAATATCACTGTATGTGAATGGGCGGTCAGATGGGGTAATATCACTGTATGTGTATGGGCGGTCAGGTGGGGTAGTACCACTGTATGTGTATTAACGGTCAGGTGGGGTAATACCACTGTATGTGTATGGGTGGTCAAATGGGGTAATACCACAGTATGTGTATGGGCGGTCAGGTGGGGTAATATCACTGTATGTGTATGGAAGGTCAGGTGGAGTAGTACCACTGTATGTGTATTGGCGGTCAGGTGGGGTAATACCACTGTATGTAAATGGGCAGTCAGGTGGGGTAATACCACTGTATGTGTATGGGCGGTCAGATGGGGTAATACCACTGTATGTGTATGGGTGGTCAGATGAGGTAATACCACTGTATATGTATTAGCGGTCAGATGGGGTAATATCACTGTATGTGTATGGGCGGTCAGGTGGGGTAGTACCACTGTATGTGTATTGGCGGTCAGGTGGGGTAATACCACTGTATGTGTATGGGCGGTCAGGTGGGGTAGTACCATTGTATATGTATGGGCGGTCAGGTGGGGTAATACCACTGTATGTGTATGGGCGGTCAGGTGGGGTAATACCACTGTATGTGAATGGGCGGTCAGGTGGGGTAATATCACTGTATGTGTATGGGCGGTCAGGTGGGGTAGTACCACTGTATGTGTATGGGCGGTCAGGTGGGGTAGTGCCACTGTATATGTATGGGTGGTCAGATGGGGTAATATCACTGTATGTGTATAGGTGGTCAGATGGGGTAATATCACTGTATGTGTATGGGCGGTCAGATGGGGTAATATCACTGTATGTGTATAGGCGGTCAGGTGGGGTAATACCACTGTATGTGTATGGGTGGTCAAATGGGGTAATATCAATGTATGTGTAAGGGCGGTCAGATGAGGTAATACCACTGTATGTGTATTGGTGGTCAGGTGGGGTAATATCACTGTATGTGTATGGGCGGTCAGATGGGGTAATATCACAGTATGTGTATGGGCGGTCAGGTGGGGTAATACCCCTGTATGTGTATGGGCGGTGAGATGGGGTAATATCACTGTATGTGTATGGGCGGTTAGGTGGAGTAATACCACTCTATGTGTATGGGCGGTCAGGTGGGGTAGTACCACTGTATGTGTATTGGCGGACAGGTGGGGTAATATGACTGTATGTGTATGGGCGGTCAGATGGGGTAATATCACTGTATGTGTATGGGCGGTCAGGTGGGCTAGTACCACTGTATGTGTATTGGTGGTCAGGTGGGGTAATACCACTGTATGTGTATGGGCGGTCAGATAGGGTAATACCACTGTATGTAAATGGGCGGTCAGGTGGGGTAATATCACTGTATGTGCATGGGCGGTCAGGAAGGGTAATACCACAGTATGTGTATGGGCGGTCAAGTGGGGTAATACCACTGTATGTGAATGGGCGGTCAGGTCGGGTAATATCACTGTATGTGTATGGGCGGTCAGGTGGGGTAGTACCACTGTATGTGTATTGGCGGGCAGGTGGGGTAATACCACTGTATGTGTATGGGTGGTCAGGTGGAGTAATACCACTGTATGTGTATGGGCGGTCAGGTGGGGTAATACCACTGTATGTGTATGGGCGGTTAGGTGGGTTAATACAACTGTATGTGTATGGGCGGTCAGATGGGGTAATACCACTGTATGTGTATGGGCGATCAGGTGGGGTAATATCACTGTATGTGTATGGGCGGTCAGATGGGGTAATATCACAGTATGTGTATGGGCGGTCAGATGGGGTAATACCACTGTATGTGTATGGGCGATTAGGTGGGGTAATACCACTGTATGTGTATGGGCGGTCAGGTGGGGTAGTACCACAGTATGTGTATGGGCGGTCAGGTGGGATAATACCACTGTATGTGAATGGGCGGTCAGATGGGGTAATATCACTGTATGTGTATGGGCGGTCAGGTAGGGTAGTACCACTGTATGTGTATTTGCGGTCAGTTGGGGTAATACCACTGTAAGTGTATGGGCGGTCAAATGGGGTAATACCACTGTTTGTGTATGGGCGGTCAGGTGGGGTAATATCACAGTATGTGTATGGGCGGTCAGGTGGTGTAGTACCACTGTATGTGTATTGGCGGTCAGGTGGGGTAATACCACTGTATGTGAATAAGCAGTCAGATGGGCTAATACCACTGTATGTGTATGGGCGGTCACATGGAATAATACCACTGTATGTGCATGGGCGGTCAGATGGGGTAATACCACTGTATATGTATTAGCGGTCAGATGGGGTAATATCACTGTATGTGTATGGGTGGTCAGGTGGGGTAGTACCACTGTATTTGTATGGGCGGTCAGGAGGGGTAGTACCACTGTATATGTATGGGTGGTCAGATGGGGTAATATCACTGTATGTGTATGGGCGGTCAGATGGGGTAATATCACTGTATGTGTATGGGCGGTCAGGTGGGGTAATACCACTGTATGTGTATGGGTGTTCAGATGGGGTAATACCACTGTATGTGTATGGGCGGTCAGGTGGGGTAATACCACAGTATGTGTATTGGCAGTCAGGTGGGGTAATACCACTGTATGTGAATGGGCGGTCAGGTGGGGTAATACCAATGTATGTGTATGGGCGGTCAGGTGGGGTAATATCAATGTATGTGTATGGCCGGTCAGGTGGGGTAGTACCACTGTATGTGTATTGGCGGTCAGGTGGGGTAATACCACTGTATGTGAATGGGCAGTCAGGTGGGGTAATACCACTGTACATGTATTAGCGGTCAGATGGGGTAATATCACTGTATGTGTATGGGCGGTCAGGTAGGGTAGTACTACTGTATGTGTATTGGTGGACAGGTGGGGTAATACCACTGTATGTGTTTGGGCGGTCAGGTGGGGTAGTACCACTGTATATGTATGGGCAGTCAGGTGGGGTAATACCACTGTATGAGTATGGGCGGTCAGGTGGGGTAATACCACTGTATGTGAATGGGCGGTCAGATGGGGCAATATCACTGTATGTGTATGGGCGGTCAGATGGGGTAATATCACTGTATGTGTATGGGCGGTCAGGTGGGGTAACACCACTGTATGTGTATAGGTGGTCAGATGGGGTAATATCACTGTATGTGTATGGGCGGTCAGATGAGGTAATATCACTATATGTGTATAGGCGGTCAGGTGGGGTTATACCACTGTATGTGTATTGGCGGTCAGGTGGGGTAATATCACTCTATGTGTATGAACGGTCAGATGGCGTAATATCACAGTATGTGTATGGGCGGTCAGATGGGGTAATACCACTGTATGTGTATAGGCGGTCAGATGGGGTAATATCACTTTATGTGAATGGGCGGTTAGGTGGGGTAATACCACTGTATGTGTATGGGCGGTCAGGTGGGGTAGTACAACTGTATGTGTATTTGCGGTCAGGTGGGGTAATATCACTGTACGTGTATGGGCGGACAGATGGGGTAATATCAATGTATGTGTATGGGCGGTCAGGTGGGCTAGTACCACTGTATGTGTATTGGCGGGCAGGTGGGGTAATACCACTGTATGTGTATGGGCGGTCAGATAGGGTAATACCACTGTATGTGAATGGGCGGTCAGGTGGGGTAATATCACTGTATGTGCATGGGCGGTCAGGAAGGGTAATACCACAGTATGTGTATGGGCGGTCAAGTGGGGTAATACCACTGTATGTGAATGGGCGGTCAGGTCGGGTAATATCACTGTATGTGTATGGGCGGTCAGGTGGGGTAGTACCACTGTATTTGTATTGGCGGGCAGGTGGGGTAATACCACTGTATGTGTATGGGTGGTCAGGTGGAGTAATACCACTGTATGTGTATGGGCGGTCAGGTGGGGTAATACCACTGTATGTGTATGGGCGGTTAGGTGGGGTAATACAACTGTATGTGTATGGGCGGTCAGATGGGGTAATACCACTGTATGTGTATGGGCGGTCAGGTGGGGTAATATCACTGTATGTGTATGGGCGGTCAGATGGGGTAATATCACAGTATGTGTATGGGCGGTCAGATGGGGTAATACCACTGTATGTGTATGGGCGATTAGGTGGGGTAATACCACTGTATGTGTATGGGCGGTCAGGTGGGGTAGTACCACAGTATGTGTATGGGCGGTCAGGTGGGGTAATACCACTGTATGTGTATTAGCGGTCAGGTGGGGTAATACCACTGTATGTGTATGGGCGGTAAGGTGGGGTAATATCACTGTATGTGAATGGGCGGTCAGATGGGGTAATACCATTGTATGTGTAATGGCGGTCAGGTGGGGTAGTACCACTGTATGTGTATTGGCGGTCAGGTGGGGTAGTACCACTGTATGTGTATTGGCGGTCAGGTGGGGTAATACCACTGTATGTGAATGGGCGGTCAGATGGGGTAATATCACTGTATGTGTATGGGCGGTCAGGTAGGGTAGTACCACTGTATGTGTATTGGCAGTCAGTTGGGTTAATACCACTGTAAGTGTATGGGCGGTCAAATGGGGTAATACCACTGTTTGTGTATTGGCGGTCAGGTGGGGTAATAACACAGTATGTGTATGGGCGGTCAGGTGGTGTAGTACCACTGTATGTGTATTGGCGGTCAGGTGGGGTAATACCACTGTATGTGAATAAGCAGTCAGATGGGGTAATACCACTGTATGTGTATGGGCGGTCACATGGAATAATACCACTGTATGTGCATGGGCGGTCAGATGGGGTAATACCACTGTATATGTATTAGCGGTCAGATGGGGTAATATCACTGTATGTGTATGGGTGGTCAGGTGGGGTAGTACCACTGTATTTGTATGGGCGGTCAGGAGGGGTAGTACCACTCTATATGTATGGGTGGTCAGATGGGGTAATATCACTGTATGTGTATGGGCGGTCAGATGGGGTAATATCACTGTATGTGTATAGGCGGTCAGGTGGGGTAATACCACTGTATGTGTATGGGTGTTCAGATGGGGTAATACCACTGTATGTGTATGGGCGGTCAGGTGGGGTAATACCACAGTATGTGTATTGGCAGTCAGGTGGGGTAATACCACTGTTTGTGAATGGGCGGTCAGGTGGGGTAATACCAATGTATGTGTATGGGCTGTCAGGTGGGGTAATATCAATGTATGTGTATGGCCGGTCAGGTGGGGTAGTACCACTGTATGTGTATTGGCGGTCAGGTGGGGTAATACCACTGTATGTGAATGGGCAGTCAGGTGGGGTAATACCACTGTATATGTATTAGCGGTCAGATGGGGTAATATCACTGTATGTGTATGGGCGGTCAGGTAGGGTAGTACCACTGTATGTGTATTGGTGGACAGGTGGGGTAATACCACTGTATGTGTTTGGGCGGTCAGGTGGGGTAGTACCACTGTATATGTATGGGCAGTCAGGTGGGGTAATACCACTGTATGTGTATGGGCGGTCAGGTGGGGTAATACCACTGTATGTGAATAGGCGGTCAGGTGGGGTACTATCACTGTATGTGTATGGGCGGTCAGATGGGGCAATATCACTGTATGTGTATGGGCGGTCAGATGGGGTAATATCACTGAATGTGTATGGGCGGTCAGGTGGGGTAATACCACTGTATGTGTATGGGTGGTCAGATGGGGTAATATCACTGTATGTGTATGGGCGGTCAGATGAGGTAATATCACTATATGTGTATAGGCGGTCAGGTGGGGTTATACCACTGTATGTGTATTGGCGGTCAGGTGGGGTAATATCACTGTATGTGTATGGGCGGTCAGATGGCGTAATATCACAGTATGTGTATGGGCGGTCAGATGGGGTAATACCACTGTATGTGTATAGGCGGTCAGATGGGGTAATATCACTGTATGTGAATGGGCGGTTAGGTGGGGTAATACCACTGTATGTGTATGGGCGGTCAGGTGGGGTAGTACAACTGTATGTGTATTTGCGGTCAGGTGGGGTAATATCACTGTACGTGTATGGGCGGACAGTTGGGGTAATATCAATGTATGTGTATGGGCGGTCAGGTGGGCTAGTACCACTGTATGTGTATTGGCGGGCAGGTGGGGTAATACCACTGTATGTGTATGGGCGGGCAGATAGGGTAATACCACTGTATGTGAATGGGCGGTCAGGTGGGGTAATATTACTGTATGTGCATGGGCGGTCAGGAAGGGTAATACTACAGTATGTGTATGGGCTGTCAGGTGGGGTAATACCACTGTATGTGAATGGGTGGTCAGGTGGGGTAATATCACTGTATGTGTATGGGCGGTCAGGTGGGGTAGTACTACTGTATGTGTATTGGCGGTCAGTTGGGGTAGTACCACTGTATGTGTATGGGTGGTCAGGTGGAGTAATACCACTGTATGTGTATGGGCGGTTAGGTGGGGTAATACCACTGTATGTGTATGGGCGGTCAGATGGGGTAATAACACTGTATGTGAATGGGTGGTCAGGTGGGGTAATATCACTTTATGTGTATGGGCAGTCAGATGGGTTAATACCACTGTATGTGTATGGGCGGTCAGGTGGGGTAGTATCACTGTATGTGTATTGGCGGTCAGGTGGGGTAATACCATACTATGTGAATGGGCGGTCAGGTGGGGTAATACCACTGTATGTGAATGGGCGGTCAGATGGTGTAATATTAATGTATGTGTATGAGCGGTCAGGTGGGCTAGTACCACTGTATGTGTATTGGCGGGCAGGTTGGGTAATACCACTGTATGTGTATGGGCGGTCAGATAGGGTAATACCACTGTATGTGATTGGGCGGTCAGATGGGGTAATATCACTGTATGTGCATGGGCGGTCAGGAAGGGTAATACTACAGTATGTGTATGGGCTGTCAGGTGGGGTAATACCACTGTATGTGAATGGGTGGTCAGGTGGGGTAATATCACTGTATGTGTATGGGCGGCCAGGTGGGGTAGTACTACTGTATGTGTATGGGCGGTTAGGTGGGGTAATACAACTGTATGTGTATGGGCGGTCAGATAAGGTAATGCCACTGTATGTGAATGGGTGGTCAGGTGGGGTAATATCACTTTATGTGTATGGGCAGTCAGATGGGGTAATACCACTGTATGTGTATTGGCGGTCAGGTGGGTTAATACCACTGTATGTGTATGGGCGGTCAAATGGGGTAATACCATTGTATGTGTATTAGCGGTCTGGTGGGGTAATACCACCGTATGTGTATGGCCGGTAAGGTGGGGTAATATCACTGTATGTGAATGGGCGGTCAGATGGGGTAATACCATTGTATGTGTATGGGCGGTCAGGTTGGGTAGTACCACTGTATGTGTATTGGCGGTCAGGTGGGGTAGTACCACTGTATGTGTATTGGCGGTCAGGTGGGGTAATACCACTGTATGTGTATGGGCGGTCAGATGGGGTAATACCACTGTATATGTATGGGAGGTCAGGTGGGGTAGTATTACTGTATGTGTATTGGCGGTCAGGTGGGGTAATACCACTGCATGTGTATAAGCGGTCAGGTGGGGCAATGCCATTGTATGTGTATGGGTGGTCAGGTGGGGTAATATCACTGTATGTGTATGGGCGAACAGGTGGGGTAGTACCACTGTATGTGTATTGGTGGTCAGGTAGGGTAATACCACTGTATGTGAATGGGCGGTCAGGTGGGGTAATACCACTGTATGTGTATGGGCGGTCAGATGGGGTAATACCACTGAATATGTATGGGTGTTCAGGTGGGGTAGTACCACTGTATGTGTATTGGCGGTCAGATGGGTTAATATTACTGTATGTGTATGGGCGGTCAGGTGGGGTAGTATCACTGTATGTGTATTGGCGGTCAGGTGGTGTAATACCACACTATGTGAAAGGGCGGTCAGGTGGGGTAATACCACTGTATGTGAATGGGCGGTCAGGTGGGGTAATACCACTGTATGTGTATGGGCGGTCAGATGGGGTAATATCACTGTATGTGTATGGGCGTTCAGGTTGGGTGATATCACTGTATGTGTATGGGCGGTCAGATGGGGTAATACCACTGTATGTGAATGGGTGGTCAGGTGGGGTAATATCACTTTATGTGTATGGGCAGTCAGATGGGGTAATACCACTGTATGTGTATTGGCGGTCAGGTGGGTTAATACCACTGTATGTGTATGGGCGGTCAAATGGGGTAATACCATTGTATGTGTATTAGCGGTCAGGTGGGGTAATACCACTGTATGTGTATGGGCGGTAAGGTGGGGTAATATCACTGTATGTGAATGGGCGGTCAGATGGGGTAATACCATTGTATGTGTAATGGCGGTCAGGTGGGGTAGTACCACTGTATGTGAATGGGTGGTCAGGTGGGGTAGTACCACTGTATGTGTATTGGCGGTCAGGTGGGGTAATACCACTGTATGTGTATGGGCGGTCAGATGGGGTAATACCACTGTATATGTATGGGCGGTCAGGTGGGGTAGTATTACTGTATGTGTATTGGCGGTCAGGTAGGGTAATACCACTGTATGTGTATGGGCGGTCAGGTGGGGCAATACCAATGTATGTGTATGGGTGGTCAGAGGGGGTAATATCACTGTATGTGTATGGGCGGTCCGTTGGGGTAATACCATTGTATGTGTATAGGCGGTCAGATGGGGTAATATCACTGTATGTGTATGGGTGGTCAGATGGGGTAATATTATTGTATGTGTATGGGCGGTCAGGTGGGGTAATATCACTGTATGTGTATGGGCGGTCAGATGGGGTAATATAACAGTATGTGTATGGGCGGTCAGGTGGGGTAATACCACTGTATGTGTATGGGCGGTCAGATGGGGTAATATCACAGTATGTGTATGGGCGGTCAGGTGGCGTAATACCACTGTATGTGTATGGGCGGTCAGGTGGGGTAGTACCACTGTAAGTGTATTGGCGGTCAGGTGGGTTAATATCACTGTATGTGTATGGGCGGTCAGGTGGGCTAGTACCACTGTATGTGTATTGGCGGTCAGGTGGGGTAATACCACTGTATGTGTATGGGCGGTCAGATGGGGTAATACCACTGTATGTGTATGGGCGGTCAGGTTGGGTAATATCACTGTATGTGCATGGGCGGTCAAGAAGGGTAATACCACAGTATGTGTATTGGCGGTCAGGTGGGGTAGTACCACTGTATGTGTATGGGGGTCAGGTGGAGTAATACCACTGTATGTGTATGGGTGGTTAGGTGACGTAATACCACTGTATGTGTATGGGCGGTCAGATGGGGTAATACCACTGTATGTGAATGGGCGGTCAGGTGGGGTAATATCACTGTATGTGTATGGGCGATCAGATGGGGTAATACCACTGTATGTGTATTGGCGGTCAGGTGGGGTAATACCACTGTATGTATATGGGCGAACAGATGGGGTAATACCACTTTATGTGTATGGGCGGTCAGGTGGTGTAGTACCACTGTATGTGTATTGGCAGTCAGGTGAGGTAGTACCGCTGTATGTGTATGGGCGGTCAGGTGAGGTAATATCACTGTATGGTATGGGAGGTCAGATGGGGTAATACCATGGTATGTGTATGGGCGGTCAGGTGGGGTAGTAACACTGTATGTGTATTGGCGGTCAGGTAAGGTAGTACCACTGTATGTGTATGGGCAGTCAGGTGGGGTAGTACCACTGTATGTGTATTGGCGGTCAGGTAGGGTAATACTACTGTATGTGTATGGGCGGTCAAATGGGGTAATACCACTTTATGTGTATGGGCGGTCAGGTGGGGTTTTTTTTCCCAACTGTAGGGTTGTTTTTGGGGGTCAGGGGGGGTAATACCACGAAAGTGAATGGGGGCAGATGGGGTAATACCACGAAAGGGGAATGGGGGGGTCAGGTGGGGTAATATCACTGAAAGTGTAGGGGGCGGTAAAGGTGGGGAATCCCACTGAAAGTGTATGGGGGATAGAAGGGTAATACCCACTGAAATTGTATAAGCGGTCATGGGGGTAATACCACTTTTATGTGAATGGGCGGCCCGGTGGGGTAATATCATTGTTTTGGGGTATGGGCTTTTCCATGGGGGTAGAAACCACTGTATTGTATATGTGGACAGGTGGTGTAAACCACTGAAATGGTAGGGGCACTTTAAAAAAGGTTTTGGGGTGTGGGGAAAAACCACTGTTTTGTTTTATAGGCGGTCAGTTTGGGTTTAATTTTAAACCAACTTGTATGTGTAAGGGCTTTTTCCAGGGGGTTTTTAAATCCCAAAGAAAGGGTGAAGGGGTGTAAGGGGTGGGTTAAAATAAACAAAAAAAAAAAAGGGGCCCAGGTGGGGAAATACCACTGTTTTTGAAGGTTTTAAAAAGGTAAGGGGGGTAATACCCCCCAAAATTGAAACCCAAAAAACCCACGGGTATGTTATCCCCCGGTCGGGGTGGGGAAATTCCCCCCTGAAACCTGAAATTGGCGGGTCAGGGGGGGAAAATACTACGTAAGGGGAATGGGCGGGTTTTGGGGGGGTAAAACCACTTTTAATGGGGGTATGTCCGGAAAGGAAATGGGGAAATTTAACCCAACTGAAAGTGTGGGGGGCATTTAGATGGGGTAATACCAACTGAAAATATTTTAAGGGGGCGGCCCAGAGGGGGTTTTTTCACTGTATTTGAAAGGGCGGTCGGGGTGGGGTAATCCCCACTGAAATGGGGTTTAATGGGGGGTCAAGGATGGGGTTTTATAGGGGGGGTTGGGGGGTTTGGGGGTATGGGGGGGGTCGGGTTGGGTGAAATCACCCCAAATCTTTTATGGGGGGGGTCAGAGGGGGTTAATTTTAATTTGAAATTTTTTAGGGTCCGGTCAATGGGGTAATATCACTGTAGGGTTTATGGGGGGGTTTCAGGGGGGGAAAAAATCACTGAAATTTTGTATGGGCGGTCCGTTGGGGTAATATCCTGAAAAGGGTGAAAGGGGGCGGCAGGGGGGGTAGAAACCACTGAAAAGTGTATTGGGCGGGTAAAGGGGGGGTAGTATCCCTGTAGGGGGAAATGGGGGGGGTCAGGTGGGCTAGTCCCATTTGAAATGTGTTTTGGGGCACCCAGGGGGGGGGTAATACCCCCTGAAATGTGTTTTTGGGGGGTCAGATGGGT
The DNA here is from genome assembly GCA_035578905.1 of Stictocephala bisonia. Taxonomy (NCBI): domain Eukaryota; kingdom Metazoa; phylum Arthropoda; class Insecta; order Hemiptera; family Membracidae; genus Stictocephala; species Stictocephala bisonia. The sequence continues at coordinate 161,867 of JAQJVL010000889.1, forward strand.
AATCCCATTTGTTGTGAATGGGGCGGTCGGGTTTGGGTTTTAAATAAACTGTATTTTCCATGGGCGTTAAAGAAGGGGTGATACCAAAAAAAATTTTGTTTTGGGGGGCGGTAAAGGGGGGGTGGGGAAAAAAACCAAAAAAATGTATGGGGTATGGGGCGGTCAGAAAGGGTTTAAACCCCCCGCTGATGTAAAATGGGCGGTCCCAGGGGGGTTTAATATCACGTATTGGTTTTGGGGGTAAAGAGGGGGGAAAACCCAAACGAAATTGAAAATTGGGGTCGGGTTTGGGGTAATCCCAAACTGTATGTATATGGGCAAAACAGATAAATTTTAATACCACTTTATTTGTATTGGGTCAGGGGGGGTAGAAACCACTGTATGTGTTTTGGGGCATCAGGGGGGTTTGGGTACCAATGTATTTTATGGGCGTCAGGGAGGTAAAACACTGAAAGGGGTTTAATGGGAGGTCAGATGGGGTAATCCCACGGTATTTTTAATGGGGGGGTCAGGTGGGGTAGAACACTGAAAGTTTTATTGGGGGTCAGGTAACGTAAACCACTGTAATTTTGTATGGGCAGTCAGGGGGGGTTAGTCCCCACAGTATTTGTATTGGGGGTTCAGGTAGGGTAATACAAACTGTATGTGTATGGGGGGTCAAAGGGGGAAATTTCCCAACTGTAGGGTTTTTTTTTGGCGGCCAGGGGGGGTAATATCACTGTATTTATGGCGGTCAGGGGGGGGTGTACCACTGTATGTGAAATTGGTGGTCAGGGGGGGGAAAACCCCTGTAGGGTTTTAGGGCCGGTCAAAATTGGTAACCCCCACTCTAGGGTTGAATGGGAAGTCGGGTTTGGGGTAAAATATCACGGTATGTGAAAGGGCGGTCATTTTGGGGTAATACCACTGAAATTTTTAAAGGGTTTGGATAAAAGGGGTAATACCACTGTATTGTTAGGGGCGATCAGGTGGGGTAATACCACTGTATGTGTATGGGCGGTAAAGGGGGAAAATCCCAAATGTATATTAATTGGCGGCCCAAATAAAGGTAAAAATCACTAAATTGAAATGGGCGGTCAGGTGAGGTAGTCCCAACTTATTTGTTATGGGGGCCCAGGTGGGGAAAAATACCACTGTATGTGAAAGGGCATCAGGTGGGGGGGGGAAAAACCACGTATTTTGTTTTTGGGCCCGTTCAGAAAAAGGTAATACCACCTATGTGTATTGGCTTTTCCAGGGGGGGTATCCCAACGAAATTTTTATGGGCGGTCAGATGGGTTAATACCACTGTATGTGAATGGGCGGTCAGGTGGGGTAATATCACTGTATGTGTATGGGCGGTCAGGTGGGGTAACACCATTGTATGTGTATGGGTGGATAGATGGGGTAATACCACTGTATGTGTATAAGCGGTCAGGTGGGGTAATACCACTGTATGTGTATGGGCGGTCAGGTGGGGTAATACCACTGTATGTGTATGGGCGGTCAGGTGTGGTAATACCAATGTATGTGTATTAGCGGTCAGGTGGGGTAATACCACTGTATGTGTATGGGCGGTCAGATGGGGTAATACCACTGTATGTGAATGGGCGGTCAGGTGGGGTAATATCACTGTATGTGTATGGGCGGGTCAAGGTGGGGTAAACACCATTGTATGTGTTTTGGGTGGTAGATGGGGAAAATCCCAACTGAAAGTGTATGAAGGGTCAGGTGGGGTAAAAACAAACTGAAAGGTGATGGGCGGTCAGTTGGGGAAGTCCCCACTGTATGTGTAAAAGGGGGAAACAGGGGGGGTAATATACTGTATGTGAAAGGGGGCGGTCAGGTGGGGGTAAAACCACGGTATGTGTATTTGGGGGACGGGTGGTGTAATCCCACTGAAATGTAAATGGGCGGCAGGTGGGGTAGAAACCACTGTATTTTGTATGGGAAATTCAGGGGGGGAAAAACCACTGTATTTTAGGGGGGTCGGGGTGGGAAAATACCACTGTATATTTATTGGGGGCAGAGGGGGAAATTTATCACGGGAAATGTTTATGGGGGGGGTCAGGTGGGTAGAACCACTGTATGTGTATGGGCGGTCAGGTGGGGTAGTACCACTGTATGTGTATAGGCGGTCATTTGGGGTATACCACTGTATGTGTATAAGTGGTCAAGTGGGGTAATATCAATGTATGTGTATGGCCAGTCAGGTGGGGTAGTACTACTGTATGTGTATTGGCGGTCAGGTGGGGTAATACTACTGTATGTGAATGGGCAGTCAGGTGGGGTAATACCACTTTATGTGTATGGGCGGTGAGATGGGGTAATACTACTGTATATGTATTGGCGGTCAGATGGGGTAATATCACTGTATGTTTATGGGCGGTCAGGTGGGGTAGTACCACTGTATGTGTATTGGTGGACAGGTGGGGTAATACCACTGTATGTGTATGGGCGGTCAGGTGGGGTAGTACCACTGTATATGTATGGGCAGTCAGGTGGGGTAATACCACTGTATGTGTATGGGCGGTCAGGTGGTGTAATACCACTGTATATGAATGGGCGGTCAGGTGGGGTAATATCACTGTATGTGTATGGGCGGTCAGGTGGGGTAGTACCACTGTATGTGTATGGGCGGTCAGGTGGGGTAGTACCACTGTATATTTATGGGTGGTCAGAAGGGGTTATATCACTGTATGTGTATGGGCGGTCAGATGGGGTAATATCACTGTATGTGTATGGGTGGTCAGATGGGGTAATACCACTGATGGTATGGGGCGGTCAGGTGGGGCTAGTACCACTGGATGTGTATTGGTGGGCAGGTGGGGTAATACCACTGTATGTGTATGGGCGGTCAGATAGGGTAATACCACTGTATGTGAATGGCGGTCAGGTGGGGTAATATCACTGTATGTGCATGGGCGGTCAGGAAGGGTAATACCACAGTATGTGTATTGGCTGTCAGGTGGGGTAATACCACTGTATGTGAATGGGCGGTCAGGTGGGGTAATATCACTATATGTGTATGGGCGGTCAGGTGGGGTAAGTACCACTGTAAAGTGTATTGGCGGTCAGGTGGGGTAGGTACCAATGTATATGTATGGCTGGTCAGGTGGAGTAATACCACTGTAATGTGTATGGGCGGTTAGGTGGGGTAATACCACTGTATGTGTATGGGCGGTCAGATGGGGTAATACCACTGTATGTGATGGGTGGTCAGGTGGGGTAATATCAATGTATGTGTATGGGCAGTCAGATGGGGTAATACCACTGTATGTGTATTGGCGGTCAGGTGGGTTAATACCACTGTATGTGTATGGGCGGTCAGATGGGGTAATATCACTGTATGTGTATGGGCGGTCAGTTTGGGTAGTACCACTGTATGTGTATTTGCGGTCAGGTGGGGTAATATCACTGTACGTGTATGGGCGGTCAGATGGGGTAATATCACTGTATGTGTATGGGCGGTCAGGTGAGGTAGTACCACTGTATGTGTATTTGCGGTTAGGTGGGGTATTATCACTGTACGTGTATGGGCGGTCAGATGGGGTAATATCACTGTATGTGTATGGGCGGTCAGGTGGGGTAATACCACTGTATGTGTATGGGCGTTCAGAAGGGGTTATACCACTGTATGTGAATGGGCGGTCAGGTTGGGTAATATCACTGTATGTGAATGGGCGGTCAGGAAGGGTAATACCACAGTATGTGTATTGGCGGTCAGGTGGGGTAGTACCACTGTATGTGTATGGTTGGTCATGTGGAGTAATACCACTGTATGTGTATGGGCGGTTAGGTGGCGTAATACCACTGTATGTGTATGGGCGGTCATGTGGGGTAGTACCACTGTATGTGAATGGGCGGTCAGGTGGGGTAATACCACTGTATGTGTATGGGCGGTCAGATGGTGTAATACCACTGTATATGTATGGGCGGTCAGGTGGGGTAGTACCACTGTATGTGAATTGGCGGTCAGGTGGGTTAATACCAATGTATGTGTATGGGCGGTCAGGTGGGGTAGTACCACTGTATGTGTATTGGCGGTCAGGTGGGGTAATACCACTGTATGTAAATGGGCGGTCAGGTGGGGTAGTACCACTGTATGTGAATGGGCGGTCAGATGGGGTAATACCACTTCATGTGTATTGGAGGTAAGATGGGGTAATATCACTGTATGTGTATGGGCGGTCAGGTGGGGTTAAATTACTGTATGTGTATGGGCGGTCAGTTGGGGTAATATCACTGTATGTGTATGGGCGGTCAGTTTGGGTAATATCACTGTATGTGTATGGGCGGTCAGATGGGGTAATATCACTGTATGTGTATGGGCGGTCAGGTGGGGTTAAATTACTGTATGTGTATGGGCGGTCAGTTGGGGTAATATCACTGTATGTGTATGGGTGGTCAGAGGGGGTAATATCACTTTATGTGTATGGGCGGTCCGTTGGGGTAATACCACTGTATGTGTATGGGCGGTCAGATGGGGTAATATCACTTTATGTGTATGGGCGGTCAGATGGGGTACTATTATTGTATGTGTATGGGCGGTCAGGTGGGGAAATATCACTGTATGTGTATGGGCGGTCAGATGGGGTAATATAACAGTATGTGTATGGGCGGTCAATTGGGGTAATACCACTGTATGTGTATGGGCGGTCAGATGGGGTAATATCACAGTATGTGTATGGGCGGTCAGGTGGCGTAATACCACTGTATGTGTATGGGCGGTCAGATGGGGTAGTATCACTGTATGTGTATGGGCGGTCAGGTGGGGTAGTACCACTGTATGTGTATTGGCGGTCAGGTGGGGTAATATCACTGTATGTGTATGGGCGGTCAGGTGGGCTAGTACCACTGTATGTGTATTGGCGGTCAGGTTGGGTAATACCACTGTATGTGTATGGGCGGTCAGATGGGGTAATACCACTGTATGTGAATGGGCGGTCAGGTTGGGTAATATCATTGTATGTGCATGGGCGGTCAGGAAGGGTAATACCACAGTATGTGTATTGGCGGTCAGGTGGGGTAGTACCACTGTATGTGTATGGGCGGTCAGGTGGGGTAATACCACTGTATGTGTATGGGCGGTCAGGTGGCGTAATATCACTGTATTTGTATGGGCGGTCAGATGGGGTAATACCACTATAAGTGAATGGGCGGTCAGGTGGGGTAATATCACTGTATGTGTATGGGCGGTCAGATAGGGTAATACCACTGTATGTGAATGGGCGGTCAGGTGGGGTAATATCACTGTATGTTGTATGTGTATGGGTGGTCAGATGGGGTAATACCACTGTATGTGTATTGGCAGTCAGGTGGGGTAATACCACTGTATGTATATGGGCGAACAGATGGGGTAATACCACTGTATGTGTATGGGCGGTCAGGTGGGGTAGTACCACTGTATGTGTATTGGCAGTCAGGTGGGGTAGTACCACTGTATGTGTATGGGCGGTCAGGTGAGGTAATATCACTGTATGTGTATTGGAGGTCAGATGGGGTAATACCACGGTATTTGTATAGGCGGTCAGGTGGGGTAGTAACACTGTATGTTTATTGGCGGTCAGGTGGGGTAGTACTACTGTATGTGTATTGGCGGTCAGGTGGGGTAATACCACTGTATGGGTATGGGCGGTCAGATGGGGTAATACCACTATATGTGTATGGGCAGTCAGGTGGGGTAGTACCACTGTATGTGTATTGGCGGTCAGGTAGGGTAATACTACTGTATGTGTATGGGCGGTCAAATGGGGTAATACCACTGTATGTGTATTGGCGGTCAGGTGGGGTAATATCACTGTATGTGTATGGGCGGTCAGTTGGGGTAGTACCACTGTATGTGTATTGGCGGTCAGGTGGGGTAATACCACTGTATGTGTATGGGCGGTCAGATGGGGTAATACCACTGTATGTGAATGGGTGGTCAGGGGGGTAGTATCACTGTATGTGTATGGGCGGTCAGGTGGGGTAATACCACTGTATGTGTATGGGTGGATAGATGGGGTAATACCACTTTATGTGTATGGGCGGTCAGGTGGGGTAATACCACTGTATGTGTATGGGCGGTGAGATGGGGTAATACCACTGAATATGTATTGGCGGTCAGATGGGGTAATATCACTGTATGTGTATGGGCGGTCAGGTGGGGTAGTACCACTGTATGTGTATAGGTGGACAGGTGGGGTAATACCACTGTATGTGTATGGGCGGTCAGGTGGGGTAGTACCACTGTATATGTATGGGCAGGCAGATGGGGTAATACCACTGAAGGTGAATGGGCTGTCAGGTGGGGTAATACCACTGTATGTGTATGGTCGGTCAAATGGGGTAATACCACTGTATGTGTATGGGCGGTCAGGTGGGGTAATATCACTGTATGTGTATGGGCGATCAGGTGGGGTAATACCAATGTATGTGTACGGGCGGTCAGGTGGGGTAATATCAGTGTATGTGTATGGCCGGTCAGGTGGGGTAGTACCACTGTATGTGTATGGGCGGTCAGGTGGAGTAATACCACTGTATGGGTATGGGCGGTTAGGTGGCGTAATACCACTGTATGTGTATGGGCGGTCAGATGGGGTAATACCACTATAAGTGAATGGGCGGTCAGGTGGGGTAATATCACTGTATGTGTATGGGCGGTCAGATAGGGTAATACCACTGTATGTGAATGGGCGGTCAGGTGGGGTAATATCACTGTATGTTGTATGTGTATGGGTGGTCAGATGGGGTAATACCACTGTATGTGTATTGGCAGTCAGGTGGGGTAATACCACTGTATGTATATGGGCGAACAGATGGGGTAATACCACTGTATGTGTATGGGCGGTCAGGTGGGGTAGTACCACTGTATGTGTATTGGCAGTCAGGTGGGGTAGTACCACTGTATGTGTATGGGCGGTCAGGTGAGGTAATATCACTGTATGTGTATTGGAGGTCAGATGGGGTAATACCACGGTATGTGTATAGGCGGTCAGGTGGGGTAGTAACACTGTATGTTTATTGGCGGTCAGGTGGGGTAGTACTACTGTATGTGTATTGGCGGTCAGGTGGGGTAATACCACTGTATGGGTATGGGCGGTCAGATGGGGTAATACCACTATATGTGTATGGGCAGTCAGGTGGGGTAGTACCACTGTATGTGTATTGGCGGTCAGGTAGGGTAATACTACTGTATGTGTATGGGCGGTCAAATGGGGTAATACCACTGTATGTGTATTGGCGGTCAGGTGGGGTAATATCACTGTATGTGTATGGGCGGTCAGTTGGGGTAGTACCACTGTATGTGTATTGGCGGTCAGGTGGGGTAATACCACTGTATGTGTATGGGCGGTCAGATGGGGTAATACCACTGTATGTGAATGGGTGGTCAGGGGGGTAGTATCACTGTATGTGTATATGCGGTCAGGTGGGGTAATACCACTGTATGTGTATGGGTGGATAGATGGGGTAATACCACTTTATGTGTATGGGCGGTCAGGTGGGGTAATACCACTGTATGTGTATGGGCGGTGAGATGGGGTTTTACCACTGTATATGTATTGGCGGTCAGATGGGGTAATATCACTGTATGTGTATGGGCGGTCAGGTGGTGTAGTACCACTGTATGTGTATAGGTGGACAGGTGGGGTAATACCACTGTATGTGTATGGGCGGTCAGGTGGGGTAGTACCACTGTATATGTATGGGCAGGCAGATGGGGTAATACCACTGAAGGTGAATGGGCTGTCAGGTGGGGTAATACCACTGTATGTGTATGGTCGGTCAAATGGGGTAATACCACTGTATGTGTATGGGCGGTCAGGTGGGGTAATATCACTGTATGTGTATGGGCGGTCAGGTGGGGTAATACCAATGTATGTGTACGGGCGGTCAGGTGGGGTAATATCAGTGTATGTGTATGGCCGGTCAGGTGGGGTAGTACCACTGTATGTGTATGGGCGGTCAGATGGGGTAATACTACTGTATATGTATTGGCGGTCAGATGGGGTAATATCACTGTATGTGTAAGGGCGGTCAGGTGGGGTAGTACCACTGTATGTGTATTGGTGGACAGGTGGGGTAATACCACTGTATGTGAATGGGCGGTCAGGTGGGGTAGTACCACTGTATGTGTATGGGCGGTTAGGTGGCGTAATACCACTCTATCTGTATGGGCGGTCAGATGGGGTAATACCACTGTATGTGAATGGGCGGTCAGGTGGGGTAGTACCACTGTATGTGTATGGGCGGTCAGGTGGAGTAATACCATTGTATGTGTATGGGCGGTCAGGTGGAGTAATACCACTGTATGTGTATGGGCGGTCAGATGGGGTAATACCACTGTATGTGAATGGGCGGTCAGGTGGGGTAGTACCACTGTATGTGTATGGGCGGTCAGGTGGAGTAATACCACTGTATGTGTATGGGCGGTTAGGTGGCGTAATACCACTGTATGTGTATGGGCGGTCAGATGGGGTAATACCACTGTATGTGTATGGGTGGTCAGGTAGGGTAATACCACTGTATGTGTATGGGCGGTCTGGTGGAGTAATACCACTGTGTGTGTATTCGTGGGCGTGTTGGTCAATACCACTGTATGTGTATGGTTGGGTGGGTGGGTTATACACTGTAGACGTGTATGGGTGGATTGGTTGGTCAATAGTACTTTACGTGTATGGGTGAGGAGAGTCAAAACCTTTGTAAGTGTATGAGTGGGTGGACCAATGTACCCATACGTGCATGTGTAGGTGGGAGATTTGGAGTGAAATGAACTTTGAGTAAGAAGAGAACTTTGAGGCTAAATGCTTAGTGGAAACGTGATATTGGCTTCCTAGATCTAACGTTCAAGAACAGTAAATTTGTATTAAATTGTGTAAAATTCAGAGGGCTAGTACCTGTACGTGAAAGTTGATAATAAATTAACTGCCTTGAAAGATTGCTATCCACCAACAACGTTTCTTTGTCGTGATGGAATGTCCGTATTTTGACAAGTATTTGGGACAAATGTTACTTGCATCCCAAAATACATCAACAAAGCTGTTATTATTTTTGCATATCCTGTCATAATCCTTGAGCTAACCATAAGTTCCAAATTATATCTTGGTTGTACTTTCTTATATTAGTTCTTGTAAAATGGCTAACTTTTTCCAGGGACACACCACCGACGTTGTTAAGAGGTGCTCTGTTCGCTAGCTTATAGTGACTAGCTTATATTTACTTTTACTTTAGAAATAGAATTTAAGTATTTAACGAGGACAATATCAGTGGAAACCTCAGTAAGATGAGTGCCGATAAAAAAAGCTCAAAACTATTCAAGTATGCATCCCATTCATATGACTGTTTTTAATTTAATATTAGGCTGCATTTAAGCATCGTTCTAGAAAAATGTGTACCCTGAATAATTACCTAAATTTAAACTGTTTAGTCAACTTGTTTCCTTAGAACACAAATAAAGGTAGCTGATTATTTTGAAAAATTATGTTAATTTGGACATCAAGATAATATGAAGATTCACTCATGTACAAGTGCAGAAATTAATTTAGATATTTATTTTAAATATATCTTACAAATATTTAGTTTTAACTAAAACTCAATAAAAGCATGCGAAAAATCTCAAATAAAAATGTTTCTGTATCGTGACACAGTTTAATATATACTCCGTTCATTAGTTTATTTTTTCTGAAATTAATTCTGAAATACTTTATGAAAAATCGTTTTAATTTTAAATCGCACTTAAGTATTTTTTACTGCTTATGTCCAGTTATTAAAAACTAAGAATACGTAATGGAATTTCTAGTTAATAATTTGTTATTGTAGAAACTGTGTTGTAAGTACTTCATAATGTTTAACAACTTATCCTAATTGTTATTGAAGTTTCCTAATACGTCGAGCTGTAAGTTTTAACAGAGCAGAGTAATTGATGATTCATATATGTATAGCCTCTTGCGATTGAGGCTAATACATTAACTATAGCAGACGTCTGTAGTGGGTTTTGATTTCCCCTTGGACTACCACAAACTGAATGTATTATATCTTGTTAACTATAACACTTGGAATCACAATAAATATGAATGTGAATTTTGATATACAAGTGCGTTCAAAAGTTAATGAGTGTAGGATAATAATCTCTTATTGATTTTAGAAAATGCATTTCCATAACACCTTTACTGTATATAAGATTATTAATGTTTATTTGTCTACCATAAGGTAAAATATGTCAAATATACATTTAAAAAAATTAAAGATCATTTTTATTTGACGGGCGTGGTGAAAAATTATAATAATTGTTTTTCAGACGACACAAATTAAGGTTGGGTAGGGATTTACAGATTTAACAGTCGGGGGATTGTCCTATTTTGCTTCAGTCTTATCGGAGATTTGAGGTAGGGATGAGTGTAGCGTTTGGATCAGCATTGGTTTCTAACAATATAAAAACTATTGATAGCCACCACTGTACGTGTATGGTTGGGGGGGGGTCATACAGACTGTGTACGCAAAGTGGTAATAGACCTACCTACCCGCACATACACTTACAGTGGTACTGGAGCTACCTGCCCACCTACACACTGCCAGTGGTACTAGACCTACCTGCCCACCCATATATAGCTAGTGGTACAATACCTGCCCACATACGCATAGCCAGTGATACTGTACCTACCTGTCCACCCATTCATAGCTAGTGGTACAATACCTGCCCACCCACACACAGCCAGTGATACTGGACCTACCTGCCCACCCATTCGTAGCTAGTGGTACAATACCTGCCCACATACACATAGCCAGTGATACTGGACCTACCTGCCCACCTACACATAGCTAGTGGTACAATACCTGCCCACATACACATAGCCAGTGATACTGGTCCTACCTGCCCACCTACAAATAGCTAGTGGTACAATACCAGCCCACATACACACAGCCAGTGATACTGGACCTACCTGCCCACCTACACATAGCTAGTGGTACAATATCTGCCCACCCACACACAGCCAGTGTTACTGGTCCTACTGACCTGTAACAAACTTGATTGAATTTAAGATGAAGGAAGTTTTTTTCACAATGAACTAATAAGTATTATTGCAGAGCTTTTTTTGTAAATGTTATGCATTTTATTAAAAAAAACAAAAAAAACAGTAAGCTTTAATTGGTGAGGAAATAAGTTGATCTTGATTTTGGCCCTCCACTTTTTATTTTTTAAATATTATGAAACATTTAATTCTAGGGAGTTTAAATAAAGAGAAGTACAAATAATTGAAAGTATGGGAACTGGCCAAATTGAATGGGTACCCATTCAAATATAATTATTAGAATACTTGTTTTATTATTGTTTTCAAACAGCACTATTTTATAACTAAGATAACATCGTTCATATGTGCCTGCCATCGGATATGAATTGAACTTTGAAGACTGATAGAAAGTCATAAGAAGAGAAAAATAGAAATTATTATAAGTCAATTAGAGATTATACTGTATATTATTATCCCTGTTAAACATTAATGATATTTTAAATGAACTATTTAATAAGTAGTCTAAATACATACGACGTAAAACTAACTAATACTTAAACCAGAACTCGCCCTTTGCCCTATATATTACATGCCTATAGTACGTTCTCACCTCTCGTATATAATTATGTGAAAACACGTACCAGAGAGGAGGATCATCAGATATGCCTCAAGAGGGCGGTGCCTGTTTACCATTCACCCTTGTTACAACGGCAGGGGGTTCATGAATTTGGTGCTAATGAGGTTCCATAATCACCTGCTGATAGTGTTTTGTATTCATTCACTCCTAGGTTTATTAACCTCAACACAGTTATAATGTGGAGAATACCAGTGTTTTGAAAATGATTAATTTCAAATTGGTTTCTATATATTCATTTTTTCAGGTGATATACCAATCGTCAAACTACATATCAACCAAACTAATAACTGATATACCAATTCGACTCAAACTAATAAAAATTATAGGATGCATTCAATAAATTTAGTATTATTGTTTATTTATTTATTATTTTTTTTTAAATTTAATAAAAGTTTTCTAAGAAACAGTTGGGTAGATATGTAAAATGTGTGGTTAATTAGCTGAACACTGAAGAATTGAGTGACGAAAACTCGTCAAAACATATATCAACCAAAATCACTATATAATTGCAGAATGTGTATAGAAATGGACATATGGGAAAGTCTCCTAGATTCTGTTTATTCTGTGTATAGGTGGTTCACCTTTGAACACGAAATAAATGTAAATGCACATTAAATTCTGTGAAGTGTGCAATATGGTACAATTATTGTGTTTCATGAAGGACTTAGGTGTCCTAACCTTACTATTTATAAAATGTCTGTAGGCCTATGAAAAAATGGACTTTTTCAATTAATTAATTTAAAAAATCATAAATCTTCCTTTAAAATGGATTAACGGTTAATACAGTGGAAGTTAACCATGAAATAAACTTGAACTTTGAAACGGGTGATTTTTCTGAGAAACTGAAAGAAGCAGTGGTGAACTCAAGTCACAAAAGATTTCTAGATTGGATAGATCTAATTAGAGACCAATATCTTTACTATCATCTTTTTCCAAAATAATTTAAAAACTAATGAAGCAACGTTTATTGCATTTATTAGAAAAAATAATTGTTTTAGAGATAACCAGTTTGGATTCAGGCAGGGAATGAACACTGAAATGGCGCTTTTGGAAAAATGATAATAAGGTTTCTGGTCTTTTCTTAGACATTAACAAAGCTTTTGAAATAGTGAATCATGAAATTTTATGAGAGAAACTATATATTAGCGATATAAGGGGATTGGTTTGTATGTGGTTTAAAAATTATCTTTTAAATAGAAAACAGGAAATATTAGCAGAATAGAATAATAATATAATAAATAATAGTTTGTATGTTATAGACTCAATTTAGAAACTATTTATGTAATATTGTAGTTTATTATTAGTGTTTTTTGTTTATTGAAGTTTGTAATCTATATATTCGGTTAGTTAGTCATCAAACAATTTTGAAATATTGTATAGAATGGCCTCCACTCAGGCATTGCCTTAGAGGGTTACTCACTTACTTTCTCAATGGACCAGTAGTACTTTGATAAACCTTTAGATCTGCCTTGCTTCATTCTGTGTGTGTTAAATATTGTATAGAATGACCTCCGCTCAGGCATTGCCTTAGAAGTTTACTCACTTACTTTCTCAATGGACCAGTAGTACTTTGATAAACTTTAGATCTGCCTTGCTTCATTCTGTGTGTGTTAAATATTGTATAGAATGACCTCCACTCAGGCATTGCCTTAGAGGGTTACTCACTTACTTTCTCAATGGACCAGCAGTACTTTGATAAACCTTTAGATCTGCCTTGCTTCATTCTGTGTGTGTTAAATATTGTATAGAATGACCTCCACTCAGGCATTGCCCTAGAGGGTTACTCCCTTACTTTCTCAATGGACCAGTAGTACTTTGATAAACCTTTAGATCTGCCTTGCTTCATTCTGTGTGTGTTAAATATTGTATAGAATGACCTCCGCTCAGGCATTGCCCTAGAGGGTTACTCCCTTACTTTCTCAATGGACCAGCAGTACTTTGATAAACCTTTAGATCTGCCTTGCTTCATTCTGTGTGTGTTAAATATTGTATAGAATGACCTCCACTCAGGCATTGCCCTAGAGGGTTACTCCCTTACTTTCTCAATGGACCAGTAGTACTTTGATAAACCTTTAGATCTGCCTTGCTTCATTCTGTGTGTGTTAAATATTGTATAGAATGACCTCCACTCAGGCATTGCCCTAGAGGGTTACTCCCTTACTTTCTCAATGGACCAGTAGTACTTTGATAAACCTTTAGATCTGCCTTGCTTCATTCTGTGTGTGTTAAATATTGTATAGAATGACCTCCACTCAGGCATTGCCTTAGAGGGTTACTCCCTTACTTTCTCAATGGACCAGTAGTACTTTGATAAACCTTTAGATCTGCCTTGCTTCATTCTGTGTGTGTTAAATATTGTATAGAATGACCTCCACTCAGGCATTGCCTTAGAAGGTTACTCCCTTACTTTCTCAATGGACCAGTAGTACTTTGATAAACCTTTAGATCTGCCTTGCTTCATTCTGTGTGTGTTAAATATTGTATAGAATGACCTCCACTCAGGCATTGCCTTAGAAGGTTACTCACTTACTTTCTTAATGGACCAGTTAGTAGTACTTTGATAAACCTTTAGATCTGCCTTGCTTCATTCTGTGTGTGTTAAATATTGTATAGAATGACCTCCACTCAGGCATGGCCTTAGAAGGTTACTCACTTACTTTTTTAATGGACCAGTAGTACTTTGATAAACCTTTCGATCTGCCTTGCTTCATTCTGTGTGAGTTAAATAGGTTTATTAATATTTTGTTTTGTTTTTTATGGTGAAATATATGTTGAATTGGTTTGTAATGGTGTATGAATTGATTATGTGTTTTTTTATTAAAAAAAATTACTATTATTCTTATTAAATTGCTAAACATCATATTAAAAAAAAAAAAATACATAAATAAATATAATACCACGCACCTCAGCAAGGAAGTGACACACTTACCAGCTGCAAGGGTAAGATTAGGAAGTAAGAATTTTTAATTCTCATTAATGCAAAATAACATGTGCTATATTTACTGTATCGTAAAAACTAATCAAGGGACTTAATGGAAATTTATTGATTGCAGTATTCTGGTAACGCTATATATGATAAGCCCTTACATTTCCCCACTGTAAATGTATGTTTCTTTACGTAAGTTGATTTGTAAATCAGTGTAAAAACTGCAATTCACCTATGAATATATACGTTATCTATATACTTATAAATTTCCTTCACTGATACAACAAAAAGTCATTTTAGTATATATACGGCACCAAACTTATATTTTACTATACGCTTGGACTCCGTTTTGTTATACTTGTTTTATATACGTATTTTACTATTTGACAACGACATGAGGCCAAGCATCGATAATACTGTGTAAGGTAAATTGGTGAACCACGTACAATGAGGGCTACAGAAACGAACAAAACACCACAACAATGTGGTCCTACTGTTTGTACGTGACTGTTCTGTCTATACACAAGAGTAGCTAAACAGTCTCAACTACTGAGGTACTACAGCATATAGTTGTTAAATTGGTGAACCACATCCAGAACGGCCTACAGACACGTACACAATACAACTACAATGTGTTTCTGCTGGTTGAACGTGACTGTTCTGTCTATACACAAGAGTAACTAAACAGTCTCAAATACTGAGGTACTGCAGCATATAGTTGGTAAATTGGTGAACCACATCCAGAACGGCCTACAGACACGTACACAATACAACTACAATGTGTTTCTGCTGGTTGAACGTGACTGTTCTGTCTATACACAAGAGTAACTAAACAGTCTCAACTACTGAGGTATTACAGCATATAGTTGGTAAATTGGTGAACCACATCCAGAACGGCCTACAGACACGTACACAATACAACTACAATGTGTTTCTGCTGGTTGAACGTGACTGTTCTGTCTATACACAAGAGTAACTAAACAGTCTCAAATACTGAGGTACTACAGCATATAGTTGGTGAATTGGTGAACCACATACAGAATGGTCCACAGACACGTACACAATACAACTACAATGTGTTTCTGCTGGTTGAACGTGACTGTTCCCTCTGTGTACAAAGGTAACTAAACAGTCTAAACCACTGAGGCACAGCATATGCATTTCCATTTGTTTTTAGATTAAATGTAGCCTATGTTTTTTGAGACTTAAACTGACTTATAAAGTTTCTTATATTAAAAATATTAATATTAATAGAACACTTGGTAGTTATTATTTGTAAATATTAATCTTATTTCGTTATGACGTGTCATTATTAATCCCACGTTAACTATGAAAGGGTTGGCATATCTTTTTTATATTTCACAAAATAGACGCTTTTGGACTTGTAAAGCCAAATGAAAAAAAAAACAATATTGCAAAACACAAGTTATTGTCTAATGATTCCCGTTGTTGTATTATAGAAACACAAGATTATTCATAATTTTTTACTTGGAGATATATTTTTAGTCGAACAATCGGCATGTTAGAAGATAGATTAAACAGTGATTCAAATCATTTGTCAGCTATCTGGACTAATATCACCAATATTATCAATGCCCGTAAAGCCATTGAGTTGCAAAAAATGTATGTAAGTGTGATGTAATTTGAATAATAAAATATTGAAAATTACAATGAAAAATATTAAAATCAATAAAATAAAATAATGTTTTACTGTCAAGTGTGCTTGATTGTTAATATATTAAGTAAATACAGAAACTGTGAGACTGGTAAAATATACCATTCATTATTGAAAACTCTAATATAAGTGTTGTAATCTTCCAGATAATTAGACGTAAGTTGTGAAATTCACGTAAAATGT
The DNA here is from genome assembly GCA_035578905.1 of Stictocephala bisonia. Taxonomy (NCBI): domain Eukaryota; kingdom Metazoa; phylum Arthropoda; class Insecta; order Hemiptera; family Membracidae; genus Stictocephala; species Stictocephala bisonia. Next base: position 178,258 of record JAQJVL010000889.1, read on the forward strand.
TACACAATAGGTCGCTTAACCAATTTTTATAAACTGTATGGTAATACTCATATACATCATCACACTTACAACTTAGTAGCCTGCAGCATACAATGCAGACATCTTACACGCTCGAACCATTCCATTCTAGCCTTAGGTCTGTCATGCGACTCAAGGCCTATCGTTTCAGTAGGGCGCCGTAACCTCGTCTGTTCTACTGTGGCAAGCTTCCGCAATCAAGATTGATTTCAGAAAAGCTTTAATGCCATACAACTGAATCCCATTTAACTTTAATGTACCCATCCCCCATAGACTACTGATCTGTGCGGTGAACTTATCAGATAGGGTATAACAGTAGCATTGACCCACCCACCCACACATTCACGTACAATGGCACTAACCCATCCACCCGCCGATACACGTACAGTGGCATTGACCCACCTGCCCACTCGTACACGTACAGTGGCATTGATTCACTTCTGCCACTGAAAGAGCCTTCACGAACTACCGTCCAGTATCTACCGTTACACAATTATCGCTGTCTTTTATGATATTTAGATTTATTATGAATTAAATGAACAGTGACATATTTTTAATGCTAGCCTACTCGAATTTTTCTGACAAAGCTTTGCTGTTAGCCAGATTGTTTTCTTCAAGACAATACCATACCATTACTTTAGAAAAATATGGGGTAAATTATGCCAGCACGCTGTCGTCAGTATCTGAGTTGGCAATATTTTGCCAGCCTCTTAGCCAAATTGCTGGTGGATAATTGATATGATATACACACTAATCGTATATACTTGAATGAATCAATTTACATTCCAAATTCTGAGAATGTAAATTGCACCCATTGACCCACTCTTAAGTTCTAAATGCGAGAAAAATATTTTACATTGCAATACAATGCCGGAATCTTATTTCATGGTAAAATTATGTGGATTTAAGTAGGCTAATAAAAGTTTAGAGTAATTCAATATAATATTGTAGTTTTCATTTTTACTACAGGATTGTTATTATTAATTTATTTTATCAGATTTACATATTAAAATTGCTTTGATAAATATTTTTTTTTAATGTATTAAATTCAACATATATTATACAAATAAATTAAAATATGTTTCTTGAGTTAATAATAAACGTATTGGTAAAATGCTGTTTTTACCAGAAAATGTCTTTAAAAGACAAATCCTTATTGCAAAATCATACAACCATAAGTTACTCTGAATACGAACAATATGAGTATCTTGACCCTCGTGTTAACTCATGACTTTTTAAACATTGTTCGTTTTCAAATCAGAAAAACCACATGGAAGCGCATCAGCACAGTTTGTTAATCAATTATTACACAATTGACAGAGGATAGCTAAGTGTTATCTACTGAACACCTAATGAGGGTAACACTACAGTTCAATCTCCGCTTCCAACCACTAAGGCCATGCAATAAACTACGTCAAATATATGTTTACCGTTAGATCAATGTAATATTCAAGGAATTAAAATGTTAAACATAAATTTGAAAGTTGAAGATGGTCTTATTTTAACCGGTAAAGTAAGGGATTACAATAGCACTTTCTAACATTTACCCTGAGGATCAACAGGTCAATGATGATCCTTTCTCGGTGACCGGGCAGTGGACCCACTCATCCAAGGAACCAAGCTCGACGCCCTTATCTCGCTACAACGTTGACGCCCCCTGTCCAAGGAACTAAGTTCGACGCCCTTCTCACGCGATAACTTTGAGGCCCCCTGTCCAAGGAACTAAGTTCGACGCCCTTATCTCACGATAACGTTGACGCTCCCTGTCCAAGGAACTAAGTTCGACGCCCTTATCTCGCTACAACGTTGACGCCCCCTGTCCAAGGAAATAAGGTTGACGCCCTTATCTCACGATAACGTTGACGCCCCCTGTCCAAGGAAATATGTTCGACGCCCTTATCTCGCTACAACGTTGAGGCCCCCTGTCCAAGGAACTAGTTCGACGCCCTTATCTCGCTACAACGTTGAGGCCCCCTGTCCAATAAACTAAGTTCGATGCCCTTATCTCGCTACAACGTTGACACCACCTGTACAAGGAACTAAGTTCGACGCCCTTATCTCGCGATAACGTTGACGCTCCCTGTTCAAGGAACTAAGTTCGACGCCCTTATCTCGCTATAAATTTAAGGCCCGCTGTCCATGGAACCAAGCTCGACTCCCTTATCTCGTTATAACGTTAAGGCCCCCTGTACAAGGAACTAAGTTCGACGCCCTTATCTCGCGATAACGTTGAGGCCCCCTGTCCAATGAACTAAGTTCGACGCCCTTATCTCGCTACAACGTTGACACCACCTGTACAAGGAACTAAGTTCGACGCCCTTATCTCGCGATAACGTTGACGCCCCCTGTCCAAGGAACTAAGCTCGACGCCCTTATCTCACTGTAACTTTGAGGCCCCCTGACCAAGGAACCAAGCTAGTCGCCCTTATCTCGCTATAACTTTAAGGCCCCCTGTCCAAGGAACCAAACTCGACGCCCTTATCCCGCTATAACTATGAGGCCCCTTGTCTAAGGCCACGTCATATTTGTTTGATCATTACTAACCAAATTATAATATAAGTATATAATGTATATTACTTAATATAGTCTTAAAAATACAATGATGCAAAACTATTAAAACAGGTGAGTTATTCATCAGTAACATTAATATTCCCGTGATGTTTTTCTGTTTGAACTTATTTTCATATATATACATACATTATACATAGTGATTATTTGTAGTCCCACTTTTAAATACTGAAATTTTGAAGAACTGTAAACCATTTTTTTTATTAAAAGACATTTTAAATAGAACCATAGTAACAAATGCTGAAGAAATAAGAGCAGTAAGAATTAAATGTAGATCTATTGAACCAATATTAGAAGAATGAAAGCGTCTTCAAAAAGAACAAAGAAGGATATTTCCATGCAAGTTAATAAAACACCTGCTAACTGATCCCATAATAAAACAAAGATAGCAAGTTGTCAGGTCATGGAAACCGAACAACAGTCTTGGTAAGTGGACTATCAGAAATTGTGATCTCTCAGCTATAGCAGTTTCCATGATGAATAGTAGGATAAATTATACTTAAAAAGCTAAACCTATATTTTAGGAGATAAATCTTAATAACTTTTTTTTATGACGATCACGTGTACTGATAAACTTTAAAAAGGGACGAATTTCTTCACTTACTAATTCGATATGAAAACTTTCCCTCTAATCCGATCGAATTCTAGGATATAAAGATCGGAACGAAATAAATATTTCTAAAAACTGTTTTTTATTGCATTACCTTCTTATTAGTAAACCATTACTGAATCACTTGTCTTTAGTCTGTCTGTACCATTATCACATTTATGAAATATATTGGTATGGAGTTCGTTGGAATTGAATATATTCACTATTGTGTCTGCTATTTTATCACACACACCTTTATTTACGTGGTAGTCTAGATTCCAAGTATTTGTTGTAATCAATTTAAATGTGAAAAACTTTATTATTTGAGCTGTTCAGTATATTTATTTATTTTTTTCAAAAGAATATGGTGCACTTTTTCATGAAACAACACATAGCACAGATTCGTTGTAGATTGCAATGCAGTGATAAATTGGACTGTCAGACATGTGCATCTAGGAACTAGGAATTCCATGTGTACCTATCTCCGAAATCCTTTATGTATGAGGAATTTTAAATAATGATACGGTAGGATAGATTTACTTCAAATGTATCGTGGTTTTAGATAATAGGAATTAAAAATGTATTAAACTGCGAAGAGATATTCTTTGTGGTGATGTGGTTAGGAATACGTTTTTCACATATTGCACAGTAACGTTTCTTTTCTGTTCAAGTCTGAGAATTTATTTATAGTCCAATTACAATTCCTGGACTATGTACTACAAGACACTAGTTATTCTATTTGTATAACAATTATTAAGGTGTAACTTGAAAATGTGAAGCCAGTAAGGCCTTAACAACATAGTCTCTTGCAAATCTTAACATATCCATGAAGATAGAAGCAAATCCCCGATGAGTCAATTCTCGTACTGTTAAAAAGTGAATCAATGTTACATACAATGTAAATGCCTATGTAAATTGTCAACTATTATAAATTGGTGATAATCACTTGCTTGATATAGCTTCCTTCTATGTGTTTCAGATATTTTGAAAGCAATAAGTTTTCTGGAGAGAACTTGTAAATACTCCTAAATGTCTTGGTTGAAAACTATCTGGACGGAAATCTTCTATCTGTCATGAAATGTAGGAAGACGACATACTGACTTCTTTATGTTACTCACTTATTATAGACTTCTAATCACAAAGTTTCATCAGTTGGTTAGTTCAAAAGCTTATTTCATTTTTAATATTCTCCTAACATTGAATAATTTATACTTTTTCATATTGCTTTATTGAAGGATCTATACTTATCTATGCATTGTTTTTTTAATTATTTAAACTTCCCTTAGGTAATTCTTAGTGAATTGTCAACCAAATACCTGGTGTATTAGGATTTCTGGTTTTTTATTTATTTTTTTAAATTTTTATTTATTTATCAATTGAATTATATCAGATACTCATGAGATGGGTTTCATCTTAGATAAATTATTGTTAGCTGAAGAGTAGCATATATAAATTAAAGTTGCCAGATGTCACAGGAAGGTTATACGTGGCAGGCAGGTTAAATATTCCTTCACTTCTCCAAATAAAACCTATCGGTGGCTGATCTAATTTCTTTTAATAATTATTAAGGTACAGAAAATTTTCAATGGAATCATAAATAATAATTGTTTGGGATGTAAAAAAACAGACAAATAAAGAGAACGTGGTACTGGTTGGAATGTTAACAAAGTATATATTTAACCAAAACCTTCATTTGAGCATTTAAACACGACTTTAATGCACGTGTTACAAAACCTATGTAAATTGATTGAACATTTAGGGTCTAAAATTAAAATATATACCAAAATGAAAGAGTGTTTGCTCTTATTGCCAGTAACTGGCTGATTAGAAAAATGTATCAAAAATAGTTTTCTTTATAAAATGTTTGGTTACAACAATAACATATCACCTAGTATTACAAAATAACAAAAACAATAGTGTAAAGCCTAAGCTCTTAATGAGGCTCAACTCTATTGAATTATTGGATATAAAATAAATTGTTAGGAAATGGGTTTCCTTATTCAGTCATTCTTGTATTTTCTAAGTAACCCATCTGAACCGTGTTACTCAGTTCTGTTGGAAACTTACGTCTTTTCTTGGATTTAAAATAAAGTATTTCGTATGCATACATTTAGGTTAGTAAAAAGTCACTACGTTTTAAGAAATGCAAATGATGTTTTATGGATAGCCAATATTCAAGTTATTTCGTTAATAACGCAAGGTAAGATAATTTCGTTGATCCAAAGAAAACTAAACGTTTTACTGTTGTTTATTTGCTTGTTTGCTGAAATTCTAAAAACGACCTGAATCTACTAATGTGGAAGTAAATTGAATCTCTCTCTGTAAATTGAAAAAGTTTAGTTTTCCACTGGTATTGCCTTCCAGTAACTTCTGGAAAATATTGCTCTATTTGTATACTTTAAATTAGAAAAGTATACATGTACTATATCTTAAAACAGAGGATAAAACCATTCCCACAACTATGAGTAGGTTTACATATTGTAGACTATTTTGCTAGCAGTGCTGATTTTATACAAATACACATAGATTTCTCGTTGAATGATTAATATGTGTTTCTAGCAATCAGCTGTTTTGAGTTGAAGTAGTGAAGCAGTAGTTTAGTTCGATGTAATCAATCAATGAAGTTTAAAATAGTAGTGGTGGTAGACTTGAGTAACTAAACAGGTAACTGGTTAAAATATCCCTATTACATGAAATATATCTTTGTAACCGACGTAGCGAAAATGTCAACTGTCTTAAACTTTATAAAAAGGTTGTTTACATAGTAATATAAAAAAGGGCTGTTACAAAAATATGTTGTAATTAAACACAATAATGAAATGAGAATATGAATTAAACTACTACTGCTACTATGCAGAATGATTGTTTGCCTGATTTCATAGGTCTAAGTTTTAATTTGTTGTAACCCTGAGATTTTAGTGTTTTTTTCCTATATTTGTTTCCTAATATAAGTCATCTTCGTTTTCTTAATGATTCGTTCCAGTTTTACAAAATAATTACCCAGATATATCACTTAAAACGTATACAATAATAGTTAATGTATGTAGCGAGTCGGGACTCTTTCATCTTATTGATGATCGAATGCACTTAAATAAGCGTATTTCAATAAAATTTAACCTATCAGAAAATACTGAGCCAATTCAAGTACTAGAACAACATCGGCATATATATATTTCCTCATATTTGTGCAATTACATGGATTTGAGTCCTAAAAATACACATTTATGTCACTCTCAAAGTACGGTAATTTATTATGTACGTCACTATCCTAGTTGTACGGTCTTTAAAATAATAAATTTTCCTCGTTTCACTGGCAATAAGTACAGAAAGTATATTAAAATATTAAAATAATTGTAAAATTTTGGGGGAATTTGTATTTTTATACTTTCCGTTGAAATAAAGGTTTTGTAAACATTTTCTGATGTTTTTACTTATTAATAATATGTAAACGACTAATGAAAAACTTGTATTGTATCTGGAAACTTTGCCTTCCTAAAATTGAAGAGGTTGGCCGCAGGTGGTTGTGGAGTTTAAATGAGAAAGGTACGGCTTTTACTTGACTATTCAACCGTGCTTCTATTGATTGAAACTTACATACTATCAAAAGAGGCCGGAGTAAAAATAAAGCTTTCAGCAACAATTTTGACTTGTATTAGGTCTTGTGAACAGTTTCAAGTTTTCTTATTGATAATATAGTTATTAAAACCGCTAGTTACTGATTTAAATTAAACCCACCTTTTAACCAAAGCTTATTTTTTACAAGCATTAATATTTCTTTAATAAGTAGATTACCTAAATACGTACATTACATTATTTTTAGGAAATACGATAATTGAACATAATCATTATTTTGTAATTTTTAATATTTTATTAATTTCATTTACATATAACTATAACCAAGAGGGAGAGAGGGAGTTGTCTGGCCCAAGAATACACATCTCCCTATATCAAACTCGAGCTCTCATTGGTTATCCAAAATAGACTCCCCTGAGGTAAGGTCCACGTGAACTCGTGAGGATAACTATTGTCTGACTGTGCTATCAAGTCTGTTTTACCCTTGTAACACATTTATCAACTTTTTATTGTTTCTATAAGTGTTTAAGTCATTTTTACTTCCAGACCTCCACGATTTTCATTTGTGCGGTGCCTGGTCGGTCTCCTGGACGTTCTTCCGCGGCCATTCGTCTACATTCAAGAATTACGACTCTAAAGTGTCACTGAGAACTCCTTTTCTACAAGTGGTCAAACAACCTCTAGGATGAGTCAATTATGTCTAATTATTTATTTGTTTCCAACTAAGTATTCACTCGCCTGCTCAGGTAGAGAAGTGGACCTTCATTTTCCTACTCAGTGATATTACGTCTCTCTACCACATTCATAGCTGGACAAATCTGAACAACATATTTTTTTGGGATTTCATTTATTATTTTAATAATTCATAAAATTATACAATCACAGTTTTTTTATTTTATTGTTTAATGTTGGTTTTACTAAGAAAATATGTTCTAACTTAATTAATTTATGACAATTAACTGCAAAGTTATTGTATACATTCACGAGTTCCATCTATAGAATAGGTATAAAATGTCTATTTGTAACTCTATAGCAGTTCCATTTACATCGTCAGCTTTTTGTTTTTTAAATGTTTGAATAAATGTACAAAATCATATAAAAACAATATATTTCTACTTCATCATATATCCAATAGACTGATGAATAGCTGAAACATAACACGTGTGGTTGCTGTAATTATTGTGCAGGGGAAATGAATCGGAGCATAAAATTGTACATTTATTAATAATTGCTGGGATGGAAATATTTAATTATTAAATATAACAGATAACTCGTTTCAGTATGAACGCTTCAATGATTACTCATCCCAGATCCACATGACTAAAATGTGATTTAATATTCAGGCTTTAGCAACATTGTATCTCTGTTATTAATATTGGTTTCACTTTTAACAAATAACTAAAAAATTTAACTAGAAATCGTTGTTTTATTATATCTGAGTAATACAATATCATTTTTATAACTAACTTATATGCATATAAGAGTAAAGTGTATGACTAACAGTATAGGTTATGTAAAATTAAAATATTTAAAAATATATATTTTTAATATATAAATATTTACGAATATAAAACTACTCTATATACATGATAGAGATATGGAGCACGAGAGAGAGAGAGAGAGAGAGAGAGAGAGAGAGAGAGAGAGAGAGAGAGAGAGAGAGAGAGAGAGAGAGAGAGAGAGAGAGAGAGAGAGAGAGAGAGAGAGAGAGAGAGAGAGAGAGAGAGAGAGAGAGAGAGAGAGAGAGAGAGAGAGAGAGAGAGAGAGAGAGAGAGAGAGAGAGAGAGAGAGAGAGAGAGAGAGAGAGAGAGAGAGAGAGAGAGAGAGAGAGAGAGAGAGAGAGAGAGAGAGAGAGAGAGAGAGAGAGAGAGAGAGAGAGAGAGAGAGAGAGAGAATCATATTCACAATACCACTGTGCGTATATTGTGCGTATAGGGTGGTCGGGTGGGTCATCAACAACAAAAGTTTTGAAAGTATTTCCATTCTTTACAACCTGTATTTGGAATAACATTTTATTTTGATGATTTTAGTGAAGATGTTTGTGTTTCTAATTTACATGTTTTTTTAATTCTTTTAAAACAACATTTTGTATTTATAGTTGAATTAACGCCTTCTTAGATATATACTTTATATTGGAATCTAGGTTAAAGTAGAAAGCCTATCTATAACGTCAGGACAGGAAAGGTCAACAGGATGCAATAAATCAGTTTAAATTTTTACATAACTATAGAGTTAGAGTTTAGTTTAAGTATAGATTTAAGTATAATTTAGGTATAAGCATTGATTATATAATAAACCTACATTGTGTATAAAATCAATGATATAAGGTCCGAAGTGCAATAGTACAAGACAAGTACAATAGTAAGCTATGATGACAATCCCGTCCACCCGTACACGTAAAGTGATCCATGAACGTACAATTAAGGACATCCGCCGTACGCGTATGGGTGGGTAGGAGGGTCATCATCACTGTACATGCATAGGAGGTCTTTAGCGGTAGTTACGTTGAACAAAAATTATAACATTTCATATTTAAATAGAGAAATTACTAATATAATGGACAATTAATATAGTAATAAGAACAAAAATTACCAAAATCATATTCAGTTTAGATATGGATTGTCAATCGTTGGTGTTCACCTAGCGTCGGCACTTTCCTGATGTTGAACCGACAGCTTTTAGATGTTTTAATATGCTTAGTGCTTAGAAAATAGTCCAGGTGGCTGGTTCGGTTGATTAAATTATTGAGTAAATAATTGATGTTTTTAATTATAATATTTTTCCACTAAGAAATATATCAAAATTATACGGACATTGGTTTAAAGGACGATAATATATGAATAAGCTCCCTCTGTCTCACAGATATGCTACATATAGTTGAGTACAACATAAATATATGTCATTTCTGGTATAAGAAAATTATTTTTTAACAATAGTGTTGAGTCAGGCTAAGGAAAGTGTACTATATATGATTAATTGGGGTAAAAATAAAATACATTTAAAGAATGTGTATTGTGCTAGAATACAGATATATACATTGGTTTATAAATAAGTTTAGGGACAAAGAAAATAAATTTTCAAAGGTTGGTAGTCTCTCATGTATATACCTGTTCATATATTATTTTATTTTATTTATTCATGTATATATGTCATATTTTATGTTGCAGAAGCTATTCGTTGAGTCTAGTTTTTAAAATGTCAGAAGTGTATTCACGCACCCACGGTAATTGGCGTGTCGACATCGCCCACCACGCACCTGATGATGTACAGTCTCTGACAGTATTCTCAATAATATTTCTTCTAGTATGATATGTTAGATATTCTACGGTGTCAAATCAATGTTATATCTTTATTTCAATTTATCGTTCTAATGTATTTAAAAAATGGAACACATTACAAACTGTCACCCACGTTTATTTAGTAATAATTTAGACTTCAAAAATGTAAATAATAGATATTAGTAATAGATATTTATACACACAGTAAAATAAAAAAGCTTAAATAATTCAATTGATTTCTTTTATTGCATTGCAAATTATTTTAACAAACTATATCGTTTATGAAAGAAGTACATAATGTGTAAAAACATATTTTGAAGAAACAACATCCATAATTTTTTACAGCATTTCCAACTTTGAAACGAGAGTGAATGAACCTTATGAAGTGTAGTTTAATTATAGTCTAACTTACAGCCTTGACTGTACCTTGCAACACATTTTAGCTGGAGGGAAACTGTGGTAGGGAAGGTTCTCCGTATCCCTCACACTACCCACCCTACGTGCTATTTAGTTTGGGTTTATGTTTACCTGACTATATGTAAATGGCTATTTAATCTTTATAATTGAGGATTTGTAGATGCTGTTATATTAAGACTTTCATAGACGTATATAAACAGCGTTCTAAAATAAACATGAATATGGATTTTCTAGAATAACAAATAATCTAAATTGTTATCCAATACCAATTTTTCTGACAACAAAAATAAAACGGTACGTTATTGCTATCTTTGTTTATAAGAAAGCACAGTGTCATCAGTGCTACAGTATAATTTCAGCATCTTTGTTTAATACCACTGAAAAAAAATCATTGAGTTGACGCAAATCGTGTAATTCTTATGAAAAAAATCATCGATAACGTAATATTTTCTTAATGAAAATATGTTGTTACTAATTTGGGTTTGATTGGTATTTATTGATATAAAAAGAGCTGGTAGCATTTGAATTTATTAAACTTTCAGTTAATGTTTACAATGTATTTTTGTACTATTTTGCGTATATTGCTATTTTATTACGTTTTAGTTAGCTAAAACCAAATTAAATGATATTTTGTGTGTTTTTTTTTTTTTTTTTTTTTTTTTTTAATACAGAAAACTACTCTGATTTTTTAGTAACAAATACACATATAATTTAATGGTGCTATACAGTCTAAAATAATTATAGTATTAATATATTTCTTATAATAAAATTTAGTACAGTTGTTCTCAAAAACAATTGTTAGAATGTGTTTAACTTCTTTTTTTACTATTGACTGTTTTACGTGCGTTATTGTTTTGATTTGCAATGTAGGGTTCAATTAAGAAGGAAAAATAATCATTAGAGACTATATGCCTGATACAGTATTGTAGTTGGCATTGACTTAAATACAGAGTGTACTGTACATTAAGTAGTGTCACTGAATCTGACATTCTTTTGGGAAAATCAATAGTCACTAGTGGAGATGCTTATCAAATGACAAAATGTAAAAAGAAATACCTCTTCTTTGGTATGCTGGACGTTCAATTAATCTGTGGAAGACTTGATGATTGTACCTGGTAAATACTATTAAAAATAAAAAAATGCATGTCACACAACTAGCTTACAGTTGTTTTAAAATGTACAATATTTAATTTATTATTATTTTATTTATTTTTGTTTATTTTATTTTTTTTTTCCTTAAAATATAGATATTAATGCTACAAAAGTGGAGACTCAAAACTAACAAATCGGCCCAGTCTGCAGTTAGAGAGACCTCAAGTGGCCAATCAACCGTCACCTTTGTATTTCACAGAGCACTCTCGTGGTTGCCTCTCTTTGTAGAACAAGATTTATTAAACCTTCAATAGACTAAGCAAACTGTCACAGATTTACATTTTTATCATTTATAATATTGTGATGTAAGTTTAAATCACTTTTAACTGGGCCATTGTTGGCCTTATTTCAGCTATTCTCATGGCATCTTTTTATAAATACCCTCAACAATCATAAATTATACATTTAAAATTAAGTTACACTTGAACAATATTAATGATGGAGGTCTACAAAATATTTATGAAAAGTTTGAAAAGAGACATTTGTCGTTCAATGCCCTGTACAACTGCAGTGGTTATACTTGGTATACGTTAAATTTTTAAGCTATACATTTTAAGAGGTTTACTGAGAGAACAGGTTTTAACTAATAATAACAATTAAAAAATACATTATCTTTAATAAATAATAATTTTAAATTATACTAGGTAAATGGACTTTAATGCACAAACACACTAATTCAAAATTATTAACATAATTAATTATTATCACTGAAAATGTTGTCAACAAAATAATTTTACCACTTGCAAATAAAACATAACTCGTGAAGGTGCAATGAAATCTGTGTAAACAGTCGTTGGAAGCCACGTTTTAACGTTGGAGACTACGTCAGTTTTTACTTCACCTGTTTATGTTGCGTTATTAGTAACCAATTATAAAAGCCATAGTTAACGGAGATGCTAACATTTGTTAATCAAGCTCTTGCTTTGCTTATATATACTCGTATTGTACATGATATCGTAGATTATTTCCCGTATGTTGAATGGATTATATAAGTGACGAGTTAGTCTAGAAAAATCGGTTCATTAGTAGGATTTAGATAATAAAATAAAATACATGTGGACGATAACATTTTATATAACACAGGTAGTTCGTGTTTCTACGCCTCTGAGATAGTTGCAGCATGTGCTATAATAAGGGTCCTATGAATATTAATTGTCTCATTAATATTTTAGTTTTTTAACATAACAAAGAATTAATTTCTTATATTATATTTTTTATAAATGAATCTCAGATGGTCTTTGTTGGGTTTATCCTACTTTTCAATGTTCAGAAAATCTTTTAGAAGTGCATTACTAAGTTTTAGGTAAATTCAACAAGAAGACAAATTAAAATAACAACTCTCTTAGGATAAACCGGAACTTTTCCCATTTACTAAAGAAAAACACCAGAATACGGCTGGATAACTTCTTTTGTTGTACTTCTTTAGCAGTTTGTTGCAGTTTAGAAAGAGAAGGTTTACTGCAATTGTTCAACTAGGAAATTAGAATTGAACTTTAAATAAACAAAATGTTTGCTTAGGAAATTTATAATTAACCAATCAGGTGAGGAAAATACTAGTTCTTAAAAAGTTTTTATTTATGACAAATTTATATATATATATAGGCCTATATATATATATTTGTCATAAATAAAACTGTTTAAGTTAACTGTGCATAGAGTAATTTATACACCTCTTAAAACACACACCCAATATTATGTCTGCTTTTTCAAATGACATGATGATTTTGTTTATTTTAATTAAATTTACATAGAAATAAATCGTTATTTCAACTAAATATCACGTATATGATTTAATGAATCACATGACATTCGATGCATGTCCTAGCTAAATTCATGTTAATGGTTAAATATAAGTATGTCTTTATTGGTATTGTTCTAATTTCTCCTCATAGAAAAATCACAAGTTAAATTTACTCTACGTTGAATGGTATGAGATTTAGAACGCAGCCCGTTTGTGTAGGTAACTACTAAACCAAACGTAAGGTAGACAGCATGTTGAATTCAAAAAATTATGTATTATTTTTTTTTTAATATATTTTGGTGCTCCTTTAGTTAAGTATGATTAAAGTTTTAACCCAATCGTATACATATTTTCCCACATACTCATTTATAAACAATTGTTATATTGTTTTTTATATAAATATATGGAATGTCATTTTAGTTGAATTTAGTCATATTACAGTTTTTCTTGTGATGTAAGAATTTACGAATAGGTAAATGTCCCAATATTTACGTTTTCCATAAGTTTTTAAGTAAAAATTTAGTCTTATTATACATTTGTAAAGTACAATATTTAGATTGTTAAATTGCAACGATTATTGAAATCTATTTGATTTTCAACCCATTTCTTTATTTTATCTTGAACACAAATTTACTGTCAGTTAAAATTTAATTGAAACCCAATGTTTTGAATATTTGATTATGTTAAATAAGTTTATATTCAACTACAAATACCAGGTAAAGTATTAACGGTATTATAGTAGAGGTAAATGTAACGGAAAACAGGAGTGTTCCGTTGTAACTGCAAAGCTCACCTCAGACACAATCTGTTACTTCAAAAGACCCAAAGTAGTCTTGATACTAATCCGATTAAGTCACTTTCTGGTTCCTTAATTTGGAAGTCCTTTGTAGTTTATCTTGTATTGTGTTGTTTATTTGAATGAAATACGCTTTAGAGAACAAATTTTAACACTTCAAGTAACACTTTAAATTAACATAAACTTTTCATTAGAAAAATTCATTTTGATTTAGAAATTAAACAAAAAATTGTACATTGTATTGTTTTACTAACGCTACTCATTTTTACTATTTGTACATCTCAGGTAAAATATCTATTATTTACTTTATTTTAGCTCTTTGAGACAAAATATTAAAGAACTGTTAGAGCCAAATTGCATGGCCCCAAATCTTGTAGTTTTTTTAGAAACTGCGACCAGTTAGTCAATGGTAATTTATTTTATATTTATAGACTAGTTTAACTATAGTAACTAAATTTAAATGAACAGTTTTAAAAAAAAATTATGAGATGTTTGGCATGAAGTTGTAATTTGCATGTCACCAACATGAATGACATTCATTTATATTCTCTTTATGTCCACTAAGACCTTACACTTGTTTTAATACTTATATCAATACTATTAAAACTTTACATGTGATCTACTACAAAGTTTAACTGCAAATAGACAAATAAAAAGCAAAACTCCTTATTCTATATATAATTCCATGTTTTAAGAAAACAAAGGGTTTATTGTAACAACGGTCGATACAAAATGCAGCATTAATATTCTCATTTGCAAAGTTAAGTTTTCAAAATGCCTCTAGATAATTAATGAAGTTTATTTACGCTCTACTTCAGTTGCGACATCTACCTTCAATATTATAAGCTAGCTTTAAACTTCGCTAGTTATAATGTACAACTTGTCAAGCACGTAACATTTACTACTTAATAATCTTTCACTAACTACTGTTAAACTATATTGAATATATTGAATCTCCCATCATGACATGAGTGCGCTTAGTGGCGATTTACTAAAGCTCTGAAATGCCGTGTTGCCGAAAGTACGCTGCTTCTGGCAATCTACAACAATATATGAACAACAAAATATTTCAAATAGATGACAATATAAACAATAAGAGAGAGAACTGAAACGTGACAATGGCGTTAAGGAGTTCCTATGATTACGGCTGGCTAATATCGTCACGTCATCGGTCGTAGTAAAAATTTCCTCGTAGTTCCAGCACTTGCTGTAAGAGCGCTCTGAGGTAATGAGATTTAATAAATGAACTCTAACTGCAGCAATAGTCAGGAACACCAAGGTATCTGAAGCTTATTGTATACAATCTAAACCACGTGGTATTAAACTGATTTTTGGCTAACTGGTAATCAGTTTCTCAATTATCTCTCTTATGCACAATTATTCAGAACACTGGTCACCACCTAACACGGACACTCCCAGACAAAGTGTGCTACACAATGCATTTAAATAAATGATTATTAAAATATGTAACAAATACTCAATTAGGTAGAAAGCGAGACATTATTATTGATAATTAATAGCCTTTGGCGTAGTTTTCAATTTAGCATTATTTTAAGTGATATCGAAAGATAATCAAGAAATTGTATGTACAAATGTTTCTAATAAATCATGTAACATTTTAGAGAACGTCAGGCTAGAATAGGCCTATAAATTTCCATTTATAAATTGAATATTTATCATATTATCTGCCCAAATGACTGATAAAATCGAATGTGTATTTTGCTAAGTTGGCTATTTAGGTACTGTCTTTGTCAGCAATTACATTTTATGCTCATATACTATTAAGTAAACTGTTCCCTTTTATTTTATTAATTTTGCGCAATTAAAACAATTAGTTGTAAATAATATAATTGTAGACGTAAAAATTTCCTTTATTCCTAGGCAACATCCCGTGTCGTTACCATGACTACCAAATCACTTTGTGTTTAAGTTCCCCCGAGTTGCACACGAGCGTGGCTTTTTAATGTAAATTTCTAATCTGCATTGGATGTATCTCTAATTGTATAATTCCCTAACCTTGGTCTCTAACTAGGTTACAAATTCAATACATTTTCCATTTTAAAGATCTATGTTAGTTATTTATAACATGTTTTTAACTCTTTTTCTGCAATCGAATTAATAATCGTTTTATATAAATTTTATTTAGATCAGAATATTTACAGCTAAACATCAATTAAATGTATTTCATAGTTTTACACAACATACTCGGTTACAGAAAATAAAACTTTCCAGGTATTATTGTTTTATGTAAAATTAACAGGCTAATATTAGCAATAAAAATATGTTGCAAACTAAACTTATACCAAAAATATGTTAGCCCTTTTATATATATATATATATATATATATATATATATATATATATATATATATATATATATATATTATCAAATATAAATATATATAAATATATATTTTTATATATAATATTTTTGGTATAAGTATAGTTTGCAACATATTTTCTATTGCTAATATTTAATAAAAATATATATTCTATTATATATTTGATAAAAAATGTCTCAAGGGCTAACATATTTTTGGTATAAGATTAGTTTGCAACATATTTTCTATTGCTTATATTTGATAATCTATTTGCCTTTTTTATTTATTTTTATTACCTCGAGGACATTAATTGATATAGACATATAAATATTTCTGTAATTTTTTATAAAGATCGTAACTTTTCACAAACGGTCTACTGCCCGTTTTGTCCGTAATTGTTTAATTTTTCTCTCACTAAATATTTGTTTAATACTTTTGAATTAAATGCTTATTTAATTTTCATGTAATAAAAAATATTTTTGCCTTTAATCTGTGTTTTTTTTTCTGTGTCGTCCTCCTGCGTCTGGTGCCTTCGCATCCACCCTCGATAGGTCCAGCAATGTTTTGATAGTACGAGAGTGGGTAGCAGTTGTTAAAGAGTCATTGCTGCATTTTAATTGCAGAAACAGTTGTTAAATAAGAGTACTGACTTTTATGTCTTCACTTTTCTTATGTGGTGTTTTAATTATAAATAATTTATTAGTTCTTAAATAATCGAAAATCAACACCGAAGGAAATACCTCTCCATCTAATTCTTTTCTAGTTCAAATACTGTCACATTATGTGAGATTACATTTTTATGAGTAACGTAAACTTCCATAAAGTTGTTATTTCCTAACGGATTTTTACAAAAAGGGTATATTTTCAAAGAGAGAATCATTTTGAAACCTTTTGTGTCTAATAGAATGTCAATAAAATAATGGATTCTTATACATTTAATTGAAAAAATTAAAAGTCCAACATTTTGAAATAATATAGGTAATTTATAAATACTTTTCCATATGATACTTATTTTTTAACAAAAACCCATTGATATAGGTTTTTTTACAATCGAAAAGATATCAACAAAGATATAAATTTTATGGTGAAAAATACTAAATAGTTTCTATCTGCTAAATGTAGTGGAAATTGAAAAAACGTATTAATACTTTTCTCAGGATCACATACAGAATCTAAATATGCAAAAAAAATATGTTCATTGTCCAAGTTGGCAAAAAGCATTATTTAAACCCTCTATAGTTTAGCTTGTTTATTGCTTGGACAATGTACATACTTAACACTAAACTTAAAATTACATTGGCGCAACCCTTAAGATATCTACTGTATATGTACATAAAAACGAATTTATTTGTGTTTGTCCTTTATGCATTACTAAATCACTCATCGGATCACCATAAAACGTTAGGAAGTTTTAGAGTTCACTCTCGAGAAGGTTTCTGGTGTGGTTTTATTCACATTCGACTCTAGGTCTCCACCCCATGGACCTTGAAATTTTCAATTTTATTCTAATGATTTAATAATTAGCTGCTTAAAAATAAAAAAAAACGAAATGAATACATTTGAAACACACCTAAGTTAGTTATTAGGTTACAGGTATTTTTCTTTCGATTCATAACAAACCATCAGATTTAAGAAAATACTATGATTATTGGCTCAACTGGTCCTAAAACCAACACTGTTTGTGATACAGTCCAAGTGTCCCGTCGAAGCCGCAGACCGAGCTCCACAAATGGGGCTCTACAGTGTCTTAGCGAGGCCGCAGGCCGAGTTTAACAATAGGGCCTATAGAAAAATTTCTCTATAGGGCTAATATTATAAATCTCTGAATAATACAACAATAATAAATTAATAATAATAATGGACACATAACAAGAATTAATAAACTATATTAAGAAAGCAATAACCACAAATAAATTAATACATAACTACAGATAACAGAAGGACAACATTTAAATCGGTAGCTGAACCTATAAATATTGTTGAGCAGCAAAAGATATTTGAAAGTTTTGGCCAATTTGGAAAAATTAAAAACAACTTAAACAAAAGAATTAAATTAATAATTACGCCGAAATCCAGCAGGCTAAACTGGGCGGTGCCTAATGGAAACAACAAAAGGAAGAATTACCCGAGAACCCCATTTTTTAAAAGAAAATTGCCAAAAACACTCCTATATAAAAACATAAACTGAATTTAAAAAAAATCTAAATATGTATCTCACTTTATAATAGAAAAATCACTGTTATATAAAAAACATTTTTTCACAGGGTAAAGTTCACTGATGACAATTTCTACAAAATACAGGTGACACTTTCTTCAGGAATTTTCAAATTTTGGAGGCCAAAAGGGCCGGAAAATCAATAGAGAGTGGGTCACCTGCATGTCGATGTCTTCATCCTGGAGGCCGATGGATGGACAGCTTGGAAAGGGGGAATAGGTGGCTGCCCCTCTGGGTCGCAGAGAAGAAGGCTTGGCCAGGAAACTGTACCTTCTAACCTTCCACCTGTACCTTCCACGCTCCAGGAAACTATAGTCAGAAGCCATGTAGGTGCCCGTCCATCTTACTCAGACTCCGGAGCCAAAGCTAAAGAAACAGCACAGCACAAAACATATTTTAACCTGGCTCTACGAAAGCGAGAAAACAAAATAAATAAATAAAAGGGCGAGAAAGACAAAAAAATTACTTTAACTATGAACAAAATATCAGTTTTTTTCAAAGCGCAGAATGTGCACAATTACTAAAAAGAGAATGTTTAAATCCAAACTAAGCTAAATTATGTAGAACTGGTTAAACAAATTAATTAAGCAAAAATAATAATGAAAAAAGTAATACCATTTTACATGACTAGGCATTACAAAGAAAATATCCTGTAGTGGCAGGCTTTTGCATGAACAGTTTGCTAGACTGAGCAAGTGAAATAGTTATAAAAAGGGAAAATGAATACCGACTTTACTGTAAAACAAATGTGGTAGATCAAAATGCAAAATTAATCACATCTAAAAATCAGTTTTAACAGGACAAAATAATATAATAAATAGAAATACACAATTACATTTATATCGGCACATAGGCCTAACCTAGACCTGCTGAAAATAAAAACATGTTCACAAACAGGCAACAGCTTTATTAATTACTGACACAACACACATTAGAGATCAAGAAATCAATAAACAATATTTTTAGCCAAACCGTTACAAAAGCAAACAATTTGGACGAACACTTAAAGTTTCTAGCCGCAATACATGTCTTGTCGGCTGCAAAGCTAGAATGGCGAGCTTGCCGTCAACGTCAAGGAACACAGAAAACTAACACAAATAGACAGAAATTAAATTAAACACAGAGGAGGTCTAAGCGGTACGAGGGAGACGATCGTAATGTGCAAACGGCACAATTGATGAATTGATATAATAACCATATTAAAACGTTTGAAAGATCAGTTTGCAATTGGTAGTGAACCTTTATAGCCTACAAACTGCAATCGTGCTGAAACTGTTGTTTGTTTGCATGAAGTTTTCAAAAAAGAAATTTACCAAATAAGAATATATTTGTAAGACTTAATATTCGTCTTAGGGAGACTGGACTAAAGACGACTCGTGATGTGTTAGGCCCCAAACCACAAGAACAAGGATGTAGGAGAGCGGGTGTTGAAGAAGACCCTCGTGTGAGCCCCAGAGGAACCTTGTCAGTAATGGGAGGCACTAATCATCTATATGGCAAACTTTGACAACCCAGTATCTGCATCCAAGTCCTTGGAAGAGTGAGAGAATCCTTAGTACGTCGATTACAGCAATAAGTTGCCAGACATCGAATATCTCATTTATAAGCTAATTGATTATTACATTTTAATTAGAGTAACAGTTGATTAAATAATATTGAAGAATTTTTTCATGCACTTTGTCTTGAGTGTTAGATTAATTATTATTAATTATTTTATGATTCAAATACTGCAAATTATGAGGCATTTAAATTGTAATAAAAACTTTCATAAAGTAGCTATTTCTTAAAGGATTTTTCGAGAAAGTATTCTTGAAGAGGACAAATTATTTAAAAACCGTGTAGTGTCATGTAATGTTTTGATAAGAAAACAATCGTTTCTTGTGTATTTTTTAAATAAAAAGCCGCAATTTTTAAAATAATAAAATTACTTTAAAATATTTTTTCTTGAGATACTACTGTTTACCATACTCATTAAGTGTTTTGTTACAGTCACATAAATATAATAGCAAAGATACAAATTGTTTGGTGGAAAATACAAAATGGTGTTTAAATGCTAATGAAGTGGAACATTTGAAATATATCGTTTATTTTTCTTAGAGTCACATATACAATCTCAAAATCAATAACCATACCAATCATTTTGTTATACCCTGTATATTTTATAAATGATCAGTACAAAATACAATAACTAATGGTACACAGTTTGTGACAGTTGATGACGTCACGTCACCGGCACAAAACTCGTTAGAGCCTTGTCACAGTAATAAGGGAAAGTAACAAATAGACACCGACCCCTGAGTGACACTAATGAAGTGTTACTTCTGAACGTGTACTCTCATAGTTACTTGAGATACATCAAACATCTCACGTACATAAATGTTGCAATAAAAACAAAATGCACCCTAACCTCCTTAATGTTAACTTGCATAAAGTAGGCAACTTAATGGTGACCTTGTAACTTAACTAATTGGGTCTCAATAGTACAAAGCATAGGGGTAGTCACAGCCAGTTTTACTATTTTACCCCCCCACCTCCACCTCCCCCACCTCACTGTTTTGTAAAGATGGTGTAAATGGAATATTTGTTTTATGTTGATAGACATAACACAACACTTATTAATGTTATAAGAAAAAACTTATTTTAAATTCTAAAAAAAATTATAATTAGATGTTGTAATGTCAGTTATATATATTTTTTTTAATATTTGTTAGTTTACCTTTATACCTATTAAAACTAATTGCTTGTATTATATTTGCTGTAATTTTATTTATTAACAATAATCTTTAAGTTTTGATATATTATAAATATCTATTTACTATTGGTTGTTCTCGACAGTTTAATGCAAGATCACGACTTGTCACTGGCCTTCAACAAGGCAGAGATCGTGGTCTACATGAAGAAGTGCATTTCGAATATCATGCCACTTTGAGTAGGAGATCTCGGAATCGAGACCAAGCCCGAAGAACGTACTTTATTCTGGAAAGATGATCTTCGGTGAGCAGATCGAGGTACCACCAACAAGACCTCCCAGGCTGGTTACAGTGCACCCCTAGCTCACTTGCGATATTCACTGTTAGTGTTTAGTCCTGTTGTTAATTGTTACAAGAGTTTAGAATTAGATATCTACATGTGTCTTGTGTCGTAGTGTTTACATTATCGTTAGTGTGGTCTACATTTTAGGGTTTATTTACTTGTTAATTTTTCTTGTTACTTATCATAGTACTTTGACTGTGGTAATTTATATTTAGTTATGTCCTAAATTAGTTTTGGATGGATCCTAGGATCAAGTTCTTGGTTTCAGGTGCTCGCAAGGGATGCTGGCCACAGTTTGAAATAAGTATTAAAATGGTGTATACCGTATATGTACAAATAAATAAATAAATAAAACAAATTAAAAATGTATTTCCGACGGTTTCGACAATTAATATCAATAACGTACAGAGCTATTTTGAAATAACTTACACTGTATTATTATTTTAAGTTATTCTATAAAAGTCAACACTTAAAGTGCAATCCATACCTTGTATATTATTTATAATAATTTAAAAAATAATAATAATAAAAGAGAGAAGTAATAAATAAAAGTCTTGAGAGAGAGAGAGAGAGAGAGAGAGAGAGAGAGAGAGAGAGAGAGAGAGAGAGAGAGAGAGAGAGAGAGAGAGAGAGAGAGAGAGATTATTAAAATGACTTTGTAAGAGTTAGTTAATGAGAGGTATTGCTGAAACTGTAATCTTGGCAAAGTTCCCCTGAGTATAAAGTTGACGTCAGTAATATCTCAGACTTACATCTATTTCATTTAACACGACGTGAAAGAGAGTTATCAGATTATATAAAGGGAGTAGAGATTTTTGGTATATTATCGACACTAATTAGTTAAATAACTACTTAAATGTTTGAAAATAAATAATCAATTAAACTTTAGTTATAATTAATAATCAATTAATCAATAAATTAAGATCGTTTGTATTCTATTTACTGAAGGTTAGAAGGTTAAGCATAAATTTATAAAAAAGGGACTTTTAAATATGATCAATTATCTAACTTAACTCTTTGCGCATGATAAATAGTATATTGCATTTCAAGTAATACTCCTTTAAGCAATATATTAAAAGTATTTTTAATTATATCTACTGATTTTAATGAACAATCCTTTCTACTGAGAGAGTTACTTTATACAATTCACAGTAAATGCGTGTACTGTATATTTAAACTGTTTGGCACGCAGATAAACGCGTGTTTATGTTTAAAACCAACTTATCAAAGCTTATAAATACTTCACCCCAAACTAAAGTTAAGTGATGATAAAATATATTAAAAACATACTATAAGTTATTGTTAATTCTTTTATCTCCACAATTACTTTTGTGAAGGAATATTTTTAATTGTTGGAATACAAACATAACATGTTTCTAGTTATAATTAATTATCGACCCCACATTTTATATAAAATGTTCTACACCCTAGTTTCACCAAAGAATACCCAGCTTATAACCAAAAATATATTTATGTTAAAAGTAGAATTCACTTTGCTAGATTGATTTTCTTAAGGAATTCATCCATTTGAGCTGTACATTCATCTGTGACTGAACAGAATTTCCAAACTGATGAAATGGAGGGATATTCAATAGATTGGAAAATACCTTGTCGGAGGACGAATTCATGAAAAATGGTTGCCCTAACCAATTTACTGTAAGTAAGTAAACAATAAAATATTAGTATCTTGTGATAGTAATAATAGTTTACTATTTAGAACCACTTTAATAGTTCTAACTAAACAATACAATTGAAAATATTTATATTTATTCATGTTTATTTGATCAGTTATTTTTCTGCAATATTTTTCGTTCATCCTCATTTATTTTCGGAGAGGATTGGTAAGTCACTGCAAGTCTTAAACTATTTCAGTGATAAATATTAACTATATCATCATAAATGGAATAGTACATTATGGTCAATAGGCACATCCATCTGCACGAATTGAAAGATAGTTGAATTATCTAAGTCCATTAAAACTTGTTATCAGTTTGGAGTTAAATAATGTATATTTATTGAAAAGTTGTGCAAATTTTTAAAAATATAATGTAAATAAACTAACATCATCTTGCGTAATATTTGTATAATTATTGATAGGAAAATAATCTGTAACATATTCCCAATTGGAATATGAAAAGATCATTCATCAAGAAAATACATCAAACTACATTCTGGTTGGGTTGATTTTGTAACTTAACTGTTTACATGAACTTTGCTTGGCTATATAACAAAATCACAAGTACGATCTATACAGGAACTCCTACATTTTGGCAATTAAAAGTGTAGATGCCAAAATTTAAAATCATAGTTTTATAGCATACCATATGACAACAGCAATAAACAATTATGAATTATTTGAAAGATGGTTTGGGGATATATAACACAAAACCTATTCTCGAAAACCAAAAGTGATATATTTGTTATTGTTAATAGGGTTTGTTTACCAAAATAATGGAGTATTGTTCAATAAGGGGCCGTAGTATTTCATTAGTTATTGTTCAATCAACGATGTTTGGAAATATTTTTACATTTTATAATATATATTTTTAGATTTGTTTCTGTCCATAGAAATAAATTAATACAAACAACTGTTCCAGTATGTTTATATTTGGTTTTATAAACCAAATATAAACATTATAAACCAAATATATGAATTATGTCTATATTATAAATAGCATTACTATTTGTATTTACTGTAGAACAATAAATACGGTTTTATATATTAACTAGTAAGTTGTGGCATATACTCCTTAAGCACAATTTAACAACGTCAACCTTTTTTTTTTTAATTCGCTAGTAAATGTATAAGGATTGTATACTGACTTTGATACAGTGCACTGAAGGAAATATGGTGTTGTGTTTCGATAACACAGTCATACTAATATGTTTCATATCTCCATTTATTAATAAACTCTGCGTTGATTTAGGATTTGTTTGTAAATATAGCTTAAATTAATTCAAATAATTTATAAACAAGACTATACTCAGTGTTTTTAATGTCTCGTAGCTGAGTAATCAGTGTTTCGATACTAAAAATACATATCTTTATGTAGATAGAAAAAAATCAACAATTTTCAGTGAAAACTTCGGAAGAAGGAAGAGAACTTTTATTCAGAACCATTTCACGACAAGATTGCTGTCCCCTTGTTTAAATTCAAGTCTTTCATCCAAACATCCCTCAATTTCGCAGTAAATTGATTTTTAATTTAATAGATTTTAAGTATAATTACAATCCCTGTAGGAATGTAAATCCTTCTACGTTTATACAAATCTGTTAGATAAAACTAACGAATTACTAAAATACCATACATAAAATTGCTAGGAAATGCGATACTTCACAAGGGTTTAATTGATATAATGGCTAAACATTGACTAACTGTAAATCACTATCAGTATTAGATTCACAAAATGTCGTTATGAAGATTTATCATGCTTCTATTACAAATTAACTCACTAACAAGTCCAGATATTACCAATATTGTTAGTTTTAAAAGTCTACCATTAACTTTCCTCGTCAGATGTGACAATGAGTTACTCTTGGAACGCATCACTTTCCCCTATACACTCTGAGATCACCAACCTCAGCAAAATTACTATCTTTTCTCTGTGTAGACTAAAACTGATGAATTTAAATCATATTGTCATACTGACTTCTCTTTTAACTGGAACCTCCTCTTTTCTAAGAAACAACGACTCTCAAAAAATAAATAGGTCAATGCTTGGAAAAAATGCATTGGCTTAAATTTCCATTCGTTGAATGGAAGGGAGTGAGGCAGGATGTCTTACGACGTGGTATGTGCTAGAGTACATTACAAATGTTAACTGGTAGATCTATTGATGAGTAATGGGTTCTGAGGGTGAGTGGGTGCACTCATTAGGACAGTTATTGTTAGGTGGAGTGAATTACTTCTCCTACATTTGAATTGTGTAATTATAAAACTTCTTTACAATTTACTATTTGAAATAGTTGCTATATGAATACAAATAGTATTTTATTGAATTGCTACAAAACAAACGATGTATTTTTATTTAGATAGTTCGGAATGCAGAATGCAATTTCAAATTGTTATCTTCCCAAATAAGCACATTTATGACGGTATTAACCTATTGCCCACTCTTACGCGTAGGTTACGGTGGGACTGACCCGCCCACTCACTACATAGACATTGGTATTAACTTCTCCCTCAACCAAACACGTAAGACATTATTAACTCTCCTGCCCACTCATACAGGGAGGGAAAGATATAGTATTGATCCACCCACCGAATGCACGGACATTAGTATTAAATCATCCCCTACCCACACGCAAGAAAGTAAGTATTAACCCTCCTGTCCACTCACATGCGTAAAGTAAGGTGGTATTGCCCCACCCACCCAATACACGTAAATTGGTATTGAACTAACCACCCTATACACGTACTGTAGTATTTTCTCCCCCTCCCCCAAACCACACGCCTATGTTATAACCAACCCACCTGCCCAATCATATCGTAGGCTACGGTGGTATTGATTGACCCGTCCAACCTGTAGCCTTATTAAAGCTACTATTTATTTTTGATATGTTGAACAAACTTAAATAAGAGATTAAAATAAAACTTCTACAATGATAATTTTTTTTTACATTATTTATCTTCTTATAAATTACTTCAAAACATAAAACTAGTTTCTTCTTAAAATAATAATAAAAACGAAAATAAAAATCTCTTCTTTTATTGACTCAATGGAACATAAATAAATTAAAACAACTCTTCCAAAATAATAAATTAAATATCTTCAGACCAGAAACTTTTTTATTTATTTGACTTTTTTTAATAAATGTCTTTAAATTTTTAAATCAACATTCAAAATTGTAATAAATTTTCTAAATTCTTTAAAATTGTATAAATTGCTTTAAAATTCTTTAAATTTTAAAATTGCTTTAACATTGTTTAATTTTTCTAAAATTGTTTAAATTCAAAATTGCTTTAAAATTGTAAATTCTTTAAATTGCCTCCGGGAGACCTGGAACCAAAAGAAATAACCAGCTTTTAGTGACTTGAAACATTTATTTTTTCTTTTACTTACAAAGTTTTAAACAGAAATCAAAACACTCTAAAAATTTGTCACTAGGAGAGTGACTTCAAACCAGAAACAAGTTTAACCGCGCATGTTTGGTGGATCTTACCCTATCTACTAAAACCCTACTGAAAAACCTAACTAAAGAAAACTTGTAAAAATTACTTACGTAGCTGTCTTGGAGGTTACAAATCCAAAAGTGACCACAACAAAGATCGACAGGCATACACCCTCTCACTCACACGCGAACTAAGATAATTGCCGTAACGGTAAAAGTAACACCGAAACGTTAAGGATCGCACGTGGTCACACTCAGAAAGATCTCGTAGAACTGCTCGAACGCACGCAAGCTTCGACCCACGGACTTACCCCCTCTTAACTTTAGAAGCTAAATCAACCAATAAGAACCCTCTAAACCAGGACATCTGAACAGGTAAGGCTCGCCAAACATGTTGCCTTCAGAAAACATGTCGCATGAAATTGACAGGAAATTAACAGAACGTGAAAATACTGGTTATTTAACTATTTTAAATGGGAAAAACTACTTTTTTATTTGAAAGGGGAAGATTATGAATTTTTCTCAAAACTTGGAGAATTTATATCGAAAACTTTTGGAAAACAGACCAAACTCCTAAACCTCTCATTTCTTACAATATTTAACATTTTCTAAATACAATTTTCTAGTTTAATTATAATGAAACAATTAACAATTGTTACAAACCATATATTTACAGTAATATATACACCCCCTCCCCACCCATACATATTCCTTTCATATTCACCCATATCCTTATGATTAATATGACAGTAAACTTTACTCTCTTGATTCACTTAGATTTCATATTCTTTCTATATTAATAAAAAATAAATTACTGATCCCAATTTTCCCTATTTCGTTTATTTATATTCCTTAGAGGACAGTTTTTTTAACCAAACAAAGTAAATTATAAATACTAACTTTATTTTACATCAGAATACACAAAGCCCGCCTAAATAAGCCTATATAAATCATTGAATAAGTTATGAGTTAACTTATCAAATTCACTATATTTTAATGCCTCAAGACACGAATCGTAGTTTGTAAATTGCATGAGAGCCAGTTTTTAAATGTATGTAGCTTTTCACTGTACGAAATAGCATTTTCAGCTACACAATGGCTGTTAAATTTGTTCCTCGCTTTCCTATTGTTCTAAAATTACATTGTTGCACGCATTTCCATTGTACTGCCAATGCAGTAATTTAGAATTACTTGTACTTCCCATGCAGCAATTAAGAGTTACTATCGTGATGAAAATCAATGAATAGTTGTCTTGTAAAATATCTATTTTAATTATATTTTCTATTTACTTGCATCTTTCTGTTACAATATTGTTCCATCGGTTTTCATAATAAAGTGAAAATGTTGTTTTAACTCTGCTGGAAGTGTCAAATGTGTATTTTATTTTTAAGCTGAAGGTTTTTTTAAGATAATGACAGACATTAATGTCGAACGGCTTTAAAATATTTCTAATTTTTATGAGTATATAAAGGGAAGATAAATACTTTTTTTTCATTAAGTATGTCAACATCTCATATTCACTATATTTGTATAAATATAAATTATAAATATATTATTTATTGAAAACTGCAAGATTCCGTCTAGATTTAGCATCAAAACATGAATATTTGTTGTCAATAATTGTTCTGCAAATCAGTTTAGTGATTTTAAACCTTGAAAAACAGAGTTCAAATTATACTGAACTTAATAACAAATGGCGATTGATTTTTTTAAATATTTACTCTGAAATTTCACAACGATCGATAGTGAAATATATTAGTTTTAAAAGAGGACTAAACCTGGATTATACCTTTACTCCGTTTTGACCTAACCCTTGGACAGAACTATAGCTTTATCCTATAAATCTAAATGTCTAGTTGTATATTTTATTTACAACTCTGTCTGTCTGTTTTTTCGTAGTTCTGATGTCAATATCCGAAGAGAGAAAGGTATGTCAAACTCAATTCCTTTATTTTAATATAGAATATATATTTGAATGGAGGATGGACCCCCATCTTGTAATACAGATGATAATATTTGAAGGGAGGATGTACTACAGTCTTGTAATACAGAAGATAATATTTGATGGGAGGATGGACTTCCATCTTGTAATACTAAAGATAATATTTGAAGGGAGGATGGACCCCCAACTTGTAATACAGATGATAATATTTGAAGGGAGGATGTACTACAGTCTTGTAATACAGAAGATAATATTTGATGGGAGGATGGACTTCCATCTTGTAATACTAAAGATAATATTTGAAGGGAGGATGTACTACTGTCTTGTAATATGGAAGATAATATTTGACGAGATAATGGACTCTTGTCTTTTAATACAGAAGATAATATTTGACGAGAGGATGGTCTCCTATCTTGTAGTTTAAATAATGATATTTGAGGGGAGGATGGTCTGCCATCTTGTAATAAAGAAGATAATATTTTAGGAGAGGAGAGTATATTACCTCGTTGAGTAGATGCTAATATGTTTCATCTCCGTTAACGTCTTCGATGTAGAATAGATATAGCATATGGTAATATATTATGGCATTTACTTTTTAAATAACGTCTTTAAATTAGATTTTTCTTGTATTAATTTTCATTTTTTTATATTTGCAATAAAATAACTGTGTCCATAAGCTTACCCAACATACTTAAAACATAACTTTATCTTATAAACTAACATTACCAGTAGCCTTGACCGGAGTGCGCCGATGTTATCACAAGATAATGGTGTCAAACTACATCGAGTGTGGCTGTCCTTTAGATGGGTGAACGTCCAAACGATCCCATCCATGCGCACAGCTTGCTTGACAGGTCACTGATGGTAGTTTTTTTTTTTTTTTTTTTTACGATTTTTAGGGCAAGGTTTCAAAACCTGTAACGGTCCCTAAGACAAAAAGGCTTATTATGCATCCTCATTTATAGGACTGCAAACCTCATCCAATCCAAGGTACTTAGAGAACCTTGAGATTGCCTTGATAAGGTTTTCCTGTGCTAGGGCAGGGCAGTGAAAGAGGATGTGCCGTC
Source organism: Stictocephala bisonia (assembly GCA_035578905.1). Lineage (NCBI taxonomy): Eukaryota > Metazoa > Arthropoda > Insecta > Hemiptera > Membracidae > Stictocephala > Stictocephala bisonia. The sequence goes on from JAQJVL010000889.1 coordinate 208,081, forward strand.
CAGACTTCTCCTCTTCCCCACATTTTCTGCACAAGAGAATGGAAGTTGGGAACCCCATTTGTTCATGTATGCCTGAAACGTCCAGTGTCCAGTTATAAAACTAAACACCCTTTGTAGTTCTGATCTTGCAATAGAAAGAGCTTCAGCCGTGTGGACTATGATGGCCACAACAGAACCTCCTTGGCTTGCCTGTTACCTGGCGTTACCTCCCAGGTCTCCTGGAACTTTCCGGCGACCCATATAGAGGCAACCCTTTCCTGGCACAGTGGTCTGCCCTCTCGTTTCTCTGTACCCCTGGCACCCATAACAGGATTACCCTATTGGAACGCTTCAGCGTTTTAAGAACCCCGTGACAGTTCCAAACTAGTCTCGAGGTGATGTCGAACGACACAAGTCACCTTAGTGCCACTTGGCTGTCTGAGTTCAGATAGATTGTTTTTCCCTAAAGCCCAAATCTATGTTTACCTGAGGATAGGCAGTTATGGCAGCCACTTCCGCCTGAAAACCCAGTTTGCCAAGGCTACAGCTGGTTTTTTTGACCAACTAAGCTCAGTTTTTGACCTGGCACCATGCACCCCGTAGGATGATTCGTGAGTCATCTGTGTACCACGTAATCGCGTTTTCATTGTGATTTATTCACCTTGTTCTCAATATTTTCTGTCACCAATGACGACAAGATAGGGTTTGTCAAAGGCAGTTAGTCTAGGCATCCTATTCGAACACATCTCTAGAATGTCCGGTTGTAGAATGCTAGAGATTTCGGTAAGCTTACTGGTATAGTGAGCTTGCCAGTAACCGCTGGTCTGGAGCTTATACGCCGCAAGCCTTGCCTTTCCCATGATAAAAATATCAAGGGGGCAAACTTAGCAGCCCTTCCATTGCAGCGGTGAGTGTACCCTTAAATGTCCCAAGGCTTCCCAAAGAAACTAACCGCTTCACCTAAGTAAGTTTTTTTACAGCAGTGACTTGTTGGACCTTGGGTCACTAAATAATGCTCCATATACAAGCATCAGTCTGATGACCCTCGTATAAAGCTCCCTTGAGCCGCTGGTCCCTAAGTTAAATTTTAGAGAGTGTTTCTTAGCTCTAAATTCACTTGGTAAAATAAGACGATCATTAACTTTAAAATAATCTTTTTTATATAGATCAGATGTATCTATTACTCTTTTTTTTATTAGAAAATCAATTACTCATTACTTCAAATTATTAAACTATACTACAAGACCAACAGGTTAGTCATCATTTGTATTTAATTCTCTAAATAAAATATAAATAAGTAAATTAATTAAAAACATAGTAATGGAAGTGTATATTATTCTTTGTTTGCTTGTATTGAAACACCTGCTTTAATATTGTTAAGTAAATATATAACATAAGAACTCAATATTCTAAAAGAATATGTTATTTACATTGATAAAATATTACATACCATATATTTATACGGCAAACGAAGCTATATTGTGTTTTGAGAGAGGTATTACTGAAAATACATAGATACAGCTATAAAATAGTAACCAGAACGACAAAATAGTGAGCCACAAAGCCATTATTCACAGGTACAGAAGCATTACGTTGTGGACCCTTGGGATTCATGTGACGTTAGTGCACTCCATATACTCACAGAGCTTAGCATTATTTATAGTGTCATACAGGATCCTTTAGGGTCTCAACATGCAGTAAATCAATGATTGTGTTTCTCCTTATTGTATGTGAATATTGTGAACATCATCCACCTTTTTTTAAAAAATATTTATTTACGGCATTCTAGTGCATCAATGATATAATCACTAATGTACGTGTATGGGTGGGTGTTAGGGTCATTTTTCAACCGTACACGTATGGGTAGATGTAAAGTCATAACCAATGTACGTGTATTGGTGTATGTAACAATAAAACTTAGAACCTTGCAAACCCATCAATGTTGCGTCTACACGATGTAGGCTAGTCTACTCATTCCGTAGCAACATTTTAAATTTAAACGCTCAAATAGTATGAAATGTTTTAGTCATATATTTAACTTTGGCAATTTTTTAAATAAATAGTCATTTTTAAAATTATTCATCTCTCCTAAGCAATAAAATTATAATATAAAACAATAATTGAGCACCTTTTAAAATTTTATTGAATTAACTTCAACCGGTTTCGGCAATTATCCGATCTTCATAGGTGTTTACTTTCTAAACTGTTACAAAAAAAATTAAATTAAATATAACTTATAAGTGAGCGTAGCCCTCGATATGTGTTATCAACAAGTTTCAAATGAACAATAACATAAACAATTACATTTTCTGGAAATTATACGAGATATATATATATATATATATACATTCGATCATCTACACTCATCACACTCATTCTAAATCCATATTCGCCCATATCTTGACGATCGGCGTCTTATGAATAAAAAAAATATATATATATATATAATCAAAAAGTTCCCGGAATGGGTTGAAATATATTTATTGGACGAAGATAAAAACCTACAAACATATTTTCCTTCTAAATACTCTTCTCCTACCTCATACAGATGGTCAAAACACTTTTGACACTTACTTTTTTAAATTTATTTAAATAAATTTATCGCAATTATTATAACATCTTTAGCACCTGCATCGATTTCCTTTTATTGTTGTTGTTACTGTGTGAACAGGAAGAAATCAGCCGGCATGAGGTCAGGCCAGTAGAAAGGATGTTCTAACGTGGTATCGCGGTGCTTGACTAGGTATATCTCACGCTACCTATATCTCTTCTCCAGAAGTAGTACTAGCTGATAGACCGTCAACCACGCTGTGTGTCTCTGGACATCGATTCCGGGAAGTTTGTGACTGTACCTCGTATATGTGATTACATTAGTAACTCTCCAATAATAAATTTTATTTTATAACACGTGGTATGTGATAATCATTTCCAAAATAAGCTGTACAAGTGATAATCGGTACAATAATGATCATTCTTTTGAGGATAGTTGAAATCGGTGTTGTATCTTGTATTAGGGAAAGAGGACCCATCAAATAATGTCTGATAGGTGGGGGAAGATGCTAACGATAAGTGTCTTAAAGGTGATTTACATAATTCTTGAGGTCATACCTTGTGGATGAGGAGATCCCAACAACATTGAGACCCATTGGTAGGTAAGTGTACTCTTTAATACGCGACTCGTTGGTGGGTCGCAATACGGGTGGGCGGAGGTTTAGGCATTAGGTCAGGTAGACCCATCATGACCTGCACAGGTCATGCATATGTTTTATAGGTGGTTTGGTAGGACAATAAGGTCAGTCTCATGGGTGGTTAAGTTTACCCTCCATGACCTGCAAAGCTCATGCACATGTTATGTGGGTGGTTAGATAGGACAATCAAGTCAGGTATCGTGGGTGGTTAGGTAGGACAATTAAGTCAGTCTCGTGGGTGGTTAGGTAGACCCATCATGACCTGCAAAATTCATACGCATGTTTTTGGGTGATTAGGTAGCACAATTAATTCAGGTGTCGTGGGTGGTTAGGTTGACCCACCATGACCTGTAAAGGTGATGCACATGTTTTGTGGGTGGTTAAGTAGGACAATAAATTCAGGTGTCATGGGTGGTTAGGATGACCCACCATGACCTGGAAAATGCATGCGCATGTTTTGTGAGTGGTTAGGTAACACAATCAATTCAGGTGTCGTGGGTGGTTAGGTTGACCCACCATGACCTGCAAATCTCATGCACATGTTATGGTTAGGTAGGACAATCAAGTCAGGTGTCGTGGGTGGTTATTGTAATCACGTCACAGACCGAGGCCGAAGGTTGAGAAGACACGAGTGTATCGAGTGATGGATGGATTAGTATGCAGTGGTGTTCCCTAGTATGCCTTTAATAATTTGTTTGAGACTACTGACAGGAAATTTCCTTAAATAATATTAAAACGAATTACATATTTTAGTTCTTTATTAAATAATTACAACATAATTATTTTACATATGTTGTATTTATTATTTATTTATAACAATTATAATTATTTACAAAGAAATTTATTTAAATACAAAAAATGTAAGTAACTACCCCAAATATTACATATTTGTATTAAACTGTTCTATAACATTTAGACAATTTAAACCACAATACATCAAACTAAGGCTGTTTCTTATACTTTCTGGAACATATGTAAATTGCAACCACATTCCGTTTACTTACGTTCGCTAAGCAATAACATTGACAGAGATATTTCTTAAAATATCACAGTTAACACGGATATTTATAAAGAACACTGGGAATATTTGTAATAGCCTTATTGCACACTCCTTTGTAAGTGGCGTCACTGATCTCCCACATTGCTCATTCTGAAAAAAACGATACAAGAAATAAGTCATATTTGATCCAAATCTGTCTATGCTGCAAGATATTCCTCAGCTGATTTGTGACTTGATAGGAGAAAATCCCAGTATAATTCAATTGATTTATTACAAAAAAGAAAAGAGAATAAAATTCAGATATACTTTAGGGCCATAATAAGTTTCTTTTATCAGATAATACATATACACTATTTCGTAGAGGGAATGAAAGTTCCTCACAAGGAATGGCTTTTTAAGCTCCTTTCGCACAGGTGTAGGAAGGTGTAACTATTGGAAGTAGGAAGTTTGAATTAATCAGTTATGTAATCCGGGTGATGAGACCTAAGCCATGGATCGTATATTTAATGATTGGCCAAAACACTCCATTAAGATGAATGAACTGTCCACCATAATTCCTCCCCTTTTTCGGAAGCTAGCAAAATACACACGATGTATACGTATAAAAAATGTTAAATATATAAATCAAAGTAATTTACGTGATTTTTATGGATTTCAATTAATTTAATCTAAGTTTTAAATTTATTTTCATACGTACAAGTCAGTTTCATGCCTAGCTGGTGATCTAGGGTTAAATTATATCATTAGATTAGCTTTACTTATGTAAATTGAAGTTAAAACTGGTTTCACTTAGCAAAATATTTAATTTTAGTAACATTTTATTTCATTAACGTGTAACCATAATATATTTATAAAATAAAATAATATTATATATTAATTTACAGGTAAAAAGGAAATTTTAAGGGAGGAATATTTACATAGTATGCTGAATGTCTTTAAAAGTATGTATCATAAAAAGAAATAAATTACAATAAATGATAACAATAAAAAAGATAATAATTCAATTGTTTCTTTAAAATTAAAACATATACAAATTGCATGATAAAATAATAAACGCAAAGAAGTAATGAAAATCACGACTTCAATATTAATGACATTTTTACTCAACTGTTTTAATAAACAAACAATTAGAATGTCTGGCAATATTTCAAGGAGTGATAATTGCCTATAAATTAAAGTCCTTGTTACAGTGAGTTAGTTAATACCATTTACTTCTTTTACCTAAATGGTTTTTTAATTAATTGTATTAGGTCTAATTATAATAAATTTTTAGTAATCATAATGATCATATAGTAGGAATGTAACTTAAGTAACTACGATTAACGTATTTTTTGTGAAATACGATTTTAATAGCAATTGTTTATCTTGGAGATAAAATTAGTTCGAAGGTATAAAATTACTTCAAAGTAATTGTTTTTATTTTAATAGTGTTTTTCCTTTGACTACTAGCTTATGTAAATGACAAAAATAATTGCAATGTTTTAAAACTAGTTAGATTATTATCTTATTTCTGACAAGTACATAGAAAGTAGTTTTAAATGTTTTAGGATGATTCCCTGAGCACTCCCCCCCTCTCTGTGATATGGGTAACATTGGAAACTGCTTGTAATGGTTGTCCTCTGAATATTCATGAACTCAATAAACTGGGAAGTTACCGTAGTTCCATAGTTCCCTCTCTATACTAACAATTGACTTCTTGAAGTAAAGGTAATGAACTGTTGAAGTATTCTACATTATGATTTTTTACAGTAAAAGAGAACATTCTGAAAATGATCTAGATGATAATTTTGAACTGTAACTACTCTGTTGAGATATGTTCTTGAGGGGACGTTTGAAAAGTGCATTTTAACGATTTGTATCATACTGCGCCTTATGGAAGGACTCGAAGTGTATGTTTAAACCATTTCTGTTTTGTTCATCACTCGCCTTTCAGGGACAAAAATAATGACTTGATTTCTTCCTTGATCACAGGATGTATATTATATCAAAGAGGGACAATCTGGGATAGTTTCTAATGAAAATGATATGGTGCTATACAATTAATTTCAAAACGTCGGTATCAAAAGTAAATGAATATTAAAAACAGCTGGTTTATCTGAAACTAATGTGGCTTTTTCTTAAATAAAACAATTTTCACAAATGCTAACTATTGGGTAAAATTTGTAGTAGTTCATCACAAAATACCAGACCTGGTATTCACTCTTCACAGTGTAATAGTAACCTTGGAGCGGCCGTAGCTACGGGGCTAAGGCGATGGCTTGTCACGCATTCGGTCCGGGTTCGATTCCTGATAAGATAATTTTGCCCTGCCGCTCCCGTGGTTCGAAAGTCACATTACCGGGCTTCTTAGCTCTAACTTCGCCTGGTAAAATAAAAGAACTTTTTTTGCTTTTTTAATAGAATTTCCCTCCACTATCTTTCCATATCTGGGAACATTCTTTCCAATGTCCAAAAACGATAGCAGTCTGATCGTTTTTGCTACTCAACTACGTAATTAGATCAGACGGATATCTCCTAGATAGTTCAGTAAAAAAAAGATAAGAATACAAAATATGATATTTGATCTCTCGTAACAAAAGTTTATTGGAATTCCAACAAGAAAGTGTGTGAGCTTTTTATTGAATTAACAAAAGCTTTTGACTTTGTTTGTGTTGGTGTCCTTTCAACCATAACAGCTGGAGTACAAGGTCTTGGTTACTTGTCCTATTTCCTGACAAATCACCTAAAAAAGTCCGCATAAATATCCCTGTAAGTTATTAAATGTCTAAAAAGATTGGTATCCCCATGGATCAGAACGTTGTCCATATTTTTTTTGAGATATTCATTATTGAGCTCTCACTGCTACCTATTTAAAGATAAGTAATTGCATTTACAGGTGAAATTGTTTTGGTATACTCTACAGACAGTTTTAATGAAGTGAAAAGCTTATAGTTCATTATTAATTAATACCAATACAAAGTAAATGTATAAACTTTGATTTTATTAGATACTCATTCTAGGTACAATCAAATACTATGAATTCCAAAATATTATTATCTGTAAATTATTTTAACAAGTAAACTAAATGAGACACTTCAATTTATTTAATATCTTATTTTGCTTTAGTGCATTCGCAGCTAGAATATGGGATTGAGTTTCGTGGTTCGGAAAATCCACCAAAAGTACGCAATTTTCAAACCAATACAAACACTATACACATAAAAAGACGTGTATCTATAAAAACTCTGTAGGAGACATCCATTGTGATACTTTAGGGTAAGTGGGGTGGAGCCCACGTAACATTTTCAATTCCTGATCAATTCCCACCGTATTTGCCACCTTGGGAAATAAATATAAATATCCTATCACACCTTCTTTCTGGTTTGAGAGAGTTTGGATTTTGTGGCGACAGTTTTACTTCCAGATTTTATATATAGATTATTAATAGACTTAGTGGATGGTGTCTGCAGGAGTTTTACATTTAATTCGAACTGTCAATCAACATTTTAATTAACATTTGACAACACAGTCCTACTGTAAAATGGGATCACAAAAAATCACTATGCATTCTATAGAATATCGTAGAATCTATTTTAATATTCTATCAGTTATCGTATAATAGTATAAGCTGTAAGGTCAGGTCCATCCTCTACTATAAGGGAAGTAATAACCAGGGTAAGATCTATCACATAAGGAAATAATAACACTATGTGGGACTAGCTTGGCTGTGATTTATGACTAATTTACAAGCTTCGTTATAATATTAACTTACCTCCTAAAAGAACACATTTATTTGTGTCATTGTAATAATTTGTATCACATTATAACAAATTTTCTTTTGAAATTCGTTAATTCGTATTAATGCAATAATATAATTGTCATTGTGATTTGCATATTTGCGTGAGGGGTATTTTTCGTAGTTGTGACAGGGATTATCCAGTTATACAGGATCTGCCCACAAAACTATATGTATTTATCAACAATTTTGAATAAATAGTTCAAAATATTTATAATAATAAGTAAAAATATGGACGTTCACCATTACGAAAAATAACAATGTTATAGACGGCTATGTAAATTTGTTTCAGTACATTTCAAATCCTAAGTGACTATAACAAAGTTGAAAATTTTCCTAATCCGTTGATTTTTGTGTATTCTAATATTTTAGATCAGGCAGTGAAGTTGTAAATCTTCCCTTTACTGGCCTACAGTTACGACTCCCCGGAGCTCCATGTAGAATCTTGTTACGTGAAAAATAAATCGTTCTCAGTTACTAATGTACTATTTAGTCCAGTTGTATTCTTAATTTTAACAAGAAACCTTAACATAAATATAAAATAACTGTTGTTTTTAAAAAAAGCTTTATTTTCATACTTTAACTTACTAACACAATGAAATGTATTGAATTAAGTTTCTTAGTAAGTTTTGTTTAGTTGTTATACATTTTAATGTTTCATTAAAATCAGCATGGTCAACTTATTTTCTTCAAATATTATATTATCTAACAATATTATACAGCGTATATTATTATGACAAATACTCTATCATATTTCAAAGTGACATTCATTGATAACCGAGCTCTTATTCAAATGTTAACAGCATAAATATTTTAAAAGTGTATTAGGCCTATTTAATTGATTTAATTTAGTTATATTTCATAAATTCATTGAGTATAACATTTTGTTGATACCTCCTAAATTTTATTTTTTAAATATTAAAATCATTTCCATATTATTTCTTCACCCCTATGAAGTAAGACATGGTTGTCGGATATTTTTAATCCCTTATATTTTGTTGTTAGCACTCCCGACTTCAATGCAGTGGTCACGGGTTCAAATCCCAAAGGGTCCAACTAAACTATGCTTGATGATTTTTACCTTTGTCCGATAATAACGTTGGAATACTTGGTAAAAAATATCATTGGCGTTGAAAAACAAAAAAAAAAAAAAAAAAACATAAACACAAATGTGTACACAATATTTTACTACCAATATATAATTTCTTGTATGCTTCCAAAAATCTTACTAACGCGAGTTATAAATTAAATAAATGGAAATTAAAAATTCTTGGAGGGCTGCTTTGAGAAAAAAAACTCTGTTGGTGATAATCTTAACAGTGTTACCAATCATGTCATGTCGATTCTGCGGTGCTTTATTATATTAATAAGTTAATTGAAAATTTGAGTAAATATCCTTAGGCAGAGTGTTTTAATTAGATCTTTAGCATAAATAAATTTTACAACAAATGAGTATTGCATTAGGTAAAACATTTTATTTGGCATATACATCTTTCCTAGACCTTAACTCATACAGAATTCAATAGGTGCTCTTTCTCATCCAAACTCAGGAAAAATACCTTAGGTGAGAAAGAAGACTTATTGAACGCTGTTTTGGTTAATTATGTCTAGAGGAAGTATATATGCCAAATAAAATGTTTTACCTGTTAACACCCCCCCCCCCTCCAAATCTAAACTAATCGACTCCGATCTAGTAATGTTGTTTAATGTACTGAAAAGATAAACGAGTAAAGGCTTGTCAGAAGCAGAGCCACAATCTGTGAGTTGTAGTTTAAAAGCTGTTTCTCTGCAAATGGATTGTTTTTTGTTGTTAATGTGCTCAACACCCACTCACCTGCCCATACATGTATAGTGGTATTGACCCACTCACCTGCCCATACATGTATAGTGGTATTGACCCACCCACCTGCCCATACATGTGCAGTGGTATTGACCCACCCACCTGCCCATACATGTATAGTGGTATTGACCCACCCACATGCCCATACATGTATAGTGGTATTGACCCACCCACCTGCCCATACATGTATAGTGGTATTGACCCACTCACCTACCCATACATTTATAGTGATTGACCCACCCACCTGCCTATACATGTATAGTGGTATTGACCCACCCACCTGCCCATACATGTATAGTGGTATTGACAAACTCATCTGCCCATACATGTATAGTGGTATTGACCCACTCACCTGCCTATACATGTATAGTGGTATTGACCCACCCACATGCCCATGCATGTATAGTGGTATTGACCAACCTATCTACCCCTAGTGTTTATTCTATTTCATCGTTTAAAAAGAAAACTGTATTTTCAGCATGAGTTTCTGTTGAAACGTTGGACTTTACTCAGAATTTGATTTTGCGTATAATTTTTTTTACAACTTGAAAACTTTTAATAGTTACACTAGAAAAGACTGATCTAAGGTCTTACCCAATGATCGGCAGATTTTAATTATCTGTTGTACATTAAATGAATGTATCATAAATTCCACAATTTTCAATGAAATAAATTAAAGGTATGTTGGTAACTTGAACACTCTGATAGCATACATAATAAAACATTTTAATCTGGCTTTTTTTCTGTAGAATAACAATAAGTTTTTTAGAAAGGTTCACCATTTATTCATATAATAAGTATCCACAGCAATATTTGAATAGTAAAAGTGACCAAGAATAAGGAAAGAAGAACAACATAAAACGTTCCATTTACATTAAAAGCAATGTTATACGCACACAGTCTGTCAACCACAGAATGTTTCATACTGAGCCCTTTTTAAGTCTACAGTTAATATAATTTTCAATAAAGTACAAATAAATTCACGTTTTTCCTGCATCCAAGCCATTTGTATATTTTTTAAACTATTTTCTGGTTGGTTAAAGCAATTTTAATTGTGTTGTAAATTGTCAATGTTGTATGATCCAATTTAGAGATTTATTTCTTTCATATGTTTACTATATATACTACATATATTTGTTCCGTACTTAGTATTAAATATTGTACATATAGTTACTTGTAATTCATAATTAAGTATTTTAATAGTTTGTTCCTCTTATATGTTTTTATAATCTCTTAAGCATAAATTGTTACTCACATACTCATAACATATTCACCTGTTACTATATTGAAATTTAAATAATATTACTGGCCTCAATGCACATGCACTTGCCAAAAGTCAAATATCAGGTGACATTGTCTAACCCTTGTAATCGGTGGTGTGAACCCCATCAACACTCTTCACCCGTCTACCTAAAATGATAATAATGATTTTTATTTCCATCCATTTTTACAAATTTAAAAACCAATAATACGGCTCAGAAAATACTGACCACACTTACAAGTATTTGTGGCCAGTAAAAAATTATTTACAAAATAATAAGAAAACACAAAATATAATTTAATGAAAACATGTTATAAACATGGAAGATGAGTCCAGCTTCTACATTGTAAAAATAAAACTCTCTGTGGCGCATGAAACACTTAAAAGTTATCTTGAATTCATCTTACACTATATTTATTGCTACTTAACTTAAAATGTCTTATATAAAATACATTACAAGACTAAAATAACAAGAAACCACATTAATTGCAAGAAGTGTCAATATTTATATTAAACAAAAATCCAAATAGTCTAGATCTTGTTTCGTAAATAGCCAATTCTTCAAATTCATAGAAAAAAATTTAAAATTTGTACTACTTTTTATGTCATGTGGTAATTGATTAAAATATTTAGGTTCAATATAATGAAAAGATTGTTTAAAAAGTTAAAACTCCAGTTGAACTTATGATGCTATGCTTAACAGTTCGCTGGGATCTCGCATCGCGATTGCCGTGACCCTCTCTTACACTGTTTAATGTTTGTCTCACTAACCAGTGATCTTGTTTTTCCTCAATCTTCTTCTCTCGATGTATTCAGCATTTTATTCAAAGTGAACTCTAAACAGTGTTGTGTTGTGCTCCGAATTGATCGCTAGACAACATCGACATCCCAGGCCTGGTGGATCCATCTCTACGGTCATCTCTCATCTTCTCAGTTCTTCGCTCCAAGATATGCACTATCTCCTCTAAAGGTACACTTGGTTCCTTTTAATTAAGTTCTACTTATGAAATGCATCTCCCTGTGATCGTTCGTGGTAACGTCTTTTGTAGTGATTCCTTTACTAACGTGGATGTTAGTTGGTCCTCCGAAAAGGCACTAAGCTTTAAAATCTCACAAAACGCCCTCAATATTGAATAATATTATATGTTTACTATATTTATTAGTAATATTGTAACAAGTTATAATTTTTTTTAATAATTGTTTAGTTAGCATAATACGTGTTGGTATATTTACAGTAGGCCTACAAGTAAACATCACACAACACAAATACACCTCAATACAAGCAAAAAATGCACAAATATACTACAATACAAGTACAAAATGCACAAATATTATTCGGTGAACCACACTCACCTTCCTCAGACCGGAGGGATTCACAAAAGCACTAATGCACCAAAATCGATCACCATAATATTTGTGCATTTTGTACTTGTATTGTAGTATATTTGTGCAATTTTTCCTTGCATTGTGGTGGATTTGTGTTGTGTAACGTTTACTTGTACTGTATAATTTTTAGTAAGTTCAGTATTTGACCAATCAAAAATTGAATATAAAAGATTTATATGTGGCAAAATTATTTAATCTATTGGTATTTTTCCCATACCTATATGATCGGTGTCTGAAGATGAATATTGAAAAATAACAACTTTTTGGGGAACTCTCTGTCAATTGCATTGCAGTTAATTAATTGAAGGGTCGAGCATGAGTAATTATTGGCACGAGTGAAAATCACTTTTACTTTTTAAGCAGTACCAAGAGGTTGAGGAAAACTGGGCAGCCTTCCACCCTTGTTATTGTGGAAGTAACTAAACGTTGGAAAACAATTTTGTTACTTTTAAAAATTACTTTATAAACTCAAAATATTAACAACAAATATATGACATAAACTACTTTTTTGTATTATTTGAAGGAGCTAATATTACATTACTAAAAAATACTAAAAACCTAATTACTGTCGGTAGGTTATATTTATAAAAATTTTTATTTTTTTTTTTTTAGTCTTTTTTTTCGAGCGTACTGTAGACTAAATGGTAAGGGGTTAATTTTTTAACTATGACCTGGCCTAAATACTTTATTACTTTTACATAATTTATTCATCCTTCTAATGTCACGTAAAATTAGTTAGTTCTGAAATAATAAGAAGTTTGTAAACTAGCAAAAACAGCAAGTCCATGATCATGTCTACTTCACACAATTTAAAGAAGCCTACTTAGAAATAAAAAGAGTAGATTGTCCAGAAGAGGTGAGTGTTGAGCTTGTCAGTTAATGAAATCAGGCAATACTATGTGGTTCGGATTCTGCAATACGTTGTAGGTCCCTCAGTTGTACTAGCTGTTAGGATATTAATAAATAGCCAATTCTAAGAGCCAGTCCACTATAGCTAGTAGCAAAGACTTAAATCACTCGTCTCATTCTTCCACAACACAATTTGTCCATACCTCAATGATTAGTGTCTTTGTCATAAAATAAAAAGCATGATATTACTTTTGGTATGTCAATCATCAATAACTTTTACTCCTTAAATAAATTGTGTTTGTTTCACTAAAGTAACAAAGCTTTAACGACAACAAATAGTAAGAGAGTGAGGTTTTCAAGTTGTAGCATAAATATTACAGCAGACAACGTCGATTTATATTTTTCAATGTAGTTAATTTATAATTATTATTATTATTATTATTCATCTTTAAGATGCCAATCGTAGAGATATGGGCGAATATGAGGCATGAATGAGTGTGATGAGTGTAGATGAACAAGTGTAGTCATTGTTACTTTCTTAATTCGACTTAGCTCAGAAAGGACTATTTATTAATAGCCAAGGCAACTATGGAACCTACAGCTTTACGTGGAATGCGAACCACATAGTGTTGGTTTGATTTTCAGCTAACTGACAAGTCTGACACTCAGTTCTCTTCTCTACACAACACCCGAACCTTGACTACCATTCAACACGGACACTCCGGACTTCTCTAGTAGTGTCTATATTGATGACAATCATTGAGCGGACGCCGTGTCGGTATTAAGAGAACCGAGCATGGAACATATCGCCTACAATCTCCCAAACACTTTATCCCCAAGTAGCTGGGTTACAGCACTGCGCCACCAGTGCCGACATAATGTAAACATACAACATATTGGCTAGTGATTTATCTGTCCATAATACTTATGATATATTTTCACTTTTCGTCTTCTTCCAATTGAATATTGGAAGTATTTTTCAGTTATTACTTGGTTAGCGTAATTTTACTGAGAAATAGCAGGACATAATGAGGTCATAATGAATCAGTTGAAATACAAGCAAATGTAAAATCTTATTTTTTTCTCGAATTCGACATTAATATGTGAATGATTTTTTGCAGTCATTAACAAAAAAACAAGACCCTTCAAAATGTATTACCAAACTTGATTCTTTCTACAACACTATAAAATGTGCATATGAAACAGAATTAAATTTATCAATCCCATATCTACTTGTAACACGAAACTTAGAAACTAAAACTATTCACTTTGACATTTATAGAAAACCTACTCGAAATTATAGATTTATTATGAATAGTTAATTTCATTTACTATCTCACAAACAGGCTGTCTTCAACTCTTTAATTCATAGACTTCTCAACACACCATTATCAAAATAAATTTTGAAAAATAAATGTTAAAGATAAAATAAATTGCTCAGTTAAATGATTATTCAACTCTTAATTGGAAATATCATAAAAATAAGATAATATAAAATGAATATAAACAAAAGAACAACTTTGACACCAATTAATTTTGAAGAAACCCCTATTTCGAAGTCTATGATACAATGAATATTCTGAGGAAACAAAGAAGATATTCAAAAAACATAATATACATTTATCTTTCAGAACATGTCATAAAATAACAAATTAGAAGACCTACATAAAAAATAAATGAATATAAACAATTGATTGTGATAGTTGTGAAAAAGTATATATTGGCCTGGCAAAAAGGTAAATTCAACAAAGATTCAAAGACCACAAATGTGATAAACTAAGATTTGAGCAAATGTTAAGTACGGTCAATGAGAAAAATCAGCGATCGCCAAACATGAACTAGAAGAAGGACATGACTTTTCAAAATTTGAAGTTCTACAAAAAGTTCACAAAAATCAATACTTATATGTATCATAAACATTCTACATGAACAAATTTAATAAAGAAAAATTTAAATTCATGCAAAGAATAATGAACCTACTCCCATTCAAAACTCCCCATTTATATAGTTTAATTATTTAATTTAAAATTATTGCAGTACAAATATTTACTCAGATACACTTTAAATTTAATGATTTTTAAATCTACCATATTTAAAATAGTTACATTAACATATTTTGTAAAAAGGTTTTTTAAATTAAAAATGTTGTTAATGTCTGAAGATGCCTACATTGTATGTGAAAGACCTCACACAAATAAATATTTGCTGGAGTTTGTAGAGTTTTTAAATTATCTATACTGAAAATATAATGTATAATATTAAAAACGTCTAAGTTGAACAATTTATTTTTACATGGATTATTTCTACGAGTGTTAATTCAGTAATACCCTTTGAGCTACTTGAGAGTAACTGTGACATTATTAAAATATTTGGGAGAACTAATTATAGATATACTCAACAACATTATGGTGAACGGTTTTAGCAATAAACTTTGCAGACCACGCTGCAATACAAGGGCACTGTTGAACTGCGTGTGATTGACATGTCATTGCAGACCACAGGGGCACTGATGAACTGCGTGTGATTGACACGTATTTGCAGACCATAAGGGCACTGATGAACTGCGTGTGACTGACACGTCATTGCAGACCACAAGGGGTTTGTTAAACTGCGTGTGATTGACATGTCATTGCAGACCACAGGGGCACTGATGAACTGTGTGTGATTGACACGTCTTTGCAGACCACAAGGGGACTGTTGAACTGCGTGTGATTGACACGTCATTGCAGACCACAAGGGCACTGATGAACTGCGTGTGATTGACACGTCTTTGCAGACTACAAGGGCACTGATGAACTGCGTGTGATTGACACGTCATTGCAGACCACAAGGGCACTGATGAACTGCGTGTGATTGACACGTCATTGCAGACCACAAGGGCATTGATGAACTGCGTGTAATTGGCACGTCTTTGCAGACTACAAGGGCACTGATGAACTGCGTGTGATTGACACGTCATTGCAGACCACAAGGGCACTGTTGAAATGCGTGTGATTGACACGTCCTTGCGGCTATTTGATACATTTTACTAAACTAATCAAACTACCACCTATTGAAAATAAATATATAGATAATCATCTGGAGAGAATATCGGTAATATTTAGGATTTTTATATAATTTGTAATCTTAAATATTTTTTCGATGGAAAATGTATCATCTGTGTTTTGTATTCATAATGCAATAAATCAAGGCGTGAAGCATTGGAAATAAATGTATGGAAGTGCAGCAGAGTGGAAATGTTTCATGATTAAATATAACAGGTTTTCAGTTGCGGCGTAGAGGAAATAATGTCCAATATTTTATGCCCCAATAAACTCTTCACGTAATTAATAATACCGTGTTGAATATTTGATACATCATATCATAATCCGTATTTTACTACACATATTTATTGATTATCATTCTACGCTTCCTTTTTTATTTTTTTATTTGAATTTATTAATATTTTTTTTTAATGGTCAAGGCAGTTTTAATATATAGCAATACTTTCCAAAGATAAGAATATATCCTGATGTAGCCTAGAAGTTTTATGCATTCCAATATATGGAAAAAATTTTTTACAGAAATATACATTTAAATACAAATGTTTGATTAGAACTAATAGGATGTAGGATATGGTAGTAAAGCATTTTTTTTTTTATTTTTTTTTTTTTTTTTACATCCACTAGTAGAAAAAAAGGACATAAAAGAACGTTGCTAATAATTATTTTTAAACATATTTCGGAAAAGATAAATTAAAAAGGGGGAAAAGATAAAGACATTGTTGGTTATAGGCTAGTGAAAGTTAGTAATATAACAGTTACAGGTATGGGTCCAACTAGTGGTCAGTCCAGTATCTAAATTCTTCAAAAGTTCCCAGAAAACCTGCAAATTTTACACTCGAAAGCAAACCGATTACTGCGAGACACATCTGGGCTTGGGGCCTAGACTTCCTACCAAAATTAGGATAGGTATTGTATCGGTTAACGTTCGTTAGGGAATTCCATTTACCTTTCAGCTTCACCGTATCAAGAGATGACATACGCAGATCTTTATCCATCCGTTATAATAAATAACGTGTTAGAGTTCCACATTCACATTCATCATAACATAGTATTCAAGAACTGGCCTTCTGGGGCGGTCTGGTCAGGTCGGCTAGTCGGTGATTACCGAGGGCCCTGGGGTTACAAGGGCCCCCAAATGAATTCTCAAATTTGGAATAATTTTGTTCTTACCAACAAAACAAACATATTGGTTTCTTAATGAGTAACGTTAAGAAACAATGTAAATATGGCCAACATATTTAAGTAAATTCTGTTAGTGCACATTTGAGGAACGATTTAACGAAATCAGAAGGATTGGAAAATTCCCTGAAAATGTGCTTCAAGAGTCAGAAAATAATTTTAAGATTGATAGAATTAAGTTACTAGTTGAGTTTAAACAGTTTGCAGACCAATACAAGTTTTGTAAACGTCAAAGGTCCATGTTTAAGAGAGAATGGATGTACAGTTCAGAAAAGTCACAGTGAAAAGTAAGACCTAGAGTCATTGCCGGATTAAGCACTAGGCGAACGAAGCAGCCGCTTTGGGGCCTCGGAGGGGCCTCGAGGAGCCTCAGAGAAACATTTTTTTTATCAGAAGGAAATGGTTTTAATGTTCGTAAAATTAAAAATTATGTAGGGGCTTAACCTAACTATAATATTGTGTTAATCTTGTCGGTGCGTAAATCAACTTGTATGTAAGTATCGTACTAGGTAATATACCGTGAAAGCAGAGTGGAGTAGAGCCAGTGGGCCTATGGGAGGGTGGGAGGGAGTAATGTAAACATAATTGAACTTGAGTGGGAGTTTAAGACTGAACCTATCTTTAATGCTGGCTCCTGGCTGGCATGTAATTTTTATTTTATTATTAGGCTGCATAACTTTAATACAATGTTACTACTATTGTAATTTTACTCGCCAAAGGTAGCCTTACATAACCATAAAATACACAGGGTGTAGTCTGTTGGATCAAAACAAAAGGAAAATGAAAATTAAGGGAAACCACTTTTTTCCTTAAAACCCCGGCTTTATTACATTTACTCTATTAGCCACAGTTTTTAGCCCACATTTTTTTAATAGATTCTTCTTAACCGATCTGATTTAAACTTTGTTTATGTTTCCATATATTGTAAGTATACAGTTTGTTAAAACAAATACTGTATCATTATCAGCCTGATACAATATCTTGTTTCAAAATGGTGGTAATTTTAATGCATTAAAGGCTGTTTTAATTGTTTAGCTACTGGTATGATGTTGATCACGTCCAGAGCAATTATTTAAAGCTGTACGTATCCCCTGGGTAGTTCTAAACGAGCAACAAACCTAGTAACTGGGCCGTCACAAATGTGTGATCTCCCAGCTATGAAAGCTACCAAACAAAATAAAAAATGCCCTTTTGTGCAATAAACTAATTTTAAAATAATAGGTTCTGTTTTAAAAGTAGTCCATTTTAACGCTGAGGGCTTAGACAAGGTGGACAATGAGTGTATCTAAAGGGTCCTTCTAGAAAACAATGTAGATATCCTTGCACTTCAAGACACACACATAGAAGACACTAATAGTGCATGAAGGATTCCTGGATACAGACGTGTTGATTTCATTGGGCATAGGTTATGGCATTATTGCAACTTACGTCAACAATGACATGGACAATGTGTCAATTGCCCATAAACACTCTGTTGGTGACATCTTTGTCTTGGCAATTCAAGTGTCAGAAACTAAAATTGTTAGAGTTAATAAGCCTCTCAACATCCATCGGCCTGGTGATAGGATTTTGCCAATTCTTGAACACCCTGTCCTCTATGTAAGGGACTTTAACAGTCACCATAGCCAACGGGGCTATAAATCCGACGATGATAATGGCAGAATCTTGCTGATTGGGCTGAAATTAACAACGTTTTCCTGATCTTTGATGCTAAAGATTCAGCCACTTTTTATTCAGCGAAGTTTTAAAATAAAATATTAAATATTAATATTACACAAGTCTCGTATTGTCCGTTGCTAAAGGACAATATACCAGGATTGAGTAAAGAATCAGATGACCTTTACAAAGAGTTTAATGCTACCGAAAACTCCAGGACAGCTAATCTTCTGTTGCATTCTCTAGACAGTGCCAGAAGAGAAAAATGGGTTAAAACTGTTGAAGATAAAAACTTTATTCACAGCAGTAGAAAAGTGTGGTCACTTTTAAGGAAACTCTCTAGTAGTAAATCTCCAAATCAAAGAGAAGTACTCCACCCAAATCCGAAGACTTCTTAATATAGCTAAACGGATAGTCAGCTTATCAAAGTCAACCCACCATCCTTCTGGCATACATGCGCTTTACAAGTCGAATGAAATTAAAAAGAGAGCCAACTGTTCTGTTGTAGTGGATGGTTATGCACCCTTAATATATGAATTGGTGAAGTGATGGTGGAGTATTTTGGGTGGTGGGGAGTGGTTGTATGGGTCTAGCCGTCTGTGGGCTGGGGGTTGTAGTGGAGGGGGGCCTCATGGCCTTTCTTGACTTGGGGGCGCAATGGGCCTTAATCCGGCTCTGCCTAGAGTTTGAAGAAGCCTGGTTATAGGAAGAATCCAATAAATTTGATTGTGATGATTCAGATAAATACTTTCTTTGAATGGGATGTGTACTCTCTGTTATTTTTTATCTTCCTCAGTCTGATTTATTCCTCAATTATATTGTTTACAAGTTTGTGTGGACTATACAGTGTACACAGGTGACATGCGGGACAGCGACAGAGAATTTTCAAAGCTGAAAATCGTAAAAACCCGATTGAGGACAACTTTGAGAACTAACGCATGTATAATCTCCTTTTTATGAACGGTGAGAGAGAGAGAGAGAGAGAGAGAGAGAGAGAGAGAGAGAGAGAGAGAGAGAGAGAGAGAGAGAGAGAGAGAGAGAGAGAGAGAGAGAGAGAGAGAGAGAGAGAGAGACGTATTTAAGCAAAGATACAATTATCGGCGAAGTTGCAAAGACCAGCACAGAACTGACCAGTAAACTCGTAATTTAATTGTACTTTTGTAATATTGCATTTTATCTTTCACCTAGCCACCTTTATAAGTATTTTTCCAACTAGCTACATTATTCGTTGTACTGATTCATGGTACAGTAGTGCAAACAATCATTATTAGGCACGAAATTGTGTAGACCAATTATTGTGTCACACAAGGGGCCCCATAATTGGTTTTGCCCGAGGGCCACACAGGGAGCCAGACCACCCCTGGTGTTAACCGTCATTAAGAATAGTTATCTATCTCGTATATGTAGGATGATTGAAAAACGCCCGTACAAGGGTAGGAGTTTCATAAAGACAAGGTGTTGTATTTTCAGTTAAGTTCCCAAATTCATGAGAATGGCTTCAACTATTAGGGAATAAGTGTCCATTAGCATGTTGATTTTAAATATGGGCAAAATACCATAAACGTAAGATTATACTATGGTTGTGTAGATAAAAGTCATATATTTATATTTATTATTATTTGCAGTTTTGATAAAGTTCATTACATAAAGAGAATACTATAGTTAGCAGCAAATATAAATAAAGCTGAGACCGTTGAATTTCCTGGAATTGTTCGATAATACTAAACTACAGTGGTTTCTTTAGTATTAAAATCTACAGTACAAGTAAACGTCACACAACACAAATTTATTACAATATAAACACAAAATGCACAATTATATTACAATACAAGTACAAAATGCACAAATATTATGGTCATCGACTTCGGTAAACCACACTCAGCTTCCTCAGACCAGAGGGATTCATGGTTCACCGAAATCAATCACCATTTGTGCATTTTGTCCTATATTGTAATAAATTTGTGTTGTGTGACGTTTACTTGTACTGAATATGTATCAACACGTATTATGTTAATTAAAAAACTATTTATTAAAATCTTAAAGATTATTCCACTACTGTCGGATTCAAAAAAACAATGTACGAGAGTTTGAACCTCTGAGACAAAGTAAATACTCATCCGATTTCGTTGTATTGTACATCACAATTTAGTTTATTTAATTTTATGAAATAACATATAACTTACATATTTTGTTGAAGACTTTAAGAATTTTTTATAGCGGGTAGAAAACAAAAAACACGAAATTTTAGCACTTTTGGTGTAAAGCTCAACTTCAAAAATGTTTTAAACAAAAACTAAGAGATAAGTCAGTGAAAGTTTAACCACGTATTAAGAAGATTGTTAATTGTAGTTTATCTAAATTCTACAATTTTTACTTCTTTAACAATTTTTCTGTTGTAAATTTTGTAAACCCTTGCAATCTTAAAAATAGCTGATCATACAAACTTCCAAAACGGTTCAAAAATACCGGATTAAAAAATAAAATAAGATTATAAAACGGTAAGTGCGACAGTAAAATCTTGCGATTTTATATCACGTGATAATTAAACAGACATCGATGTGAGGTCATGTGTAAACGAATCTTCCAGTTCAACACTTCAAAACCAATTTCAACAGAGCATTGTGGCGTTGCTGAATCATGTGCCTGGAAGTATTTAAACAGTTCACGAAAGGTTTATTACTGTGGAGTTATTGAACAAATAATAAATCGTGTTCTCTATCTTAATTTAAACAATTTCCGTCACATTTTCTCATGAGAGCTTTGAACCTTCAACGACATATTTAAAAAAATATTATAGCTCTAGAAAGATTGTCAAATAAAAAAATAACTTATTTACAATCATGTAAATTTCACGTGTAAACAGCTGAATGCAACGTGAAAATGAGAGCCACCCATTATGTTGGTGATTTGCAGTATGTACTAATCACATGTCTAGCAACTGTGTGTGATTCATCAGCCTTTAGCTGTAACATGTATACCTGTCATTCATAGCTAATAAGTCCCCTAATACGGGGTGGAAGTCTAGCTGCTAGACGTGGCAACACCGCGTCCGGTGTTCCAGAAGTTTGCGCGGGTTACGGTACATTAATGTCTGTACAGTTGTCATGTGATTTAAAATCGCAAGATTTGTGTATTGCACTTACCGTTTTATAACCTTACTTTATTTTTCTGGTATTTTTGAACCGTTTTGGAAGTTTGTATGATTAGCCATTTTTCTGATTGCAAGTGTTTACAAAATTCACAACAGAAACTTTTTTCAACCAAGTAAAAATGTTAGAATTTAGATAAACTACAAATAACAATCTTTTTCACGTATGGTTAAAATTACAATGACTGATTTTGAGTAGTTTTTGATTTAGAAAGTTTTTAAGTTGAGCTTTACTCCAAAAGTGCTAAAATTTCGTGTTTTTTTATTCTACCTGCTATACAAAATTCTTAAAAATCTTCAAAAATAATTTAAGTTAAATGATATTACGTATAATTATATAAGGTAAGTTTTGGTGTACAACACAACGAAATTGGATGAGTATTTACTTTGAATCAGAGGTTCAAACTTGAGTACATTGCTTTTTGAGTCCGACAGTAGGTATCTATTTTTCACTAATAACGGTACTACGAATCAGTTAAATCTAGAAAATACACAAGCCTGTCTTATCGTAACAACTAAAAGCTTATATACAGTTTTATATAAAGTCGAATCGTTTTAGTTATTAACTACTATTCCATTAAATTTAATCTTATTTAATAATGTTATGTTACCGTTGATATTATTAATATAATATGCGTACGTAATATTAATAAAATATGTAAGTTAGAAAAGTTGACAATGGAAACTTCTAAAGGTTACTTATGCAATTTTAAGGCCATTTTACGCTAAGCATTTCTGTCTACTGAGCCATGTGTGAAAAAGTTAAAAATTTCAGGAACATACCCTAGGATTTTCAAATACATAATGTAAAATTAAACGTGTATAGCATCTTCAGAGTCAAACTGTATGGATCTCACATTGATTAGTCTACGAATAATGTAGGTCGCATGTACTACTTAAACCTAAATAAACTACGATTGTATGTGTAGGGCACACTGACAAGACTTGTTTATAAGTTATCTTTAGAAAATGTGTAATGTGTAAAACTAAACATGGGTGTTCCAGTTAGTGATCCTTATATATAGATATAACACCTTCAGTTACGTGTTATTTAACTGCAAATACAACAACAGATTCACCTTTGGCATTCATTGCTCATACATTATTGTTTAAGTTTTTAGAACCACCTTATTTAATAAGTGTTTTTATATAAAGCATTTATAATAGATTTATAGTTTTTAAGAAATGCTTACAAATAAACATTGTAAATGTCCTTAAATTTCATATAAAGATATGTGAGTGCATTGATTCAGAAAAAGGTTATGTTGAAATTAGTAGTCTTGAAACTTTGCTATGTTTTACGGAATATAGTTAAACTGTGGTTTGTATTGGTCTTTTAAGATAGTAAGTATAACAGCCTTCTCTTAACATCCGTATTTGTCATCAAACTTATTTACATTATCAACAGACATTCCATATTTGTACAAGTTTTCATCAGAATAAAAAAGGAATTATAACAAAACTTGGCCAAAATTACTAACTTTTTTATATTTTTATTTCACAACCTAACCACGAATATTAGAAAAAACTCCCAAATAAATCATGGAACTTTTATCATGAAATGTAAGCACAATAGTCTTCAACTTAAACTCTAGACTATAATGACATGGTGACCTAGAAAAGTTCTGTAATTTCTCCTTTTACGATTAATCTTGATTTCTCCTATGTCAAATATCTTTCACAGACCTTTATGTTAAAGAATAGTTATTCCACTAAGCACATAAAATGAGCAGTATTAAAAAAAAGTTTATAGGTATCCAAATGTTGAGGGACTGAAACGTCATGTATTAAAAAAATAAATACTACAGAATAAATAGCATTCATAGAGTTAATATATTTTAAAAAGGTAATACATAATTAATTATCTGGTATTCGACTGTGTAACTAACTTCATAATACATCACAAACCATTGCATAATGCCGGAGGAGATACGGTAATTACTAGATGGTACCACAGACCAACCACAACAATAGACAGACAAAGACCACAGCAGCTTTGGTTACTGTCATTGTTGTCATTCGTGCTCATGAACATCTGCTACAGAGCTATTTTATTTTGCCACTTAATATTAATATGATAGTTCAATTCCTCAACATAATGATCGGTATTACTATTAATATTCAACACTACATCAAACTATCAATTAAAGCAGTAACATTTTTTTTAGTGTTTTTAAACTAACACATAACACACTGAGTATATAATGTTTTAATTTTTTATTTTAATGTAAAAATATTACTTAATGTAAAAATTTTGTATAATGTAAAAATAACATGTACTCTTAATTAAAGTAACTATTTAAATTATATTTTAGTTTTTACCCAAATTAATACAACGATTTAAAGTGGCATAAGCCCAACTTAAAGCTGACATGAGTAGCAGCAATATTATTACATTATAATACTATTCAAATATACGGAAATTAAATTGATTTTATGTACATTTTAATTAAAACAATATTCTATTTTTAAGTATACCTAGGTAAGTCAAAATCAAGAATTTTAAATGTTAAACTTTCTTAAATCTTCTTTTTAATTTTCTTTCTCAGTTTATGTTCTAACAATAACTCTAAAATAATTCTTAAAATTATAACTACTAACAATACAAAATAAGTTCATAGTTTTTAACCTTCCCCTGTCACATCTAACATATATTATTAGTCGTGTTTAATAATTCACGCTACGCCTGCATATTAGTTAATATATATAGTTAAAATAAAGTTAATATATATAGTTACAATAAAGAAATGTTTAAAATGAAACTGAAGAGTGCACTTAACGTTGCATGATCGATTTATGGCCAGGGGGTATTACTGGACCGCCGGCAGGTCAGGTTGGACTCAAGTTGTGCGCAAGTAACACATTGTAACCCCCTTGAGCCATTAACATGTGCGCAAGTAACACAACACTTTTCCGAAAAGGTTAGTACAGAATTAAAAACTCAACATATCAATGTCCAGTTACAGTTTGTATTTCAACAGTCTACGTTAATCTAAGCATGTCATTACTTCATACACTCAGTGCGTTACTCCTATCTCTGGGGAGACTAATATTTCTTCCATCAATATTAATTAGTTGATTCAACTGAATAATTTTACAATGTATACAATATGATTAGTTGCAAAAATAACTTAAAGCCAGTGAGTGGTGTTTGTTATGTATTATATTTATCAACGAATTATTTTGGGCATAAGTGAGTTATTGTAATATTGCATGTAAAATAAAATGAATGATAAGAGAAAATTTTTAGACGAATTAAATATTTCTCAACTTATTTTAAAATCCTACAAAAACTATATTCTTTTCTTTTCAATTGCCTTTTCTTTGTCATTTTTTTATCTACCAAAATCCTTTACTAGTATTTAAAAGCCTTCCAAAACTGATTTGAACTTGAGCGATCGTTTGCTTGGTACAACACATTAACGGTGCTTTGTTTTACAAGAAGAGAGATCACTCTTTTAAAATGTTCGTTTTAATTTTAATTTAGATGAGCCGGTGGCCGAGCGATCTAAGGTTTCAGGACTTTAAGCTCGGGATAGTGTAGCGCTGGTTCGAATCCGGCCTAGACTGGAATATTTATCAGTAATATTCACCTTCTACTGTTCTGGTTCGCCCCCTTACACTGCCTGAATAAGTTCCTACCACAGATCAATATTCCTTTAGGAATGGGTAGAGAAAGGTTAAGAAGGAGATCGGCCTCTCCTTTTACTAAAAAAGAGAGAACAAAAATATAACAGGATTTCTTCAAAGTGGAAAATTAGTAATTAGATAATTGTAAGGTGATCCAAAGTATATTTCAGTCACCTTAAAAAATGTGTCTTTAAAGATGCATTATCTTTCACCTGAATTCTGTTTGATGTTTTTTCTGACTTTGACTTGTGTTGTCAAGTTCACCAGTTTCCGGCGTACTGTAGTGGCTCAGTAGCTAAGACTTCGGTCTGTCAAGGGCAAGATTGAAGGTTCGAAACCCCAACTGTATGAGTCCTTCACTAGTTTAATCAAGTCACGCACAGGCCTGCAGGCCCATATGTACTAGCGAGTGGAGTTAAAACAATTATACATTCATTCTCTGCAAATTGAACATGTAAAGTAAAAGTAAATATTGGCTTTACTCATGAAAAGTTTAGTTTGAAGTGTCTTCTCTTACTTGAGCTGGAACCAATGGATTTACGTATCTGAACCACGGGAGTGGTAGAGGAGATAACATATTTAGTATTTCACTGGGAATAAAACCCGGGTAAACCATGGCAAGTCATTTAGCTACGGCTGCTCCATGCCAAAAATTGTCTTACTTATATATATATGAAAATTCTTCAATGAGATTATAAATTTTGAAAGTTTTAAAATGAAACTGTATAGTGAATGTATCTGGTAAACATGTAGGATTTAACGTATCCAGATAGAAAATACGTTAAATTGGGCTTTGTAATAGAATGTTTTATTGGTGTAAGCCAACTGTGTTTGAGTTATTGCCACAGGCAGGGACATATCGTTAAACAAAGTGGCACAAATCCCCTGTAAGCTGGGTCCACTCGGCTGAAATCACACTTCACATGGGCGATGAATTACACAACCCGCTGATAACACTTATGAAATGGAAAAGAGTTGCGCAACTAATCTTCGAGTTAAATCTAATGACATAGAAACGTTCATATCATATTAGGAGTAGGCCTAAACTTGTATAATAATGTATTTATAAAAACATAATTCTTATTGCTTTACGTTAGTGAAATAGAAATAGCTAATTTCAAAAGTTTTTCATGACTTCTGTTTACAGCATACCAATCAGACACAACACACTCGGTAAACACATATATTTTCCACTTCAAGTTACACTATACAATCCAAAATTCAATAGTAGTCATTTATTTTATTAGTGTACCAAGTTTACTAAAGCTTATTCTGTACGTGTACATGTTTATGAATTTTACTTTGGTGATAGTTTTAGATTAACAATTACTATAATTAATCATAAATCACTCAAAAGTTCCATTCTCGTCGAGAAATGATTCCATTGTGCACGTATTGAGTTTAGTTTTAAATATTTAAGGATTGCCAAAAATTATTCATTTTTAAAAACGCAAGGAAATAGATGAAAATTTGTACAGTGTATGAAGTTGAGAAAATCAGCAACCAATAGTATTAGAGTACAATGACTTAATATGAAATACTTCACAAAACATATTTTTATCCTAAAATAGCTAATTATACATATTGTTATATTAAAACAAGGGATCAATACCCCTTTTGGTACCATACAAATAATTAAGCCAACAATATGTTTTTTCATTTAAATTACCTTAAAGTTGTAATTGCATAACTATTCTAAATATTAATGACAATATTAGATTTATTAACAGCATAATGTAAATAAAAACTTCTTTTAAAATCACAACCTTTTTACTTGAAAAACGTTTTTTTCGGACATGGATGTATGAATGAATGAAAATGCCTTTATTTAGTGACGAAGTTAGGACTATACAGTAATATCTTCCACTTAACCATGAATAACGTGTAATTGCATTGCTTGAATTATTAAGTATAAGTTATATTGAATATTGTAAATAATTTTTCGCACATTCTGCATGATCATTACAGAGTCCAAACAGTTAATGAAATAGAAATGAATATAATTCGTTTGCATCCCGTATATAATAACTGAATTAGGTACATAACAGTATATATGTTAATGGTCATAACATAAATAGTGAAGGTAAGTGTTTAGTAATAACAGTATAAACTTAATCAATTATAGAACCCATGTTAAAAGCAAGGTATCTGAAAAGTCCATATGAAATAAAACTGTTGCTGTTAGCATAAAATATCAAAATTGTGAAACATGCCATTATGGTATTCTTATATATTTATTACATTGTATTGTTTACTTGTGCGAACTGGACATTGCAATGAATTGCTATTTCCTGATCTAAGTATATAGTTAACAGGAAAACACGTTCATCCTATGCGATCTTACATATCAATAACGATCATTGTTCATTGTTTTGTTCTCACCAAACAATAAGTATGTTTACATGACTAGTGTTAGGCCTCCCTCATCCCTACATACTGTGAAAGACTCCTGTTACATAGTCTTGCAAGGTCACAAACTACAAAGCCGATAAGTTTGACCAGACAGTTCGAGGCGTGTCCGTGACCGTGTAGTTAGGTGCATAGGCATCGCTAATAAAGATATCAATGATTTGTATATTTTTTCACACCCATTGATAATAAAGGGCAGGTTGAAATTACTTATCGAAACTGACAATGGCTAATTTATGTTTTTATTAATTTAATAATTTAATAATTAAAAACAGTGATTTTAGTGGTGCCATCAAACGAGTTACACGTTGTTTTGACACTGGCTGAGTGCCTCAATCTAGTTAGTGGATGGGACAGGAGCAAAAATAAGCAAAGCAATAAATTATGTCCTTAAAATGATATTGAACTTTTTTAGCGTATTTTATTTCTTATCAATAAAAAGAAAGAATATTTAGAATAAACTAAAAAGGAAAATATAAAATACAAATTGAGAAGCCTTAAAAATTGACCATAACTAAACAAAAAGCGACAAAAAAGTACATTGCATTCAAATATAATGAGATACCAATGGGGGGGGGAAGTAAGAGTAAGAGGGAGTAAGAGAGAGAGGGAGAAAACGTAATGAAAACTTAAGTGGAAAAAGAAGAAAGAATAAAACATTATGCTACAAATAATTTGGATAAGTTATAGATTTTCTAGCAAATTATGTTGTGCATTGAAAACAATTCACAAAATGCCTTTGAGCCTTCGTAATGTTGTTCCATTTATAATGGCTTAGTTACTGTTTTAAATACATAAGCATTCTTATTATCATAGTTAAGAAAACGTTATTTATGCCGTGTATTTAACTTCAAACCTCTGAAAATATTAATTAATTTTTGATGTTCTTTTGATCTGATTTTTTGCCATCATAACTTTTTTCTTACCAGTAACTTAATCGTGTTCAAAGTGATTTAAAAAATCAGTCTATTTTTCATATATATTTTCCAGATACATTATGAAATTTAAAAGAGTGGAAGTAATTAATTACAGTTGGCAATGGTTGATTAATATTTTATCAATTTTATAAATTCATAATAGAATTCGCAATTAAGACAGTGTATGGAAGAACGCTACGGTTTATTTCTTGAAAACTTACTTTGATAAGATTTCAAGAAGTCTGTCACAACTAGCAATTATTTTACTTTTCTTAGAACTAGAGTAAATTAAGGTTTTTTACAACCCTACCTTTTCAAAAAAGTCCTTTTTATATTCTGATATAACAGCTGATCCTAATAATGAAATCGAAAGAACTAATAGAATGCAGAAAATGTATTAAAAACTTAAATGATCAAAATAGAAATTTAATTTTCCAATGGATTCCTTCACATTGTAATATCAAAGTAAATTAATTAGCTGACAAACTAGCTAAACAAGGAGCAACAAAAAATCCACCCCATCAAAACAACACAACTACTTTCTACCAAGTAAAAAACAAAATTAAATATTCTATAAATAATAATTTCCAAATTTCTTTAAAAAACTAAATAAAAAACAAATCATGGAAAGGTTTAAATGATATTCCAGATTTCCCAAGAAAAATTGATGTTGCTGCTTTTCGTCTGAAAACGGACATGACTGCCTTGGAAAGTATCTTTATCGCTTCGGAATATATGAAAATCCAAATTGTATTTTATGTAATTCATCTGATCTTAAGGACAAGTACCACATTATGAATTGTTCAAAATAAAATAAATTATCTTGTAGATATTGGGAAGCCAGGTCACTATTGAGTTAATGACGTTTTGTCAAATACTTCGCTTTTTAGTAAAAAAAACCTTTTCAATAAAATATATTTGACCCAATGTTTGATCAAAAGTGTATCCAGCCTTCATAATACTTAAAATTAAGATAAGCTATGACCACTTGGATATTTCCGGTAAATCCAGACTAAGTAAACAGTCAGACAATTATCAAACAAACGTCAGACAAATGAAATCAGTGTCAATGATGTTTACCTAACAACGCCGTTTGTCACGTCCCTCATACACGTGACTTTATTACGATATAAGGTGCATCTTGTGCTTCTGGAAGCTCAATTCTTCGAATAAAATCCAAAATAAATGATAAAATACATTGTTTAAAAATATGTAACATTAAATTAACATTTGTTGGAACAAATATTTTTAATTTTTGTTATTTATATGCATTTAATCATTGTGTTTGAATATATACGCATGCAAATATGTATTACTACTGTATGTTAACTGCAAATAAATGTTGAATATATGTATTAAAATCCATGCAAGGATAGGAGAATACATATTGCCATGCGTATATTCATTCAAAGTGCTTTAATATTTTTACTATGAAGCGTTAACTAGTTAATATATTTTTCTCATAATTATGTAGTCAAAGCAAAAGAGTATAAACGTAGGTTTTATTTTAAATGCTTTTAGGGAAATTGTTTAAGGTTACTTCGGATAGATTACAAGCATTGTATTTTAAGACAAATTTAAATTTATCTGTAACTCAAGCTCAAAGTCCTGACACCATAGATTGTTCTTGTACCCGCTCTCCCAATGAGTCACAATAAATTCTATTGAGAAACTTTTCAAACTTCAAAAGTGCCTTTATTACCAGATCAATATATATATAAAATTGACCATAGATTCAAGGGTAAGTTATGGAATTGTATTATGGGTCTCTAAATGTCATTAAGTTTTCAGTTTACAAGGACAGAGACATTCGTATCACGACCTGACAAAACAAGTATTATCATAAAGAAGATAAATTATGTCTCTAGTAAGTAATTTAATTTAAGAAATTCTCAAATATTCCAATAAAATGCTTTAATGTGTGAGGCCTTTCGCCTACAATGTAGGCATCGTCAGACATCAATATAAAATTCTAATTTTAAAACATTTGTTTACAAAATATAATATTGTAAATATTTACAACATATGGTAGATTTAAAAAAATAATTAAATTTAAAGTGTGTGTATATAAATATGAATGTATAGTAATTTTCAGTTAAATTATACTATATAAACGGAGAATTTTGAATGGGAGGAGGTTCATTATTTACAATTAGTGTATTAAATTTGTTCATGTAGAATGTTTCTGATGCATCTAATAATTGATTTTTGTTAACTTGTTTTAGAACTTCAAATTTTGAAAAGTTATGTCCTTTTTCTAGTGCATGTTTGGCCATTGCTGATTTTTCACATTGTCCATACTTAAAATTTGCTGTGTGTTCATTGTATCTTGTTATAATTTTTCTTTTTGTTTGGCCAATATACACCTTATCACAATTATCACAGTTAATTTTATATATTCCAGATTTATCTTCTTCATTTATTTTTTATTTTGGGTTTTCTAACAGGTTTTTTACTTGATGACTTGTTCTGAACGATAAATTTATATTATGTTTTTGAATATCTTCAATAAAATGTACGATAAAATGTAACTTTACATACATAAAGTTACATTTTATCGTAAGCCATCAACCCCAGACGATGTTTTATTAACTTCAAGTCATAATTTATATTATGATAACCTTTATAACAAGTTTCCATTTACGTTCTATTATTTTTATTTTTTTACAACAATATTAAGTAAATCTAATAGTTGTTTTTGCGTAAAAATGGTGTTTCAAAGATCTAGTATTTTTGTAAATATTTCTATATTTTTACAATGGTATTCTATATTTTTACAATAGTATTCACCATCTTCAAGTACATCCAGGACTATGACTGCAGTGAACCACCTAGTTCTCATGTTAGTATAGACTGTTCAATGTAAGATCAAGTTTAATTTTCGTTGTGCTAGCCATCCATACCTGACTTGATGGTTAGAAATTCCTAGTTATATATTTATAATTATTGTATTTTTTAATGTGGAATAATTATTTCTTATTTCTTATTTGCTTCCTTAGAATGTTCATTGTAACAAATGGATTTCCAAATAGATTATTCTTTAGGCTCAATTGGTGTTAGAGTTGATCTTTTATTTTTATTCATTGATATTGTCTTCTTTTGAATGATATTGTCAATTAATTTAGTTGGATATTCATTGAATTGTGCACTTTCTTTAATCTTTAAAACTTCTTTTTGAAAATTTTCTTTTGATAATGGTGTTTTAAGAAGTCTATGAATTAATGAGTTAAAGACAGCTCGTTTTTGAGATGGTGGATGAAATGAACTATTCATAATAAATCTGTAATTTTGAGTAGGTTTTCTATAAATGTCAAAGTCAATCATTCCAGTTTCTAAGTTTCGTGTTAAAAGTAAATCAAGATATGGGATTGATAAATTTAATTCTGTTTCATATTTAAATTGTATAGTGTTGTAGAATGAATTAAGTTTGATAACAAATTTTGAGAGGTCTTGTTGTCAGAATATTTTGTTATTAGAATGTCAGACACATTCTACATGAACAAATTTAATACACTAATTGTAAATAAGGACCCTCCTCCCATTCAAAATTCTCTGTTTATATAGTATAATTTAACTGAAAATTACTATACATTCATATTTATATATACACACTTTAAATTTAATTATTCTTTTAAATCTACCATATGTTTTAAATATTTATATTATTATATTTTGTAAACTAATGTTTTAAAATTAGAATTTTATGTTGATGTCTGACGATGCCTACATTGTAGGCAAAAGGCCTCACATATTAAAGCATTTTATTGGATTATTTGAGAATTTCTTTAATTATTTACAATTTCCAATAAGGAACTCAAAGAAGAAATGGAAGTAATTTCATATTACAAATTACGTGTGAAATGACAATATGTATACTTAAATATAAATAAATTGTAACTGAAGAATATAAGTATGAGTGTTGGTCTCTTTTTCCTCTAAACTTATGACCTTAATTATTACACAATAACCAGATAAAATTAGATACGAAGAGAAAACTAGGCATTTAATTATATCATTTTTTTTAAGAGCTTGATAATCAATTTATGAACTCTTAGCGTTATTTTTTATTAACTTTTATATAGTCTATCAATTTATGAAGTTCACTATATAGGTAATATAACTTTGTCTTAAATAAATTCAACATAAAAGTTAACTTAATGACAATAATTATTTATGATTTTTCACTATAAAAACATTAATAATTATTGTACGCTTATGTTTACAATTGGAATATTTTAATTTGAAAATTACTATAAAATTTATATATTTCCAAATATTATTTTTAAATTAACTAGTTATGATCATTGATAATCGCTGTGGTGTAGTTTTGTAATCTAGTTACTTCGTGGGCTAAATTTTTCACAGAGTTTAGGCGATAGGTTCTGTTCTCAGATCTCTAAATACCTTAATACATTGACTCCTTTATTCTAGCTCTCCAGAAGGCCCTTGAAGATTATCTCATTGTTTTTAACAAAATGTCGTGTGGTATTTATGGTCACTCTTTCTATATTGTAGTTTACATGACTAAATCCTGAGTGACACTAATCAGGGAGGATACGCTGTCTCGTCCACCTAGCGTACGGCTTGAAGGGCTGCTCCAACTTACACGGTGTACATTCGTTTTGACGGGGCTTACCGACCACCTACCCAAAGTAAGTTTGACGGACAAGTCAAAACAAGGGTAGATCATAGCGTCCATTAAACGGTTAACATCAGTTTGAATAATCTGTTCAATAGTAGTGTCTGTGATGGCCAGATTTCAAATGTTATCCATAGAGTATCAGGCTTACCATCATCACACAGGTTAATTTTACGTGGTTCGTATTCTGCTAGGTATTTTAAATAAGTACGCCTTATTTAAATCATCAAATTTTTAATATATATGTCTTATTTAAAATTTTATGATAATCATTCAATATATCCTTTGAAAATGCAAAATTCCATTGAAATAATTGAACTCATCTTAAACATTATAAGACAATGAGTTGTTATATTCAATGATCTGCGAAGAAAATTAATGGTAGTTCGTATTGAAAGACCTTCTGAGTGCGTGTGTGTGTGTGAGCTACTATTTTCCCACTTTGGTCATTTATTTAATGTTGCCATGGCAACTAGGAATCCCACTAGATGGGCAGACTGTCCAAGTAAAGTGGACACGGCCATTAGTACTGGAAAAGAAGGCTTTAACTATTTCAAGGAAAATTTAGTTTTTGTATATTGTACTCTTCTAATTAATTTACATGATTTAAATCATTTATTAATACTCATGATTTTAAGAATTCCTTTCAAAACTTTTAAAATGTTCTATGATAAATCTGTCTTAGACGTCAAATGTTGGCCTATATTATGTAGATTTTATTTTTTATTAATTTTGTATCTCCTTTTCAAGTTTTCTCTGCCCATTCTCCATAGACTATTGATCTGTGTGGAGAACGTATTTAGAAAGGTGGATAACTAGTATAGTTCAATTTTTAATATCAATGATAATATTCCAGTTAAGGTTAGGATTTTAACCTGGACTATCTCTAACTCAAGCTCATAGTCCTGACTGTCAGCGCAGTACCAAGCCCCACCCACTACGTCATTAGCAACAGTAACCATTAGTTTAACACTACGTAATCAAGCTAGAACGATTAACTTAAATCATTCTTTAGTATTCAAATGACAGTAATAATAACAATTACAAAATAATAATTATTTGAAAACAATAAATAGCAATTATTCGACGACTTATAATGTTCACTACAGTTTGTTTTCGACACCTGTTGATGAAGTGTAACACTTGAAGATGGGTGTTAGTCATAACCGTGCAGTAGACAGCTCAGTTATGGAACGATTCCCATCCGCTGCTGAAATCCCTACATGCGTTAAATGTAACAAATATAACACGCACGTCACTTATAGTCCGGCCCAATCATAGATTAAAGAATTCAATTAAAAATTATGACAATACAAGAAAACCACTAGTAGGTTAGATCATATAATTTTATTGTATTACAATTTACAATGTAAAATTACCTGTTTTGATTGTTTTTGGTAAAATATAAAAATTATCATTGCATTATAAATACTATAGTCTATTAGTCCCCTAGTTTCCTTGTTAATTGGGTACGTAATTAATCAGCATTCCTAATAATTAGTCTTTGTCTTTAACATTGATGTCCTAGAGAGTAAACAAATGTATTGATGTAACAATTACTGAAAATAACCTTACTAATTAACTAACTCATGATTTGAATAATGCATTAACTATTGCACCAAATGTATCGCTTGTGTAATTAAAAGGACTGTTTTATTTGAATCATTAAACACTAGTTAGTACCACGTCCAATACGTCACCAATGTTTTATGTCTGGCATATTGATTTGACATCATTTACTGGAACCCATCCGTTAACTGAGTTGGATTAGTTATAATCCACACTAATATTGGGGAATGATAACTGAATGTGAACATCAGTACATGTTATCCTATAACAGCGTGAATATCGTTATTGTT
This sequence comes from Stictocephala bisonia, assembly GCA_035578905.1. Classification (NCBI taxonomy): domain Eukaryota; kingdom Metazoa; phylum Arthropoda; class Insecta; order Hemiptera; family Membracidae; genus Stictocephala; species Stictocephala bisonia. The sequence continues at coordinate 243,840 of JAQJVL010000889.1, forward strand.
TGTGTAACGGATATATATTATAATTAACGTATATATTTCGTGTATTTTATATGTGTTTTATTTTTAAAATTTCACATTCGTGTTGGATTTTGAACTATTTTTTAATAAAAGCTTTACTCGCTAGATTACATGGATTCCAAACCTGTTCTTGAACTTTATTCAACGAGTGAAATGTCGACCGTTAGGAAAGTTGAGGATTAGAAGCTTGGATCTTCGACTCATGATCCGAAGGCTTAACTACTGAGCCACCACGCCAGTAGATATACGTATTGATGGCATTCATATTTAAATAACATTCAATTAAAATGTACGAAATATTTCACGTTGTTTTAAATTTTAATATGCAGAGCACAGAAGAATGTTAAAAGTTAAAGTTAAATGTTGTCAACAGTTTGTTTTTTAGTTTAAATCCTGAGAGTTATCCAAAATACATTCAGAGAGCTTCAGTTGCTCACTTTACCCAGCCTATATTCCCGAGGTCTCCCTTTCTATTCAAGGCAAGGACGTCCACAAATACGGGACACGTAAGAGGAAAGGACAACGAACTTAACAACACAGAACTACAGGGTTTTCAAACTTCCAGTTTTCAGTTTATATGAGGATAATTTATAGGCTGCATGAAGTAATAAAAATGTTAATGATCCGAAACCATTCAAAACGTGATAAAAGCAACTATTGTAGTCAACGTCTTTTTACTCCATATATCAACGTATAGGGCGAATATTATGATGGGCTGTTGACTTAAATCAAGTTCTGGCGTCAACCATACTTTAACTAGTGTTAAAAATTAATTTGTTTCTACATTGCCTTTACCTTTATAAAAATATAAACTTTTTTGTCTTTATAAAAAGTACTTTTAAACTGTTGTATGAGTTCTGATAACATAATATGTTTATATTTAAATTAACCTTACTTCAATAAGGATTCAATAATTCCCATTCAATAATGTTGAGAAAATAATTGAAAATGTTGTTTTTTTATAAATTAAGTTTTAAAAGTACACAACAAATATCAAAAGGTTTCTATTAGAGCTACTGGATTATTAATTTTAAGGAATATTATCTACCATGTCCGCAAAAGCTTTGATATTTTTATTAAACCACTAAACAATTTATTTGTCCCCCGTACGCCTGAACAACTTAGCTGTAAGTTGTAGGAACTTTTCCGTTAATTCACTACTACTAATTTTTTCGTTACTTTACTATTACTAATAACAAGTATATACTAAACATATCGCAATTACGGTTAGGTTAGGTGCCTACTAAATTTGATCACATAATGGTAAATCCAATTATTGCTTAACGCCGAATGCGCTCTCCGTGTGAAAGTTTTTGGAAAACAATAAGATAAGGTCAGCGATATCGGATTCGTAGCGGATAATGAATACCACAGTCGACGTAAAAATGATTGGGGAACAGTTTTTAGAACAATATAATATATATCAAGTGGTAGTGAATTGACGGAAACAAAAAAAGTAGTGATGGTGAATTAATGGAAAAGATCCTAACTAAACAATAACAAACCTAAAGTCATATACTGTTCACATTGACTATGTAGGTTAACAGCTAACCAATGAAACGAAACTAATTACACTTTATAAAATTAATGAATAAAAACAGTAAAACATTAAACCAAGCGCATTTGGTAAATCATAGTAAAGTAAATGTTTCTCAGTGCTTGAAAATCAGACCAATACTACATGGTTCGGATTCCACGTAAAGATTTAAGTTCCTTGATTTCCCTAGCTAATGGGATATTAATAATTAGCTCTTTCGTAGGACCATTCCATCTTAGTAAGAAACAATGACTACACTCGTCCATCTACACTCATTCCCCTTATATTCGCCTATATCTTGACGATCGACGTCAATGAATAAGTAAACGGTAGAAAGTTATATTGAAAATAATTAAAGAATGCTTCGTTAATCCGTTGAAGTCAGCAATATTTAGTATTCTCTTCCCCTTAATTCGCCATATTGAATGCAGTACGTTTCATTTAACCAACTTATTCATGCAATATATTTATTTCTAATGTTAGTTGTAATATCTACTAATAAAATATACACTACAAAATATTATATTAACTTAAAAAACAACATTTTATGTAATACAGGGTTTAAATGAAAAATTACTGTTGTATAATACATTTACTATTGACTTGCTCTCACACACCTCACAACCATCTTCAAAACCCAAAAATATAAGCATCTTTTCTTTTAGTTTAAATCTATGATGTATGTATCGTTAAGAAAAAATTTGTTTATTTTATGTGTTTTGGAAACAATAGAGGTCTCTCACTCTCTTTGCTTTAGCTCTCAGGGCCACTGTTTGGGGACTCGAAATTATATTTTTAGAACACATAGGGTGGTACATAAATGGATACTAGTGTGTGGCAAAGAAACACTTCTTAACTTCGTTAGTATTTCTTAGCTATACACTCAAAATAAGGCGTAAGTACTTCACATAACGTTTAGATTAGTAATTTTAGTAACGCACTCACAAGTTACTACTTCACACAAAACTACTACAAGACGAGAGAAGACATAGTTGAGATCTAGCCACCAGAATGTATCAGTCTCAAATGATCCACTCAGACGTACAGTTTTAATCATGTCTCCTTCTTGTCCCTTCCTAACTTTTAATCCAGGAAAAGAAATTCATTTCATAAATGAAGTTGGATGTAATAATACTTTGAACAAAGCTCAATATATTTTCACATAATGTTTATTACAATGATAGAATATTCTGTTAAATGTATACAAATTTATCAAAGTGACGACATTTATGATTTGATATGTATTACGATATTTTAAAGGAAGGGAAACCCAAATAAAAGGCAAACTAAATTAAGGGGTACTATAAATTATAGCAATTTTAAAATAAAAGAGCGATAATAAAGTAGCAGTTTAAATTAGGCACTAGGTTAAGTAAAATATGAAGTAAAGCAAAGAAAAGAATAAGTGATTTATCTTTAATTTTGACGCTAAATAAATACAGCATACATGCTATAACCTTTCTCCCCAATATGTCTTCCCGATATTGTTTAAAAATATTGGTACACTGACTAATTTCGAGCTTACTCATTAATTAATAAAATGTATTACATGAACTATGGAGCTGCAGTCCACGTTTAAATAATATATTCAGTATTACTTATCTTACTCAGTAAGCAGGATGGAGCCGAAACTCTAACGGCTAATCAATAACGCCTCAACAGCTTATTTTTTAACAAATTCTCCCATCAATCTCCCTTCGTGTCATTATTTAGAGGCTTTGCATCGTTTATTAATAATATAGACACTCTCAAGTACGTTTTATATTTAATATGGAGTTATATTCAAAGTTTAACCACCGTATCCAGTACTACTTCTAACTCCCAGTAAGTGGATTGGCCCTGGAACTACAATTACCCCATCAATAACACCTCAACAGTTTAAAGTACGTGATTAAACCTTCCCCTAAAACCCCTCTCTCCATAGTGCAATCTAAAGATTTTGGAACTCATACTGATAATATAAATACGTCAGTAATACATTACATTCAATGTTTGAACACCACATTTAATATTTCTAACACTACGAGCAGATGTCTCAACATCACATTTAATATTACTTAAACTACGAGCGGATGTCTCAACACCACCACATTCAATATTACTTACACTACGAGCGGATGTCTCAACACCACATTCAATACTACTTACACTACGAGCGGATGTCTCAACACCACATTCAATATTACTTACACTACGAGCGGATGTCTCAACACCACATTCAATATTACTTACACTACGAGCGGATGTCTCAACACCACATTCAATATTACTTACACTACGAGTGGATGTCTCAACACCACATTCAATATTACTTACACTACGAGTGGATGTCTCAACACCACATTCAATATTACTTACACTACGAGCGGATGTCTCAACACCACATTCAATATTACTTACACTACGAGCGGATGTCTCAACACCACATTCAATATTACTTAAACTACGAGCGGATGTCTCAACACCACATTCAATATTACTTACACTACGAGAGGATGTCTCAACACCACATTCAATATTACTTACACTACGAGCGGATGTCTCAACACCACATTCAATATTACTTACACTACGTGCGGATGTCTCAACACCACCACATTCAGTATTACTTACACTACGAGCGGATGTTTCAACACCACAATTAATATTACTTAAACTACGAGCGGATGTCTCAACACCACCACATTCAGTATTACTTACACTACGAGCGGATGTTTCAACACCACAATTAATATTACTTAAAATACGAGCAGATGTCTCAACACCACATTCAATATTACTTAAACTACGAGCGGATATCTCAACACCACATTCAATATTACTTACACTACGAGCGGATGTATCAACACCACATTCAATATTACTTACACTACGAGTGGATGTATCAACACCACATTCAATATTACTTACACTACGAGCGGATGTCTCATCATCACTTCAATATTACTTAAACTACGAGCGGATGTATCAACACTACATTCAATATTACTTACACTACGAACGGATGTCTCAACACCACATTCAATATTACTTACACTACGAGTGGATGTCTCAACACCACATTCAATATTACTTACACTACAAGTGGATGTCTCAACATCACATTCAATATTACTTAAACTACGAGTGGATGTCTCAACGCCACATTCAATATTACTTACACTACGAGCGGATGTCTCAACACCAGATTCAATATTACTTACACTACGAGCGGATGTCTCAACACCACATTCAATATTACTTACACTACGAGCGAATGTCTCAACACCACATTCAATATTACTTACACTACGAGCGGATGTCTCAACACCACATTCAATTTTACTTACACTACAAGTGGATGTCTTAACATCACATTCAATATTACTTAAACTACGAGTGGATGTCTCAACGCCACATTCAATATTACTTACACTACGAGCGGATGTCTCAACACCAGATTCAATATTACTTACACTACGAGCGGATGTATCATCATCACTTCAATATTAATTAAACTACGAACGGATGTATCAACACCACATTCAATATTACTTACACTACGAGCGGATGTCTCATTATCACATTCAATATTACTTAAACTACGAGCGGATGTATCAACACCACATTCAATATTACTTACACTACGAGCGGATGTCTCAACATTCAATATTACTTACACTACGAGCGGATGTCTCAACACCATATTCAATATTACATACACTACGAGCGGATGTCTCAACACCATATTCAATATTACATACACTACGAGTGGATGTCTCAACACCACATTCAATATTACTTACACTACGAGCGGATGTCTCATTATCACATTCAATATTACTTACACTACGAGCGGATGTCTCAACACCATATTCAATATTTCTTACACTACGAGTGGATGTCTCAACACCATATTCAATATTACTTACACTACGAGCGGATGTCTCAACACCATATTCAATATTACTTACACTACGAGTGGATGTCTCAACACCATATTCAATATTACTTACACTACGAGTGGATGTCTCAACACCACATTCAATATTACATACACTACGAGTGGATGTCTCAACACCATATTCAATATTACTCACACTACGAGCGGATGTCTCAACACCATATTCAATATTACTTACACTACGAGCAGATGTCTCAACACCATATTCAATATTACATACACTACGAGTGGATGTCTCAACACCACATTCAATATTACTTACACTACGAGCGGATGTCTCAACACCATATTCAATATTACTTACACTACGAGCGGATGTCTCAACACCATATTCAATATTACTTACACTACGAGCGGATGTCTCAACACCATATTCAATATTACATACACTACGAGTGGATGTCTCAACACCACATTCAATATTACTTACACTACGAGCGGATGTCTCAACACCATATTCAATATTACTTACACTACGAGTGGATGTCTCAACACCACATTCAATACTACTTACACTACGAGTGGATGTCTCAACACCACATTCAATATTACTTACACTACGAGCGGATGTCTCAACACCATATTCAATATTACTTACACTACGAGTGGATGTCTCAACACCACATTCAATATTACTTACACTACGAGCGGATGTCTCAACACCATATTCAATATTACTTACACTACGAGTGGATGTCTCAACACCACATTCAATATTACTTTCACTACGAGCGGATTTGCCTTAAAACTGTAATAAATGTTCATTACCACCTCAACAGCTTGTATATACAAACACCCTATAATGTTGAGGTAATTGTTGTTAACTTAATATTTAGTCCAAAGATCGAGTTTACGTATTTATTTATTGCAGGCATATTTTTTTTAATTTTCAAATTATTGTAATAATTTAAGTACTGTTAACTACTCTCTATCAGTTTTATATAAATTTATTTGTATACGCAACATATTTTACAATATACAGGACATTTATTTAACTTTCTTTCAATGCATATGTTGACTTTAAAATATTAATAATGAACCATAAATCTGTAAGCTCAAGGTATAGCTTAGTTTCAACATTTTCTTATATATGTATATTAAATCGGAGGTGATACTAATCACTTGCCTCAAACTAGCAAGTGTTGATATTAATATAATTTACCTCAAGGATAGGTCATAATATAGTCTATGAGTATCGTTTTTCTTATGTTTAGATAAATATAGAACAAAATGAAATAGCTTTTAAAAATAATGTATATAAACTATGCTAATTGAATTATTTCAATGTCTTTTTACAAATGTAAGCATTATGACAAATTTAGGACATGTGATATTGTATTAAGTACATTTTGTTTTACCAATAGATCGAAAAAATAGAAACTTAGTTAAAATGAGTCTTTTCCGTTAACGCAATACCACTACTTTTGTATTTCCTCAATTCACTATTGCTTGATTAATGTTCCAATTATATAAAAACTGTTCCCCAATCATTTTTATGTCCAATGTGGTATTTCTTAACCGCTAGGAATCCGTTATCACTGGTCTTATCGCTTTCCAAGAACGTACGAACGGAGAGCGCATTTGGAGGTCAGTCAATCATTGGATTTACCTAGGAACCATGAATTTGCTTAGTCTAGCTAGTCAGCTCAATACAAATAATAAAGCAGTGAGTTGTTTACAAACCCGTGGCATTTTGCATAGTCCTATTTTATTTGAAAATCAAAATGAATTGGTTTTGCAATTCAGTGACAAACGAGATCATTGGTGTTGTCAAACAAAACGTGAGTGTTGGCAATACACCCCAGTGAGTAAAAATAATTTTCTGGCTGGTTCTTCGACTACAAAACAATACTGGTGTTTTTCTATAGTTGGAGTAAGGAATACACTTCAATCGAGTTTTGTGAGGACGAACTAAACATGAACCACAACACAACTGTGTACTGGAACATTTACATTCAAGAAGGCTGTGACTATACTTTAACAAACAATAGTGCTAAAATAGTTGATCATAATACAACTCTTGAGATCAATGAAAGCTGTTTCACTAAACAGAAATATAACAGATGTAAGTTGTTACCAAATCAATGAGTTTTAGATTGTATTTGTAGGGAAACTGAAGAGACTGTTCTAGTTCGTAGTGGTAGTGATAATCGGAAAAATTGGTGGTGGCGAGTTAACAGAAAAAGTCCGTTTAAATATCAATGTAATGTATCATAAAAAAATACACTGCATAACTTTGCTAACACTTTAATGCAGTAGTAAAAACAGGGTGTATAGTAAAAGTTTATAACTACTGACAAAAAGTCGAATGCAACTGGTTACAAGTTTTAACTTGTCATCATGTAGCTCAGGTTAGCGCTCAAACTACTATTAAAGTTTAAACGTTGAATGTACATTTTTTTCTATTTTAATTTATGGAGCAATAAAGGTTTTCATCAAACTCTAAAGTCGCGAAAATTGTTTTCACAAAACTTGGCATTTCATCGTGTGTTGTGGACGTGTAAATCTTCTTTACCATACAGTTCGATATGTTGATGGTCAAACTTTTGAAACTGAAATTACATATTTCTAAATGGTACCAAATGAAATGAAGTGTATGAATATTGTTGGATAAGTTGAATGTTTACATTTAAATGTATTTTGTGTTAAATATAAATATTGGTCGTTAACACTTACTTTTTTTATTTTTATCTTTTGTAGGAAGAGAAGACTTTTAGATAGAGTTAACTTAGTTTATCAGTACCTAGTTATTTTTTATTTATTTATTCAAGCTAATATGATTGAACTTCTCCAATATCTATTTTTTAAGGAAATGAAAGTTAAAGTTATCAGTGGCCCCTGTTAATGTGAGAATAATTTAAGTTTTCAAACCGATTTAATGATTTTAATTGTTTTCGCTTTAACATAAAACACATTAATAAACACATAAAACAATTAACAACAACAAGGAAAATATATCACCAGCAAATAACTTTCAAATAACATATTAATAGTCACCTGTGAACCTGTGATTATATAATTATTTTAGGAATTATAACATAATGTGTATATATAAGTACTGTGTTCTTTTCTGGTTGATTTTTTTTATTATTAACAGCATAGTTAGTTTTTATGTCATGTATAGTACGCACATATGGATTTATATAAGATTGGTAAATTACGAACGTGAAATATATTGAAATTATTAATTGATGAGTATATATTATTGTAATTCTACTATAAAATTTTATTTAATCTTCACATAATTTAAGTATAATTGTGTTTGATTGCATACAAACACAATATTTTAGTTATTTATGATTAGGTTTAAATAATTCTTCGTAGTTTGTAAAAAAAATACATATCTTATTAACATTTTAAATATTATGTTTAGAGTATTTGGTTACATATACGAGAATACACGTGGAGAGAAAATGAATGTTCCTATTTAATATAAGCTCTAGAATAAAGCAAACACGCCCTTTTTGTTCTATAGTAGCACATAGAGTACATAGAAATGCATAGCAAAGGTAGCTTTGTGGTGGCATGTCTGAGCGGTCTTTTGTGTCTTCACTTCAAAAGTACCTCACCTCCTCGAGGCAGCTGTTGGCACGGCTATGTCTTCTCTCCACTTATAATATTTATTAAGTCTATAATAAGAATTAATGTTTTAAATTAATTTCATGTTTTATTTATTGTATAGGTTCGTCGTTGTATTAAAGAGAACCTTTTTGTGAATATTAACAGTCTGGATTTTTTAGTATTCACAAAACAAAATAAGTAAAGTAAAATAATACAAAACTGAATAAGTAAAGTAATATAATACAAAACTGAATATTAAAACAACTTGTTGTAAATTTCAGGTGGAGTTGATATTGGTATTCCGTTGTTAATACAGTTTTACAAAATCACCAATAAAAAATACTTTTTATAAGGCCTTTCACCAGCAAAACTGGCATCATCAGGCAACATAGAGAATGATGCCAGGCAACATGTATTAACAAAACAACTTGTGTTATTAAAACCAGTTGTTAATAATAATAAGTATTTTCAAATTATTAGTAATTAGTAAATCTAAACTTTAGTCCTAATAGATTTTTACTCTTACATGAAAAATGTTATTTGAATTTTAACAAACATATGTTACGATTCATTGAGAGGTTTCTGAAATCATTCACGTTCAACTGACATGGCTTCAACCCTTTCAAGTAAAATGGGGTGTTAATATTGATCTAAAGGAGACTGTTGGAATGTGTTATTATAGGAAAACATACATTGAAAACCATTCAAAATTCAACTTTTCTTTAGCAGGGTATGCTATTATATTTTTATTGAGTAATATATAAATAAAACAATTTTAGAATATTTCTTAAAAGAACTAACAGTATTCTTTATAACACGTAATTACCAAAGAAATATTGTTAAGGTTCAAAGATAGTTGTTACTGAAAAATGGATGGTTGGTTCATAAATGTTAAACATAAATAATTGTTTAATTCCCAACGAATTAAATTAGTGATTCCAGAAAATGAGGGTTAAGGAACTAACATTCATTGCTTGAGTTCGTGGGTTTGATCCTTATGATGGACTTGTATGACGTTTGAAAGGACTTGTATCTCAAACATCCACCCAGTGTTGACCCAACATCAGATGGAGGAGAACTGGTCTGTGAAACTGGAATAGTTGGAATGTCACAATAAGTAGTGACTTCTGGTCTAGCGACCTTTAACAATGGACATAACATGCCGAGTATTAGTCTCCGGTCAAAACCCTGAGGGATTACGATAACTAATCAGTTGTTTGAGGTTTTTTTTATGAATTAAAAGTAATAGTATTGAAAAAGGTGACTAAGGAACTATGACTTTTCTCAAGGACTTTTACAATACCAAAAACTAATGAATATATTATCTTAATACGTTTTTCCACTTTATATCCTAAATTTTTCAGTAACCTAAGATAAGTAAATAAACTACGCAAAACTTCAAGGGTGTTCGTATGAAAAGATTTGGGACCTTTTCTGTTAATTCACTACTACAAATTTGTCCGTTATTCCACTACCACTACTTTTTTTGCAATTACGGTAAGGTTAGATGGGGGCACCCGAGGTGCGACATGGACTACCTGAGGGTCATAATTGGACACTCGAGGTGCGACATGCAGCGAAAGAGAACCCAAAACTAACACTCGAGGTGCGACATGGCGAGTTAGTACCACCGTACGTGTATAGGTGGGTGGGTGGGTTAGTACCACCGTACGTGCATAGGTGGGCGGGTGGGTTAGTACCACCGTACGTGTATAGGTGGGCGGGTGGGTTAGTACCACCGTACGTGTATAGGTGGGCGGGTGGGTTAGTACCACCGTACGTGTATGGGTGGGCGGGTGGGTTAGGTTAGGTTAGGTTAGGTTGAAAATATACACGTAATAAATCAATCAACAGTCGAACAATTTTGTTGTTTCAAAGCCTAACAGAAAATGTTTCTTAGTTCCAAACAATGAAAGAGCTGTAACTTTTGTACCTTTGGCTATCTGAAGTGGCATGTCGCACCTCGAGTGCCAGTTTTATGGCCCTTTGGGTCGCTGGGATTAACACAGGTAGTCCATGTCGCACCTCGAGTGCCACCGGTTAGATTATGTTAGGTTAGATGGCTAAAAGTTGATCACAAACTGGTGAATCCAATGATTGACTTACCACCGATTGCGCTATCCGTGTGTAAGTTCTTGGTAAGCGATAAGAAAAGGCCAGCTATATCGGATAAGGTAGCAACTAACAGTGGGCGTAAAAATGATTAAGGAACAGTTTTTAGAGCAATAGAATATTTATCAATCAGTATTAAACTAACGTAAACAAAAAAGTAGATGTAGTGAATGAACGGTAAAGATCCGATGATTGTTTAAACCTAACAGTAAAGACCGACGTAAGGCCTGATTCATCCGGATTAATAGCCTTCTTAATAGTTTCAACTGGGTAGGATTATTTTCAGTAAATAAACATTCTTTTATTAGCAGTTACTATTCATTTTTTTGTCATGTTTACAGTAAGAACATTATCTAGAAGTATATTTTCTTAACCTGTGCGTAAAACCTATATCAAACCACTTAGTTTTCAATATTCTCCAAAGTCTCTTGTGTTAATGAAGTCTAAGCACTATTTGCAATATAAACATTGTTTCCGAACATTTAATCATTCTGCACTAAGTCATCCTCACTGGCTAAACGTTATACTTAAACCCAGCCCTCGCAGAAACTGCGTCCATTTATATAGCAGAGGCAGTGTTCAAAGGTGTCATCACGTGATCATTGCCATATTACTAAGAAATCAATATTACAACATATGTCTCAAAGTTTACATAAGAAAATTCAATTTGATTTCTTTTATATTTTATATATACAAAACTGTGTACTAATTCTTATATTTCTATAATCGTTGGCACTTGAAGCTTTTGAGTGCATTGTTGACACCAGCTTATCAATGTTAATTAATTAATTAAGAATAATAGGCTGGTGTTTTTAATCAATTAATTATTGAAAACGCCAAGTTTTCAATATAATGTAAGATTGTTATTAGTTTGATTTTCAACCAGCAGTATACATATTTTTTTGGAAAATTGCTAGTTATTTCAGAGAATATTTAATTTGTACGATTTTTATTAAATATAGAATAGTGTGATTTATTTGCATCTGTCAATTTTCCACTTACAATTTACAATTTTACCGAAATGTCCGTTTAAACATAATGAGGTTAGGTGTTTTACCGTTGTTAAAATGGGAGGAAGCCAAGTTTAGTGTCAACAATCCTTCCCCGGAGTGCCTGGACACTTGCCATTTACCTGATTTCTCTCTGGTGGTTTATTTTAACAATTAGTGCATTTTAAAATACATTCAAAAAGCCCACTAATACTAAATATTCAATTAATGTGTGATAGTGTATGGACATATTTCTTTTCATCATGATATCTGATCTTACAATACGTTTCTATTTTACTTAATATATTTCAACGGTAGTACCATACATTTCAACGGTAGTGCCACACATTTCAACGGTAGTGCCACACATTTCAACGGTAGTGCTACACATTTCAACGGTAGTGCTACACATTTCAACGGTAGTGCCACACATTTCAACGGTAGTACCACACATTTTAACGGTAGTACCACACATTTGAACAGTAGTACCACACATTTCAACGGTAGTACGGTACCACACATTTCAACGGTAGTGCCACACATTTCAACGGTAGTGCCACACATTTCAACGGTAGTGCCACACATTTCAACGGTAGTGCCACACATTTCAACGGTAGTACGGTACCACACATTTCAACGGTAGTGCCACACATTTCAACGGTAGTACCACACATTTCAACGGTAGTACCACCGTAGTGCCACACATTTCAACGGTAGTACCACACATTTCAACGGTAGTGCCGCACATTTCAACGGTAGTGCCACACATTTCAACAGTAGTACCACACATTTCAACGGTAGTGCCACACATTTCAACGGTAGTACCACACATTTCAACGGTAGTGCCACACATTTCAACGGTAGTTCCACACATTTCAACAGTAGTACCACACATTTCAACGGTAGTGCCACACATTTCAACGCTAGTGCCACACATTTCAATGGTAGTACCACACATTTCAACGGTAGTGCCACACATTTCAACGGTAGTGCCACACATTTCAACAGTAGTGCCACACATTTCAACGGTAGTACCACACATTTCAACGGTAGTACCACACATTTCAACGGTAGTGCCACACATTTCAACGGTAGTACCACACATTTCAACGGTAGTGCCACACATTTCAACGGTAGTACCACACATTTCAATGGTATTACCACACATTTGAACAGTAGTACCACACATTTCAACGGTAGTACGGTACCACACATTTGAACGGTAGTACGGTACCACACATTTCAACGGTAGTGCCACACATTTCAACGGTAGTGCCACACATTTCAACGGTAGTGCCACACATTTCAACAGTAGTACCACACATTTCAACGGTAGTGCCACACATTTCAACGGTAGTACCACACATTTCAACGGTAGTGCCACACATTTCAACGGTAGTGCCACACATTTCAACAGTAGTACCACACATTTCAACGGTAGTGCCACACATTTCAACGCTAGTGCCACACATTTCAATGGTAGTACCACACATTTCAACGGTAGTGCCACACATTTCAACGGTAGTGCCACACATTTCAACAGTAGTGCCACACATTTCAACGGTAGTACCACACATTTCAACGGTAGTACCACACATTTCAACGGTAGTGCCACACATTTCAACGGTAGTACCACACATTTCAACGGTAGTGCCACACATTTCAACGGTAGTGCCACACATTTCAACGCTAGTGCCACACATTTCAATGGTAGTACCACACATTTCAACGGTAGTGCCACACATTTCAACGGTAGTGCCACACATTTCAACAATAGTGCCACACATTTCAACGGTAGTACCACACATTTCAACGGTAGTGCCACACATTTCAACGGTAGTGCCACACATTTCAACGGTAGTACCACACATTTCAACGGTAGTGCCACACATTTCAACGGTAGTACCACACATTTCAATGGTATTACCACACATTTGAACAGTAGTACCACACATTTCAACGGTAGTACGGTACCACACATTTCAACGGTAGTACGGTACCACACATTTCTACGGTAGTGCCACACATTTCAACGGTAGTGCTACACATTTCAACGGTAGTATGGTACCACACATTTCAATGGTAGTACCACAAATTTCAACAGTAGTACCACACATTTCAACGGTAGTGCCACACATTTCAACGCTAGTGCCACACATTTCAACGGTAGTACCACACATTTCAAAGGTAGTGCCACACATTTAAACGGTAGTGCCACACATTTCAACGGTAGTACGGTACCACACATTTCAACGGTGTACGGTACCACACATTTCAACGGTAGTGCCACACATTTCAACGGTAGTACGACACATTTCAACGGTAGTGCCACACATTTCAACGGTAGTACCACACATTTCAAAGGTAGTGCCACACATTTCAACGGTAGTGCCACACATTTCAACGGTAGTGCCACACATTTCAACGGTAGTATGGTACCACACATTTCTACGGTGTACGGTACCACACATTTCAACGGTAGTGCCACACATTTCAACGGTAGTACCACACATTTCAACGGTAGTGCCACACATTTCAACGGTAGTACCACACATTTCAAAGGTAGTGCCACACATTTCAACGGTAGTGCCACACATTTCAACGGTAGTGCCACACATTTCAACGGTAGTACCACACATTTCAACGGTAGTACCACACATTTGAACAGTAGTACCACACATTTCAACGGTAGTGCCACACATTTCAACGAAAATGCAATAGATGGCTTAATAATACTCTTAAGTATTGCAGTGATTTGTACATTGAGAATTACATGAATTTCAGAAAATTACTTAGCGTAATACATCAGATATTACACCAATGGCTCTTACCACCATATATCAATAGACAAACTAGTTCACTACTATTAACTACTGAAACTTATGGTCGAAAATCAGTTTGAATTAGGTTTTATAGTACTGCACTTGTAGGAACTTAGTTACTATTTAGTCCTACTTAAAAGAGCTTTATATCGAATTAAAGTTTCCAATATAAATTCTTTTGACAATAAAAATTCAAAACTCATAGTGAATACTACTTAAAAACAGGTTGTACTTAACCCTACATAAATAACACGAGTAAAACGTCTTATGTACATTTGCACACCAGTCACATGTGAGATATTTTAGGCATTAATATAATACTTTTTTAATTAGCATAATACGTGTCGGTACATATACAGTACAAGTAAATCAGACAACACAAATTTATTACAATATAAGAACACAATGGACAAATAGTATGGTGAGTGTGGTTCATCGAATCAATCACCATAAAATTGGTGCATTTTGTACTTGTATTGTAATATATTTTGCATTGTATTCTTATATTGTAACAAATTTGTGTTGTGTTACGTTTTCTTGTACTGTATGAATATAATAAATAGTTAGATTTCCTAATATATAAAGTACAATCCATGCATTAATTAAAATATATAAAAGTCTTTTTAGCTACATGAACTTTAAAATAATTACATTAAGTTTAACTAAAAATTTAAATTGAAGTTACTGACAGTAAATTAAATAAAATTTTTACTCAATATACATTTTACAAACGTAATATACAATATACTTTAACTGGAGCGTGACTTTTAACAAAGGATTTCCTTCTGTATTGTGGGAGGTGCGATGTGCATTCCTTTGCATATTCTTCTTTTATTGCTTGGAGAACTTTCCTTTCGTCAACTGCCATCATTCCAATCGCAAGGCTTGGGCCATTGTGAGAGGTGTGATGTAAATGCCTCTCAATAACAAAACTTTTATTGCTTGGAGAGCTTTCTCGTCGTAAACTACTACCATCATTCCAGTCTCAAGGCTCGGGCCAAAAACATAGGAACTCATTTTAAACAAATTGAAATAAAATGGAAGAGTCAGCAAAATCTATATTCTTCGGACAATGGCAATATATCACGTGGCCATGCCCCTATAGCGTGACTGTTATTTCAGTTCCCACGCCACTACCTGGTATAACGGCTGGAAGGTCATTCGCCGATCTCAATCTCAGCAATACTACTGAGGATTCCCATCGATGTTTATACATTGATAAAGATGCCCCAATACATCATGGGCGAAGTTTAGATGGATCCTTTACACAGTTGTTATTGTAAAATTACGATTCTAATGCTGCTAATTTTTAGTCAAGAAATGTATATATTCTTCGTCTTTCAAAATTCATAAAAATAACAGGTATTGAAAAGAAGTCTTTCTTAGCAATTGGCGCTGGTTATTAAATATCCCCTCTCCTTAAGAGGCGCTCCTTTCTAATGGGCAAACGTTTTAAAATATAGACCCTAAAAAAGTCCATTTAAACATTTTGGAGTATTCTAACGTATAACTGTAAAACTTGGACTCTGGTTGGTTACTAAAATGACCGGTTGTAACTTTATGTATGGAAGACAGAAATTTTTATAACATTGAAAACAGAAAGTTTAATGTTTGCAAATATGCTGAGTAAACAAAAATTAATTTGATACCTTGTCCGTCACAATTCTTCAATAAGGAATCTGTTTTGAGGCCAAATCTTGGGAAATGCAACATGGAGACACTCTAGGAATTCGTGCTTCAATTATGTAAAACATCTCATGGAACAACCTGAAAAATCTTGTGAGTTGAAAGGGTGAAAACCCCTTGCCTAAAAAAATAATAATTTATACTACAAAATATTACTTTCTTATTTATTTTATTATTATTATTATTACTAAATTATATCATTTTCCAAGCCGTCATTTATCCTGAATTGTGTATTTGGCTACTAGAAAGTACTCAACTTAAAAATATGAATTTATTAACCGATACGTAAGTTGTAAATTATGAGCTACAGTTTACAACACAAAATTCAATTGTTTTAGCTTTACTTATTTCAATGCTACATACTAATGTTTCTGGTTTCAACCACATCAAAGGCATATTTACATTATATAACATAAGAAACATTAGTCAACCGTTTCTTTTAAAATACAAAGAGAATCCTGAGTGGTACATCTGTAATAGGAAATACTGCTTTGACACTTTTAATATCTGAAACATCAGAGTTTTTAATATTTACTGCAGTCACTTTAGCTAATTAATTTGTACGTGTCTAAATAATTGCAATACTATTGCTATTTCTGAAATACAAGGGCCTTTGCGCAATATTCATAATATCAAAGGTGTACTTTGTCTATATACGTTTAGTCCTACTCAAATTGGACACCTTATTTGTAAAATTACACATCTTTCTCTTAGTTTTCCTGATAACTGTAAAATGATGCTAAATAAATTTTCAAATACTACGACAGCAAAACCTGTTGTGTTTACAATATATTGAATTGTATTTTTATCAAGTATTTATATTCTAATATCCACATCTAACGCTTATGTATTCAAGATATTTTTCTGCCTGAAGGCAAGAATTGTCATGTTTTATTTCTTAAACACATACAGTCTAAACTCATTGACAGCCTTATTTAGTATCGAAACGTATTACTTGAAGGATTGTATTTACAAAATGGACAATACAGTGCACTAACTAATGAAAATTAAACACAGTAGTTGGAAGCAAGCAGCTTGTTTTCATAATATTCCCTTATGCATATGTACACTCTATTCAGTTAAATGATCCCTTTGATTTTCATCTAGATTAGTTATACATGCTCATATAATTGATTACAAATTTTAAATGTTCGTTTAGTTGTACGTATAGAAATTGTCTCGTTCTAAACTGTTTTGATCACTTAACAACTTTTACAACTCATTATGAAATTATCCCATTAATCATAAAAATCACACATTTGCTTAATTTTATCAGAAATGTTCAGCCTTTATCATAAACTTAGTACAATAGACTATTTGGGTTGTCTCACAGAGAAAATTAAAAAGACCCCAGCGAACACCTTTAGTTGAATTAAAACTACAGTAATCTTTTTTAATATTTACTAATAATTGATACAATAATTTATTCTTGATGGTTTGTAAAGGGAAATGGGAGACACTGACAATTATGCTGTCTCTTCCATCCACACAACGAACCAAAGAACTAAAAACACACGATTCCTCAATCTACACCCATTCAGTACACTATAAATGCGACCTCTGCTTCTTTTATCTCTACGGCTGCCTTACAAGTATTGTCAGAATTATGTCAAGAATACGAGTGCCAGCTTTGTACAATATATGTATTTTACATTAATAGTACAACTATCATGGACTAAATAGTACAATTGTTTCAAATAGCATTGTTATCAAATTTAAATTGGTCCTATTGTAAGGACTCTAGTGTTGTTACCATTTATTTTTCACCCTGCCAATCCTGTTATTAATATTACCGTTATTAAGTAAAATATAAATATACATGAATATACATTTTTAGTGATTTTATATCAGTTTAAAATAAATTTAAACTGATTTAAATCAATATAAAATTACTGTATTTATTTATAAATAAGAAAGTATCGTAACTATAAATGTAATAAGCTATAAATGTAGATCGTAATTAATTTTCGATCTCTAGAAGCTCATAAAACAATATTTTAGGGAATTAGTAAGACATTTTTTCTCAAAAAGTTAAAATTTTAAATGTATAAACATTATTGGAAACATCCCTGTCAACTACGTTTTAAAATATAAACGCGATACAATGACGGGTTTTTTATAGTAATAATTGTTTGAATTTGATGTAAAGTGAAAACTAGTTAAAATTCCGGTACTTTTTTTCTAACTAGGACAACAATTATTAAAAGTTGTAATAAAACTAAAAAATTAATGTGCCACAACCAACAATTAAACGAGGAAAACAATGGTGTGCTTATATTTCCAGGTCTCTTAGTTCCTTAGAAAACAACATTCAAACTCGGGTGCATATCATCATTTCTGCACTGACAGTAGTAGGCTACTTTGTAATTTTGATGTAATTGTTTTATACTTTTAGTTTTTGATAATGTGAATAATGAAGCCTGTATCAACAGTAACTTTACATTGTCTCCAAAGTGCTGTAAATTATATGAAGTATATCAGGTATTCGAGGTCTTAACTTCCACACTGAAATAATATACTATATGATGTAACACATAAATGTCATCCAAGAAAGTTAATTGTGCTCGATAGAAGTTGAAATCGACTAACCGGATACGAGATCCGGATGTGCTTGGCAATTATATTGCCTTCGGTAAACTGAACGTTCGTCAGAGGGACATCGTTATTTAGCCTGAGTTCACAGACTTCCAATCTTTCCGGAAGTACATCTCCTCTCAAGCTACAACTTTGGATACATTATTTATAATATTAGAAGTCATTAAATTATATTTTAAATTTATATAGGTAATGTTATCTAATATAATAACTTTATTAATGTTTTGCTTTAGTGAAGATTATAAAAAAATCGTATACTAACAAATATATTTTATAATATGAGATATGATAAAAATACTACAAATAATTTATCCTTACAGGCACATTGGAATTCAATTAATAGATGTTGCTGTTCTTTGGTTTTTAATATTGGTAATGATTTGTTTGCTTGTAGTGTATGTTTGGAATTTCACTCATTTTGCACCCGAGTGTTACCAACGTACGTTCGTTTACGACTAGCAAGCATATAATCTGTTAAGTTAAAAGTAATATGGTTTTAGATTTGAAACACTACATATATACATAAAACGTATATGCATATATGTATATAGCCGGACGCCTGCAACTCTCACTTGATAACATCACTAAATGGTGTTCCTTTAATGTTATGCTCTTAAACGTTTCAAAATGGAAGGTCGTCACTTACTCAAGAAGCTGCAGTCCATTATTGATCGCCTACAGGATTGATGGAGCAGAGATGAGTCGCTGTGAAGTTATCAAAGATCTTTGGGTATGGTTCAGCTCAACCTTAATGCCTGACTAACACATTGATCACATCTGCTCCCGCGCTTCAAGACTTCTGGGTTTGCTGTATAGAACATCAAGATCAGGCTTATCAGCGGCATCCTTGGTGTTTCTCTACAAGGCTCTTATTCGACAGCTTCTTGAATATGCCTCTATTGTATGGACACCTCATTAGCTCTACCTGTTGACCCGCTTTCAGGAAATTCAAAGAAGATTTGTTTTACAACTGTACTTCAAAACTGGCCCAACTACTTCAGCCCGATCTTCTAGTGCAGATGTTCAACCTTCACCCTCTTCAACTTCGTCGACACGTCGTTCAACTTCGTAACTGTCGATTGCCCAGAATTATTAGTAAAAGTCAACCTGAGAACTCCTGTCAGAACAAGATTGCAGGATATATTTGCTCATCAACACCACAGTACAAACTACCTCAAAAATGTCCCAATGAATAGATTACAGGAGATGGGCAATCTTATCGCCTGCAATGTGGACTTTTTCCACGATTATCTTAGATCATTCAGGAAAAACTATTCACACTTAAACCTCGTCTACTTTGACAATAAATCAATCCACTCTTTTCCTTCTAAATCTTCTCCGTCTTTTTTACCCGACCACACAAATAATTGGTTCCTCTGATCCCCATTTCTACTCCACCTTCTCTATACACCTGTAATGCAACCACTGTACCAAGTTCATTATCTGTAGATATCTGCATGTTTTGTATTGATTATTGAATGTTGTATCTATTAATTTATACTATATTATATGTATTAATCTGGTATATAATGTATCTATTGCACTCGTATGTTTATTGTAAGGTATTGTTTTTATGTGTATCCACAAAATTGTAAGTGACACTGTCATTGGAAATAAAAATAAATAGTAAAAGTATTTTTTCACCTGAACAAAATATACTATTCCTTGTAAAATAAAACTTAGTATAATAATACAATATTAATGATTTAATAATATACAGTTTAAATCCACCGGGAGGTTTATCCAAGGTTAATATGAATATGCTAATACAAATAATGATGGCTATGCAACGTAAATATTTTACGTAAATATATCTCTTACCAGTTGGTGGTGGGGGGTGTAAATAATGGTAAGCGAGGCAATAAATCTACCATGACCTCAATAAACTTAATATACAGGAGGGTCGACATAGATCTAGATCGTCATTCAAGACGTGATACAATAGGTATAATCTATTGATCTCACAGTAACCTTGAATGGGGAGGGGGGTTTGAAATCAAATGGACACAGGATATTATGTTAATCTACTACTGAACACTACGTATATGACATATATTCAAAATTCTTAAAAAAATAAATAGTAATTGTAATGTTTCGAAGTAAAAACAATTGGGATCAGCTGTCGGAAGAGGCTCGTCAGTATATTGTTAAGATATAATTTATTGTGTTATTGTTATAATTATTTTTTTATTGGTGATTTGTTGTGTTATTGTTATTTATTTTTAGTTTGTAAACGTGACTTCTTAGGTCAATAGCTTTCACAATAGTGAAATAATGAGGCTTAATTTCATTTTTTTAACCAAAATCGTCTTAACTCCTCGTTTATTTATTTATTAAACTTGGCCTATTTGTCTTAGCCTATAATGAGGTGAACTCTCTATAAAAATAACTTTAAATGCAATACTTAATTAACCTTTAACTAGTATTGTTGTTTTTTATCCACGTTTACGCAACTGTCAGGTCTTTTTGGCCGGTTTTTTTTTTTTTTTTTTTTTTTTTTTGAGGATTCGAAATGAATTACATGGATTTAATTCTATCCCGATTGCAAGCAAGTAATGTGATATAATTGCCAAATTACAACGGAACAAAAGTTAAATTATCGCACCAGGTTGTTAAGCAGTTCAGTGAATCAATAAATAATACCTCTCTACGTGCAATGCATTGGTAATGTTTTACGCCATGAATAATTAATCAGTCACATTACTAATTTAGTGAAGTAATGTCTCATAAGATCGTGACAAATGTACGATTAAAATTGGATAAGCTAAAATTGGACGGTGTTATTTTGACCATGATAATGACGTCATACCAAACATTTATAAAACAATAAATAATTTTTTATGAATGTACTCAACGAATCAGCACATCGCAAACAAACACGGCTCTCAGTACTACTGCAGGAACTGAGAAGAACAATGCACCTTAACAGGTAACTTCGCGGGCCTAACATTAACTGTGCTGTACGTCGATACACCTTTAACTAAGCATCCATAATGTACAATATCTTAGCAATTACTCTTGTGTCTCCCCTTATTAAATCTGGTAATATTCGTTTATATTTTGAAACATAAGTACGCTAATCAACTTATCGTTCGTTGTAGGACTAACCCACTTTTACTAATCATCTGACAAGTAATATTTCTTAATTAATTATCTTGTTTCGTTCCTTTTAAAATCTGAAAATATTACTTCTTAGCACTAAATAGTTGGCATTGGTCTAGGTATATTGAACAGAGAGTTGAATTTGGTGAAATTTAAAGAATTACAAGAATTGGCACAAAGTTATTTTAAAATTATTGCTTAAAATCTATAAATAATTTACTACTCAAAATGTACGATGACTGTAAAACTGGATACGATTGTGGCAGACATTCAATTGTGTTATGAGTTATAAAAAGTTTAAACACACAGTTATGTTTCAAATAAATCAGAGAAGTAACAAACTTTTAAATGGTTCAAATTTTCCCAACTGTGTGCATAAAATTACAGTAAATAATGGTATTGTTGAAAGGAGAAGTTGATGGATTTAGATTTAACATATTCATGTGATTCAACAAATTGAAATGTCACATGAATATTCTTGTTGATAAATAACTAAAGTGCGTATAATGTCCTTACTCTGATAACATCAATAATCAATAGGTGTGAAGCTGCAGCAGTTTTCCAAACTTACCAGGTAGCCGAATTACAAAAAAAAAAAATAAATCTTCGAAAAAAGTATGTAAAATCGAATTATAGGATCAAATTGTTAATATCTCAAGTGCGATAGTGACTGTGGTTATGTTCGGTTAGCATGTGCCGACCACGCCTGCGATGAGCAGTGAAAAAATGCGTATACTAGATATTATTTGTAATGTAAATACCTATTATAGGGTAATATAGGGTAATAAGGCATAATAAAGGAACAGCTCATGGACTATGTTCGACGAATAGAAGCATTGGTGAAAGACCGGGCCTACAACATAAATTCGGCTAAAAGAGGGGATACGAAGTACGGCTCAAACTAGAGACTCTGGAGGGACCTAAAGTCATACATAATTCTACTTAAAATATGTCTTTCTTGCACTTCTGGAATGCTAAAACAGCCTTAACCAATTACAACGTAGCATTAACAAAAATAGTAAATTTCACCAAATTTACATGCAAATTGTGAATAAAAAAAGTTCATCCACTAGGTGTACCACAAATATAAGTTGAGTGTGTAAAAAGTCCACGCTTATAAATTAATTGTAATATATATATAATAAAAAATACTAGACACCAAATAACAATATGTAACAAACAAACTAAAGATATAATTATAAATAAAACTTTGAATGTAAAGAACACTAACAAAATAAGATTTGGACAATAACACACTACTAATGTAATATTGAGTACCATACTAGGTATTAACAAATATAATCATACTAATAACATAATTATAAATACAATTTGAACAACTGTAAGCTATTAAAATTGTAGCAGTATAAATAATGATTAGTTATTAAATTATGTTATAATATTTGATTATTAAATAATATACTGGGAGATTATGTTTATAAAAAAACCAAGCCAGTTTCTGGGTGCCGGAAATGGATAATGTCATTTTGTAGAATTACTAAAAGTTCAAAATACGTTTTATTAAACATTTATTGGAATTATGAGAAATAATCCCAATATTGTCATTAAAGGTCATTAGATAATCTCTGTGTATGTGCATATTGGATTTATAATTTAATGGCTTTTATTTCACAACAAATTTACATACAAATGCTTTCAAAAGTATAAAAAGTACAAATCACAAATACCCAGGAAAAAGCTGATAAAATATTTTAAAAGAAGTTTTATTTTTCACCACAAAATAGTTATGTACCATATCTATAATACAAATAGAATTCCACATGTACTGGACGTGTGAGCTTGTAAAATAAAGTGATTATTGATATATGACTGGACGCTCATCCATCTGGCTGAAAGGAATTTGATAGCACAACATATTGGTTTTTGCATCTTGCAAATCCCTTTATAAATACCCATCTGTATCATATAATATCACTGGTAATATAATGTTTTGTTTCTTATATTATGGGTGTTTTGCTTATTGTTATCATAAAAATGTAGGGTGGATATTAAATCCTTTTTTTTTTTTTTATTTCCAATATATACATTTTAATCCAATTCAGAAATGCCTTTCATATTCATAAATGATTTACCTGATAGTAAATTACCTGATTCCCTAATTACTCATGACATAAAGCATTACCAATTCATTCGATGTAGAGAGGAATAATTTCACGATTCACTGAACTGCTCAACAAACCGGTGCAATAATTTAACTTGTGTTCCGTTTTGATTTAGCAATTATACCACATTAGATACATTACTGCCATGCTATTGTGTAATAAATAGTGAGAGAATGTAATATATGATTATACTTTCCTAGAATATGTAGTGTGATCCCATTTAAACTAATTAATTATGAGAGCAACTTTTTTATGGATTTTAGTTTCTAAAAATTTCAAATTTTTCGATACAGATATCATACTGATAAAATCCCTGAAAGAGAAAGTATTTACCTTATCTACTTGGATAATATAGAGCATTAAAAGCATATTAAGAAATATACAATCTATAAATTATGAAACGCTAAATAGTTTGAAAGGCAACATACAGAATACAGCTATTCTTTAATATATGGACCGTTTAAAATATACTGGAAGGCCGATTAATATTTATATAAAATATGCCTAACAAGTACATTAATTGTTTGAAAGCTTTTTATTAGCATTGGATCGTTCATGATAGATAATAATATTTGGAGATTTCCAATGCTTTAAGTTTTTAGGAAACAAACACAACATTTCGACAGGTATAACAAACTCCCCGTCTTCAGGTGTACTTACTAACTTAGCCTATATCTAAAACTACGTTTTTTTCTTAACACATACTAATTCAAGAACAGACTTAATACTACATGCTTAGATACTACGGATTACTGTTATGAAAGTCAAATTTTCTTAAAAAAAGTATCACACATAACATAATAAGTACAGCTGAAGATGGCAGGAGTTTGTTATACCTGTCGAAACGTTGTGTTTGTTTCCTAAACACTTGAAGCATTGGAAATCTTCAAATATTATTATCTATCAAGTACATTTAAATCTTTTGTTTTAACAATGCATTTTTTTCTACAGAATCATAAGAAATAAATTTCAACACTTAAAAATGCAAAAAATATACAAACTGGGATTACTAAAAAAAATAGTTTTTTAATTAGCATAATACGTGTTGGTACATATACAGTACAAGTAAACGTCACACAACACAAATTTATTACAATATAAGCACAAAATGTACAAATATACTACAATACAAGCACAAAATGCACAAATATTATGGTGATCGATTTCGGTGAACCACGCTCACCTTCCTCAGACCAGAGGGATTCACAAAAGAATCCAAATAAACAAATATAGGCCTCAATTGATAGGCCTATAAATTGAGTTGTTGAACACCGTTTTCCATTCTTTTGTGAATCCCTCTGGTCTGAGGAAGGTGAGCGTGGTTCACCGAAATCGATCACCATAATATTTGTGCATTTTGTGCTTGTATTGTAGTATATTTGTACATTTTGTGCTTATATTGTAATAAATTTGTGTTGTGTGACGTTTACTTGTACTGTAAAAAAAAAATATTTAAGCTACTTTGTTGGCTGATGTTGTGTATATTTACGGATTGAGTATCCCGTATACTTAGTTTATTGAGGTCATGGTGGATCTATTGTCTCGCTTACAATAAAATGAAATCCATCAACGGGATTTTTATGTATAAAAAAATAGCCATCGCAGAGTCGTTGTTGTTTGTATTACCATACTCAGATTTTATAAACCTGTGACAAATCCCCTCCATCACAGTTTTATAAACCTGTGACAAATCCCCTCCGTCACAGTTTTATAAACCTGTGACAAATCCCCTCCGTCACAGTTTTATAAACCTGTGACAAATCCCCTCCATCACAGTTTTATAAACCTGTGACAAATCCCCTCCGTCACAGTTTTATAAACCTGTGACAAATCCCCTCCGTCACAGTTTTATAAACCTGTGACAAATCCCCTCCGTCACAGTTTTATAAACCTGTGACAAATCCCCTCCGTCACAGTTTTATAAACCTGTGACAAATCCCCTCCGTCACAGTTTTATAAACCTGTGACAAATCCCCTTCGTCACAGGTTTGTAAAGTTTTTTAGAAGAACGTATTCTAAATTTCACTGCATATGTCAATCAGTATTATTTACCATAAAACATTATATCATTAGCATGTTTAAAAAGGCGTAATGAATTGTTGAAATATTCAACTTTAATGAAGAAAGTAGTATATACTTGTTTGTAGTTTTTACATAATTAGTGAACAAATGAAAAATATACTAAGGAGATACTTGACTGGCTATTTAATTAGTTTTGGCTAAATGTCACTGCTAAGATTTATCAGTTCTATCTCATTAGAGTGTTAGCAAATTATATGCTAACTCGTTAATTTAACGATTGATGATACTGTCAAAATAAAAGTGGGGTTTGTAACACCGAATCCATCCACTAATTCAAAATAATCAGATTCATCCAACATTTACATCACTGTACTCATGAATAAATGGTCAGTACCCTAATAATACATATTGGTATATAACAATAAAGAAATTAATTGCTTTGTTTTTATTTTTATTGTTATTTACCTTTTTATTTGTAAATTTTAAAATGTTGACGATTAATACTTTTCTCCCACTTAGGAAGTTCTCCCCATTTTTATCACACGAAGGGTTAATATGAACATAGATGTAATCTAAACATGATAATTAAATCTGCAATCTCAAATTCCTTTCATTGTAAACAAAAAACTTACGATTACAATGAATTCATAAAAAAACTAACGATAACAAACAATATACTTATACTAGGGGACGGCCCTGAACGCTTCGTGTGACAACCTCCTTCAGTCACTCTGCTCGTGTAAGGCTCGATGCACACTTGCGTTTTTGCAAGTAGCGTGCACGCCGCGGGCAAGCTGCGTACGCTTGGCTTGTTTTTTTCCGTCAATACACATTACAGCGGTTTTTCGGCGACTTCAGTCTCTGTGCACCTCCCAAGCAACATGGAAGGTCACAGACAACGTGTTGAATTTGCGTTTACTGTATATAACTATTTATATAATGACAAAAAACGACGTATGTGGGTGCATCCATTAGTTAGTGCTCGTTTGTTAAAAGGGGCGTTTGTTACCCTTTCCCAAGATCTTCGTGGAGATGAGAAGAAATTTTTCAATTATTTTAGGATGGGTATAGCATCATTTGATGAACTTGAAGTAAAACACCACGACACTATCAAAAGTCAAGATACCAGATGCAGGCTATCAATACCTCCTATTGAAATGTTAGCTGTTACTCTTAGGTAAGCATAACACTTAATATATTAAAATAACAACTACAGTACGACCTGTCACATCCACAATGTGTCGACAGACCGATCCGGATGTGAATAAATCCGGATATCACCAGAGCATCTAAAAATAGCTCTAAGAGTCATGAAATAGCTCATTGCATTTAAAGGTACTGTCCTTTTAAGCTACAAATAAGTCTAAATATCTACAACATATCTACAATTCAAACATCTTAGTATCTACGTTGACATCCATCGCGCGGTCAATGTGCATTCGCCGATTACCTAGCACACACTGTCAAGCCGCCAGACTTGTGGAAGCCGCGTGCAAGTGGCGGCGTAGCAGTAGTTGCGTCCTTCCCAGCTCACGCTGCTTGCAAGTCGCTTGTTAGTTGCGTGCACGCCGCGGCTTCGCTTGAGTGTGCACTACCTAACTTACAACTCACTACTGCTAAACCGCTGGTGGTCATACGAAGCTTGCCCGCGGCGTGCACGCATCTTGCAAAGACGCAAGTGTGCATCGAGCCTAACCTCGGCCTTCCTGTCATGGGTGCCAGGTCACACCGGGGTACTGAGAAACGATAGGGCAGACCTCTGTGCCAGGAGAGGCACTGAGGAATGTTTCGTTGGCCCAGAGCCGGCATGCGGGGTTGCTTACAGCCTCACTAAGAGGGGTCGCTGGCAAGCTCCAGGAGACCTTGAAGGCAACGCCAAGTAACAGGCAAGACAAGGAGGTCCTGTTGGGGCCGTCGTACTCCAACACGGCTGAAGCTCTTTCTCTTTCAAGATCAGAACTCCGAAGGGTGGTTGGTTTTTTAACTTGACACTGGATGGTTCAGGCACACATGAACAAGATGGAGTTCCCAACTCCCATACTCTTGTGTAGGAAATGTGGGGAGTAGAGGAGTCTGGACGTCTCATCCTCTTCCACTACCCTGCCCTAGCTAGGAAGCGGGATCCCACCTTGGGTGGCGTTTTAGAACGAGGCCAAGGTGAAGCACAGGTAAACCTCAACAAGTTAATATCAAGGTTCTCTAAGGAGCTTTGATTGGATAAGGTTTGCAGTCCTATAAATGAGGGTGCATAATAAGCCTTTATGGCTCATGGGCCGTTACCAGGTTTGAAGCCTGGCCCTCCAAATAGTAAAATAAATCTCGGCCTTATTGGATATCACGGACTTAGTCATAATATATTTTAAAGTACAGTTCAGCCACCATAAAATATTAACTAGCTGTTTTTTTAAACATTTTTTACATATAAAACTTTACTAACTTTCCTTAGAAAATCTTCAGAAAATACTCTTTATTTCCACAAATTACTAAAATGCATAGTAACTAGTACAATAGCCACCTGATTCTCCTCACACTCTCCCATTGTTCAAAGTTGTAGAACATACAGCTACTATAGGGCTGTGTTTCGGATTAACGATCACGAGGTATTCTTACAAAGACTGAATATTTAACTACCAAGTAACCTTTAGAGCATATATTTTATTCAATAGAGTTCGTAACTGTTCACGATCATTTATAATTTGTTTTAATGTAAGACAATACTAGATGAATATACTTGGCGATTGTTGAGAATTTCTACGCCGACGGGTTTAAGCAGTTACTGTAATGGTGTCTTATGTTTTATGGGTTTAAACGCTTGTACGTCATCAAACCTTATGTTAAAAAAAGTGTCGTGAGGAAACACACCGACTTATTTACTTATGTAGAGGGGAATTATTTAATTGAGAAGCCTTGCAAGCAGTTTTTTTGTACTTATTAGTGGATAAATAATTGTTTAATAAGCGATGAAAATATTTAAGTTTATCTTTACAATATAAGTTTTGGGAGAAAATTGAGGTGTTACTATGGGAATGATATTTGAGGAAAATGGTACGAGAGTATTAAAAAGGGATAGGGTTCACATATTTAGCGAATGTCTTCTAGTATCACTATATACGCAAAGTACTCAGGCAAAACTAATTTATATTAACTTTTTTAACTACAGTAGCAGTTTTATTTGTTTTGGGTGTACAATTTTCTCTTATTATTTCCTTACTTGAATGTTTTTTTTTTAAGTAATTTTTACCAAATTATTTAGTACCGTTTTTTTTTTTTTTTTTTTTTTTTTTTTTTTTTTTTTTTTTTTTTTTTTTATTATTATTAACAAAATAATAAGATAGCTAAATTTATTTCACTATACAGGCTGGAAAAAATATATAAACGCTTTCAAAACTTTTATATGACTTCAGTGGTAAAAGTGAAATCTTGTAAATAATCATAGTTACAAAGAACACACTTTTTGACGCCATTAGCGACATTTTATCTTTTCAGGGGGATGACCTATGTGGATATGAACGAAAATCTTTAATGCAGGCCTAGGTCGATTTTGGTATCAAATTAGAGGTCTATTCAGTAGAAATTAATTGCTGCAAACCGGACTTCGGAAGGTCTATTATTTCCAAAGTAGCGGCAATTTGAATTTCAAAGTTACTAATTTTAACAAACTATTTCTTCCCTATTTAACGATTTAAGAAAATTATTCTGATAAAAAGATAATATTTTGCGGAATAAAAGTCCAGCATACGGAAATTAATTTCTATTGAATAGACTTTCAATTTCATACCAAGCTCGACCTAGGCTTACATTAAAGATTTTCGTTTAATTCCACGTGTGCCGTCCCCCTGAAAAGACTAAATATCGCTAATGGCGTCAAAAAGTGTGTTCTTTGTAACCATGATGATGTACAAGAGTTCACTTTTACCATTGAAGTCATATAAAAGTCGTGAAAGCGTTTCCATATTTGTTCTACCCTGTATAAATTTAGTTAATGTAACTTTTATATAAATAAAACTATCTAAAGTTTTTGTTTTAGCAATAATTCCGCGCTTTAAAATTTTAATTTCTTGGACCTTCCAGTTAATGTATGAAGGGTCGATTTCTTTTATATTGCACTCTGGTATATTTTAATACTTAGTACTTGGAATTAGTACTTAGGGGCGATATTTAGATTATTATGTAATCAGTAGCCAACATTGGAAAAAGAACTTAAATGTATTTATAATAATTGTTATCTTAACTTGTAACAACGATTTTGGAAAATGTATGATCCATACACTTTCCATTTCTAATCATTTAGGGATAAATACTGTTAATTAGTAACCTCATTTCATGCAGAATGTTTATTACTGGATAAAGCCAACTAGAAATCACAATGGACACTTCTACATGACTGACTTCTGATCCCGTCTGATGTAATTTCGCTCGCCTGAGTGCTCCCTTTGATCATATGGATGAACAGTGATCCGCACTCAACTCAACACATACCTGGAATGTAATTAAGTTCCTGTGTTGAGTACTACAACATAATAACTATAGGATTAATTTGGTGGGACAAAATACATAAATACCACACTAAACGCAAGTTTTAGGTGAAACCGTATGATTACACTATGAACACAAAGAGTTCAAAGAGTAGAGAGATACAAATATGACGAACACATTGTAGAGTAAAATACTCTATTATATACGTAGACAATAAATATCCAATATGTATTGGATAAAAAGAACGGTATTAAAATTGTGCAGCAAACTCGCAGTAATTGGCACCAAACACCAACCTTGGTTAAGTCCATAATTGACCGTTATATAACATGTTGTGACCTTCAAGTCTGACAGGTGTTTATTGTACTAATTATACTATCCCAATTAAATTTGT
Source organism: Stictocephala bisonia (assembly GCA_035578905.1). NCBI lineage: Eukaryota > Metazoa > Arthropoda > Insecta > Hemiptera > Membracidae > Stictocephala > Stictocephala bisonia. Next base: position 275,220 of record JAQJVL010000889.1, read on the forward strand.
TTCTTTATAATAGTAACAGTAATGTGTCCATAATAATGATATTATAGACATAGTTTCTCCTTCTGCATGCACGACATGTCTGGCACCTATCGTGATCTCTGAGTACCGGTACATGTTTTGTGGTACCTGCCATAGCTGGGAGATCACAAAACGTGGCTACTAAAAGCGTTGCTCGTTTAGAACTACCCAGGGTGTGTGTACAGTTTTTAAGAATTGCTGTGGACGCGAAAAATATCACACCCCAAATGTGATTGCGGGAATTCTATCCAAACCATGGATCACATAGTTACAGAGTGCACCATGCGCTCTTATACGGAGGGATTAGTCAGCATACACAGAATCAGTGAGGCAGGTGTTAGATGGCTCGATGAATTGGACTTAGCTTTGTGACAGGAGATCAATTTACATTTTATAATCATGACTTTTGGATATTTATCCAAATATACATCGCAGCTTTATAATTAACAAATAGTAGCTGACAACAAACCATACGGTATATATACCGGTACATAATTTTATATTTCTTCACTGGCACTCGTCCTTACGTTGGTTTTAAAGAATCCAGCTGACTTATAAAATGTCATTCTACCTTCCACTTTTGGCACCCATTATTAACCTTGGTATTTAAGAAACATAATCTTCCAGAACATAGCATTGCATCTTCAGTTTCTGACACCTACCTTCAATCTTAGTTTTTAAATGTAATTTATGTTATTTTGTTCACATTTTGAGTTAAGTTTAATAATTTTATTTACAAATTGTTTTCCTACCTGAAAGCAACTAGCACCAGATAACCTATTTTTGATTTTTTTTTAAGATAAAAAGTATGTATTATTTTACCAGGTGAAGTTACTGCTAAGAAGGGGTTAGGCCACTCTTTAAAATTCCGCATTTGTCAAATATTTTTTTCTAAATCTTGCAAAATAGCGAGCACACGTTTTTAAGTAATGAAAAATACCGAATTGTACCTAAATCTAAGAAATATAACGTTATATTACTATAAGTATTTCTATGATACAGATTAAAATTTAAAAGGTTTTGCAAGATACATAAATGAATATGCTCAGTTATCAAATTCCTTTCAGCTAGATTGATGAGCGACCAGTCATATATCAGTAATGACCAAAGTTCACAAGCCCACACGTCCAGTACATCTGGAACTGAAGTTTGGTTAAATTTGGACACGTTTTTTGTGGTAAGAAATTAATTCATGAACTGAAATACATTTCTATGACTTTAGAAGTAATATTCACTACTGAGGTCATATCGACATGCATTTATATATGCAGTTTTATATAATAATAATCCATTTTTGTATGTTAAATGAGGTAAAATGCACAATTATTAATTCTCTTAGTTTTAGCAGTCTTCTGTTAATATACTACCTTGCTATTATATTCCTTTAAAGACAAATTTTAATATTAATAATTATACAAGAAATTCATATTATTTTATTTTTAAACATGTTTATCGTCGAATGTTTCATTATTCGTCATATAGTTTTGTCTAAGGTGGTGGTTCAATTGGAAGAACATCATTTTCTGATGTTTCCAAACATGAGTTATTTGTCTAATGTCAAATAATAATATCTGTGTTCTCCCCAGATTACATTATACATTATAACTAGTTCCAGCGAATAACAAATCGAGTCTCTCACAGTACGGAGCCCAGTTATGAGCGCCTTTTTACGTGAGGTAGGCAATTTAGGTACAGATAACACATTGCGGTTATCGTATTGAAGGCGCCTTGTTTTCTAGTGAAGCATAAATAATACAAGATATGTATGAGAACGGCAGGGGAGATAATTTAATAACAGCAATCACTAAAAAACTTTATTATATAATTTCATTCATTTTTTTCAATAAAACCGTACTGGATATATTTTAAATTAAAAATATTATAATATTATTATTACCGTGCAATATTGAAGGGAACATACATTTTTTTAAAACACACATAAACGAAACAAAATAAATCTATAGGTTGTTTGTTCTTGAGGGATTTTTCTTTGTTTTATTTATTTCAAGATCATGAACTAATAAGTCAAAGGAAGTACGTTAAATATATTATCTGTTACAGCAAAATGAAGCCGTCGAAACATGCCCAGTCTCTTGTTCTGTTCTAAAGCTCTTCTGATGTTTTCCGTCTTCACTATTGACTGCTGCAGATTGGGTTTTATTTATTGCTTAAACATGCAGTAAAACACGTTAAACTAACTAAAATCCACAATTAAGTGAAAGATAAAACATTTTCATTTAAAAGTTTTAAAAACGATCAACTTAAGAGCGTTCATTATGATAATGTTCAAATCAATTTAAAATGAATTATTTAATTTAATATAAATGTTCCATTAGTATACACTCCTAACTCAACTCACAGGATTCTTTTAGGAATACAGTTGTCATGAATAATATAAACTATTTTTTTTTTTATGTATATAAATTTTACGAAATCACCAATAAAAAACACTTTTTAGTAAGCCTTTTGCCAGCATCATCAGGCAACACAAATTTATTTTTGGTTATAAACAAAATAAAACAATAATGAATTTTAAAAACATATTTAAATAATTAAAAGAATATAAGAACAATGGTGAATTATTAATCATATATATATTAGAGTGTATACTTTTTTTTATAAAATGTGATGATAATAAACGAGAATTTCGAATAAGCCCACTTTCATTACTCATTAAAGATTAATCACTTTTGTTAACAAAATAGGTTTCCCAGGCATATTCAAAATTCTCGTTTATTATCATCACATTTTATCAAAAATTATACAATCTAATATACATATTATTAATAATTTACCATATATTTATTCTTATATTCTTTTAATTATTTACATGTTTTTCAAACTCATTATTGTCTTGTTTTAATAACCAAAAATAAATTTGTGTTATCTGATGATGCCAACATTGCTGGTGAAAAGCCTAGTAAAAAGTGTTTTTATTGGTGATTTTGTAAAATTTATAACAAAACGAAGAATACTAGTATCTATTCCATCTGAAATCAACAATATAAACTATGATATTCCAATATTTACCTAGCAGTATTAGTTTTTCATTTCCAATTTGTTTATAAGATTTTAGTATACTAATAATAATGAAATATAAAGTTTATTTTCAATAATAAATTGACGTAAACTTTTTCAATATTTTTTTCAGTCTATGAAGAAATGATTTCAAACAAATTGAAAGGTGTCACAGCTGTAAAATGTCATTCTTTCTGTTCTTAACTTAATAAAGAAATGTAATTCACTGAAATTAACTAAATTAGTGATACTTATTTTTATATCTAATAGCAACTCAATATCAGTAAACTGAGATTTGACTATATTTAACAACAACAGTAAGGAACATGCAGTAAAATGTAAAAAATAATGTAACATTCAACAAAGAAAACACAAATTGTAATATAACAATTAAAAGCAGATCTGTTACAACTCAAATCTGGCAGATATATAAAAGTTTAGAGTAACACCAGTAAATAACATGCTAAATAATGTAAAATTATTTAACATTGAACCGAAAAATCATAAATTACAATATAACAGTAAAAACATATGGATATGCCAGAATGCCGTTTCGAAGGTTACACAAGATACTGTGTAACTGATTTCAGCTAATGCAATGTTGTTTACCTTAACAGAACTAATACAATATATTCAATATAATTTGCAAACTTTAATTATATTTTGTATTTTTTTAATGTGATGTAAAAGTTAGTATAAATAATAAATCATAAGTATATACTAAAACTAAACATGACCAATGTCATATATAATCTACACTAATGTATTTGTCCTCGTTCATTCTTAACGTGGCCAGACTGTACACACGATGGATATAATCATACAGCAGGCATGGTGCAATGCAGATGTATGCAAACACAACAATAACAGCTGATCTAAAACAGCTGATCTGGACATATAACTGACGCTGTATAGTGCACATAAAATACCGGCATTGAACGTTACACGCCAATCTCACATTAATTAATTGGTGTAATTAGTTTAATGGATTCATTATTATGGTGTTTTTAATTTATTTTTCATATAGCTCCATATTTAAAATTATTCATTCGTTTACAATAAAATTAACAGACAATTCTTGTTTTTTTTTTTTTTTTTTTTTTTTTTTTTTATTGTAATTGTAAAAAATATATAAAATTACTGTAAAACATGTTGTGTAGTTTGATATTATATTTTGAAGGTCATTAGTTGGCGTTAAACTTATTTATTATTATTTATCAAAAAGTGTATCATTTTACGTTTACAAACCTGCTGTCACTCTGAGTGCATCACTAATGACTAGTATCTGATGGAGTCAAACCTTGAACAATGCCCTCTATTTAGTATTGAGGGCGTTTTGAGAGATTTTTAAAGCTTAGTGCCTTTTCGGAGGATCTCCTAACATTCACGTTAGGTGAGGAAACACTACAAAAGACGTTACCACGAACGATCACAGGGAGATGCGTTTTATAATTAGAAAGTAATGAAAAGGAACTAACTGTACCTTTTAGAGGAGATAGTACATATCTTGGAGCGAAGAACTGAGAAGATGAGAGTTGAGATGACCGTAGAGATGGATCCACCAGGCCTGGGGTGTCGATGTTGTCCCGTGGTCAGTTTTGAGCACAACACATCACTGAATAGAGTTTGCCTTGAATTAAATGCGGATTAGATTGAGAGTATAGAGATTGAGAGACGAGAAAAAAACATGATCACTGCCTAATGAAACAAAAATTGTATTCACTAAGAGAGGTCACGGCAATCGCGACGCCGAGCGAACCGTTCTGCATAGCATCATGAGTTCAACTGGGGTTTTAATTTTAGGTATACGGGTGAAGCGTGTTGACGGGGTTCACACCACCGGTTACAAGGGTTAGACAATATCACCTGATATTTGACTTTTGGCAAGTGCATGTGCATAGAGGCCAGTAATATTATTTAAATTGCAATACAGTAACAAGTGAATATATTATGAGTATGTGATTAACAATTTATGCTTAAGAGATTATAATTACATATAAGAGGAACAAACTATTAAATTAATTAATTATGAATTACAATTAACTATATGTACAATATCTAATACTAAGTACGGAACATCCTCCACAGTCCAATACCTTTAGTGATTGAGTTACCCCATCGTAATATATTTATCATTCTTATACGTATGTATAATATTTTATAAATAATATACTTGAGTTATATCTAGTTTTATTTCAATCTGATGGTACTTATGTACTGTCAAAACGCCTCTGAAAATACGTTTTCTTGTTGAAAAAGTGGTTAAATAAGCGTTTATATTTCTTGAGAAGTCTATAAATGCGTTAACAATTGAAAAACTAGTTTTTTATGTGATAGTGAATTACAATTTTTCTACGAATTTATTGTCATTTTACTTGTTTTTTAATTATAAACACGAATATATTAAAAACCAATGAATACCAAACAACTTAATTACCTAACCAAACTTGTAAAAAAATAACAGGTTTGCTACCTTGTTAGTGTGCGATTATGTTAACTGTACATAAGTTAGGATATGTACAGTTAACATAATCTTACTTACGTTAATCGTCTATAAACTAAAAAATTTTAATGTTGCTTTAAATTCAGGTGCCTGGTCTCCGTGACGGCCTACCAGCCGTCGCTCCAGCGGGAATGAATACGAATTTGTTTTTGGTGGCAAGTCATAGTTCATATTAATAAAGTGCATATGACCACCATAGGTGATTTCCCGCGAACATAGTTTTTCCCGATGTCTTGAGAAATATTTGTCATAAACCAAACAAGTTTTCAAATTCATATTCAGCACAAAAAATAGGTCAAGTTTTAAAAAATAATGAAAAAACCACGAAAATAACGTAGATAAGCCGAAAAATAAAATTTTCAAAAATAAAGAATTTTAATTTTTGGTTTGTTGTTTTGTTTTTTTTTTTTTTTTTTGGAATTTTTATTTTTGTTTGTCATTTTTTACACGTTAAGTTAAAAATTAAATAAAAGGTGTTTCTCATAAAATATAGACCTGATTCTACCCAATGGCGATAAAAAAGTCAAGATTGGTATGGTATTTTGAAAAAAGCATGTCAAATATTTTTTCAAATTTTAAATCAAATGAATAGGTTTGTGATATAAAGCCATGATAAAGGCATTCATGTTTAGTTTAGCCAAGCTACAGGTTTATATAAATGGTATTTTTAAAATATTTTACCATGTTTATTTTATTGTTTTAGATTACAAAATAAATGTGTAAAGACAACTACAGGAATATTACTGTAGACATAAAAAATTACACTCTTCTAGCATAAATGTTTGTTGATATTGATATTAAATTTCTTCCAAAATACATATTTGATTACAAAATCGTACATTTATTAAATTTCACTCCGTAAATAAGAACATATACTACAAAAACAAATCCCTTTATTATATCTCAACAATTAATTGTGTTTAATGAACACTGTCAAGTCTTTGTTTTCAAACAATTCAACCCAAACGATGCAATTGTTGAAAAGATTTAACGAATAATTAAGTTCCTTTTGAGCACAGAGCAAGTCTGGAGGGTTTTTAAATGACGAAGTTTCTCTTCGTCTTCAGAAGAATTGTATTATCTGCTTTGAATAAATTATAGTAATTAAATACGTCTCAAGTCACAAACAATTCCTTATCCTCCAGTGCGGAGGAAATAATAAACAGCGTTCTTGTGGAGATAATAAATAGAGAAGGAAATAATGAAAACTAAGACTTTCTGAGATAATTTGGTTGTTGAAATAAAAAATGGCCGAAGAACTGCAGTTATGTAACCCAGCTACTTGGGGACAAAGTTTGTGGGTATTGTAGGTGATATGTTTTATGCTCTGTCCTCTGGCGTCCGCTGAATGGATGCCATCGACTTGGACACTACTAGAGAAGTCTGGGGTATCCATGTTCGGTGGTAACCAGTGTCCAGATTTAAGGGATAGAACTGAGTATCAGACTTGTCAGTTAGTCGTAAATCAGATCAACACCATGTGGTTCGGATTCCACGTAAAGCTGTAGGTCCCTTAGTTACTCTGGCTGTTTGGCTACTTTAAATGGCCCTTTCTGAGGAACAGTCAAACTCAGTTAGTAACCAGACTACACAGGTCATTCAAACTCATTCTACATTCATGTAAATCATACGAACAAAGTTGTATCGGCTAACAAAGCATAGCCTCACTTCTTACAAAACTGGACCACTGATAAGGTAGTAGCTCCTACACGAGTGTCCCCTCGACTTGAACTATGACTCATAACTCGACCCACCACCCATAAAAGGACAGTGGTATTTACCCACCCAGAGATTATTTTCATCCAGACTTTGAAAATCAGGTATTTATGAAAGTAGGGAGCTATGTACAATCATGATAATCAACAGTTATTCTAATTTATTCCTGTCTGAAATCTTATTCCAGGAATAAATAAGAATGCTTTATTTTTTCAGTAATATGAATGAATAAAACAATCCTATAACCTATGTGAAAGTAATGACGAATAGGTTTTCCATGTACATTTATTATTGATTTACAGAATCCTTTAAGATTAAATACACATTTTTTAACCGTATTTTGCATATAGTATGAGGAAGTTTATTTTTTTCTAAAAGGTTAACGTTAAGATGCGACAGTAAACAAGAAAAGGGTCTTTTTTATCAACTCATTAGTATACTTCCGTATATTATTGTTACTTTGTTTAATCTCCCTGCCTTGTGTACACTATAAATTTCATACTGTCATACTATATCTTTATTCCTAACATTTTAAAATAAGTATGTTTGCCTGACACTCTTTTTATAATATTCAATAATATCATCATTGACATCTAGACCAGCTACAACTGTCAGTGGCGTATAGACATTTTAATAAATATAAGATACTAAAATAGTAACAATATAAATGCACCAACAAATATCACCAAAAATAAACATAAAATGTGATTTCCACAAAAAAATATTTATTTATTCGTAAGACGCTGATCGTCAGGATATGAGCTAATATGTATTTAGAATGAGTGTGATGAGTGCAGACTGGCAAATGTAGCCATTGTTACAAGGTCGATTATTCCTTAGAAAGTGTCATTAATTAGAAGACAAATGAACAGCCGGTGGTTATCAGATGGTTCCTTTCAAAATTTGTCATGACTCCAATCGGGATTAAACTGAGAACCTTTAGTTTATGAAGCAGGAATAATTTAACCAACTACACTATCGACCAATTATAATCAATCATAAAATAGTTGAATCATTCATGAATTTCATTGAATCAATAAAGTTTTCTTATACTGTATTAAGTCAGTCGTTTAGTTAAATAATAAAATCTCTGTCGTATATCTAACGATCGTAATTCTACAACACAGTAATACAACAGCCGTATAGTTAACAATGTCATTTTAGAATGAAGGGGAGGTGTGCAGAGATTTAGGTAGCTATTGTTCTACTGACAATGCAATTTCATATTGTGTGGAAAAATTATACAACAAAGCTTCTCAGTGGAAAGTTAATTAAAGATTTATTTGAGAAACAGTTTTGAATAATGTTTTATAATGAGTACCATATCAAGTAGTGACCAGATACAGAATGTCTGTGCGCTTGTTTTTAAAAGTATAAAAGTATGTAGAAATACTATTAAACTCAAGCTTAATGTACAGCATTTTAAATAAATTAATCTATAGTGACGTCATGAAATAATCACTAGTCTATGCTATTCATGCAGGGCTGTAACCCAGCTACTTGGGGAAACAGGTGTAGTAGAGACTATAGGAAACATTCTTGCACTGAGAATGTTTTAGCTGTGATCATGGAAACTGTGGATCCAGATCTATATATTTTAGGAACAAAACATGGTAGGTTGGATTTTTTTTTCTAGGAATCAGTTTCAACGAGCTACGAACAAGTTCCTCAAGCTTGAAGACGTTCCTGAAAATAATACAACAGCACGAAAAGAAGCAATGGCATCTTCTGGTTCCAAGCAAGGTTTTATGTACTGCAATTGTAAGCAGAAATGTAACCCACCCGCCCACCTGTACACGTACACTACGGTATGTACCCATACCAATTCACTATGTTACAATTGGTGCAGTGCTGTAATCCAGCTACTTCGCGAACAGTGTTGTGGAGACTGTAGGCACTAGTAGTGCAGTGCTGTAACCTATCCACTTGGGGAACAGGTGTTGTGGAGTCTGAAGGCACTAGTGGTGGAGTGCAGTAACCCATCCACTTGGGGAACATGTGTTGTGGAGTCTGAAGGCACTAGTGGTGGAGGGCTGTAACCCATCCACTTGGGGAACAGTGTTATGGAGACTATAGACACTAGTGGTGCAGTGCTGTAACCTATCCAATTGGGGAACAGGTGTTGTTGAGTCTGAAGGCACTATTGGTGCAGTGCTGTAATCCACCTACTTCGCGAACAGTGTTGTGGAGACTGTAGACACTAGAGGTGCAGTGCTGTAACCCAGCCACTTGGGGAACATGTGTTGTGAATACTAGGCGATAGGTTCTACTATACTTAGTCCACTCAGTACGTCACGTCGTCCACTCAGTGGTCCTATCTACGTAGAAACTACTATAGAGGTCTGGGGTGTCCCTTTTGGATGGTAGTCAGGGTCCGTCATCACATCACTTTCATCGTATACTTGAACAACTTTAGATACAATTACATCGTTATGAAAAGTATCCATAAAGCCTTTGCACGCTTTGACATTTACAATTTAAAACCGTGTATTTACATAAAACTACTGTCCTTTAGTTTTTAAAACTCTGGAATTTTTCTTATTTAAGTCACGTTCATGATTTATTTATACAGTATGTTAATGTCCAAGTTTTGCTAATCTATTTCTTGAGTTTAAACTGAAATAGATAATACAATTTAAAATATGGTGTTTGTAAAATATAAACTAGTACGTACACTTTGTAACTGATAACTGTAACTACGTATAATCTGGTACGTATACTTTGTAACTCCAACTACGTTCAAACTAGTACGTATACTTTGTAACTGATAACTGTAACTACGTATAATCTGGTACGTACACTTTGTAACTGGTAACTGTAACTACGTATAATCTGGTACGTATACTTTGTAACTCCAACTACGTTCAAACTAGTACGTATACTTTGTAACTGATAACTGTAACTACGTATAATCTGGTACGTATACTTTGTAACTCCAACTACGTTCAAACTAGTACGTATACTTTGTAACTGATAACTGTAACTACGTATAATCTGGTACGTATACTTTGTAACTCCAACTACGTTCAAACTAGTACGTATACTTTGTAACTGATAACTGTAACTACGTATAATCTGGTACGTACACTTTGTAACTGGTAACTGTAACTACGTATAATCTGGTACGTATACTTTGTAACTCCAACTACGTTCAAACTAGTACGTATACTTTGTAACTGATAACTGTAACTACGTATAATCTGGTACGTACACTTTGTAACTGGTAACTGTAACTACGTATAATCTGGTACGTATACTTTGTAACTCCAACTACGTTCAAACTAGTACATATACTTTGTAACTCCAACTACGTTCAAACTAGTACATATACTTTGTAACTGATAACTGTAACTACGTATAATCTGGTACGTACACTTTGTAACTGGTAACTGTAATTACGTATAATCTGGTACGTATACTTTGTAACTCCAACTACGTTCAAACTAGTACATATACTTTGTAACCTGTAACTGTAACTACGTTTAAACTGGTACTTGCACTTTGTTTAAATTAATATTACGAAGGGGAAAAAGAAATATAATCTATTTACACGACCTACGTTGACTGATAGAAGTAAGTTTAAATCACCTGAACTAGACCTACATAGACAATCACTATCAATATTAAAATATTTACACTACATATTAATGCACCTTTCAACAAGCTAACAACGTTCTTATCAGAACGCTAAATAGAAAGTATTATTAACATTTTCTTAGACGATACAATTAAGTAACTGCACACAGACAAATCAACAGACATGAGTTGATTATAAAATTTACTGACACTCTAATGAGACAGAACGGAGATGTATATCTTGCTGATGAAACTTGGCCATAGCTAACTACTCTGCCAGTCAATTATATTCTAAATATACTTTTCATTTGTTTACTAATTATGTTAAATCAACCCATATTCATTCTTTATTAAGATTCATAACATCAATGACACGTCCCATCTTTCTTTAACATGTTACTAATCCAATCATTCTATGGCATATAATAATAATTATAATAATGTTAAATCAAAAAAGAATTTCTCTAGCAAAAATACTGACCACCTACTAGTGTTAGGTTTATTTTATGCCTTAAAGAGGTGATTTCGTACGTTCTTTGCCTTATTTTACTGATGTCCTTGTTATTTGGGGTTTCTTCCATTTAATTCTAACTAATCCAATTTATCTTACTTACTTTTTTTATTTATTTATTTATTCGTAAGACGTGATCGTGAAAATGTGGGCTAATATCGATTTCGAATGAGTGTGATGAGTGGTTGATGAGCGAATGTGGGCATTTTTACAAACTAAGCCGACTATTCCTAGAAAGTGTCATTAATTAATAGCCCAATGACAAATGAACAGCCGGTGGTTAGCAGCTGATCACTTTCAAAATTTATTATGACTCTGATTGGGATCAAACTGAGAACCTTTAGCTTGTGAAGTTGGTATTTGAAGAACTACGCTGCCGACCAATTAATTACTATGGGACCATATTTATTTGTAATAACTATTTTTCATAAATACTATTTTCTTCTTGTTAAATTAAAACTAATATTTTAAAAGTATAAATTAGTAACAGTGGAAGCTTATAGTCATTGACCCCATTAATAACAGTTAAATAACAGAATCATAACACTTGAAAGAGTTTTCCAAAGAAAGCTACAAAAGACATTCTGTAATTAAACTTTTCTTTGCACTTTATTTATACAAAGTAATAGTGAACCATATTCTATCTCACTTAAAAAATTAATTCCTACACTTTCCTGAGACCCTTATTTTAATAACTGGATTTAATAAATTCACGCCTTTTATGGCGTTAAAAGAAGCATTTTCCTTGTTGGAGTATAATTTATTTCGTTATAGAATTTGGTAGCATATTTTTCCTTTTGTCTAGTTGAGTAGATTTAATAATATGGTTATTGCTCTCATTCATGATGTTCTGTTCCACGCCAAAGTTGGTGTATTCTATTTTTCAAGAAAAGTTTGTTCGTTACAAAATAATGAATAACATTTCACTGCATAGCATAGAACATAACCTTCGCTTAAATTGGTTTTAATATCGTATAATTCTTACTTGTGGAACGGAAAGATTCGGTATAATTCACAAAAAAGGGAATTCCATGTTTTGAAAGCAACTGGATATCTTTTTATTTTAAAGCAAATTAATAAAACCCAAATTTAATATTTCACTAAATATTACGTAGAATGGGGTTTTTAACAAAACTAAACAAAGTTTGATCAGTGTCTGTATTTAAAACAAAGCTTATGTTCTACTTTATATTGTTAATATAATACAAGAAAAATAATGTTCATCTTTTATAGAGTATATTATTAATAATATTACTAAATTAAAAAGTGCTTAGCGCAAATTAGTGTACAAATAATAAGATGTTTTCTGCTAAAATTAATCACACCTATTAAATTATGTTTCCATGATTAAAGCAGGTGGAGTATTTGCTAATCTTCAATAAATGTCAACGCCTTATTTCTAATTCGATAATGTGTGCCTTTTTTGGTGATAAATATGTATTTTAGAAAATTCTTGGTTGCATTTCCAAAATTCAAATACAGACCTATAATTGATAATCGCTCTTATATTAAGTGTTTATTCCAACTGTAACTTAATAGTTAGATCAACTAAGGAATGAAAAACGTTACTTTATATTTATTAGGTTTTATTTAACTATGCGTGTTTTATTTTAAACACGTAAAGATGTAAATGGAACTTTTAAGGTTATTCTGTTTGTTAACCAAAATATCTATGATCTTTTAAATATTTAGAGGTTAGAATATATTCACAATAAATATTTATTCTTACATTTAAGTACTAATTTCTTTAATTTAACGTTCCTAAAACGCATTTCGATCAAATAGAGTGGTAATTAGTTACATTTATTTTATTATTTTACTAATTATAGTAATGCGGCAAATTCCATACTTCCTTATGACTCCTTTCTTGGCCAGCAATAACTATTAACTATTCTAATATGCAACTGTTAAAAAACTAAATATATGCATATATTCTGATTAGTTGTTATTCTCTGATATAAATAAATTTTAAAATAACATTTTAAAATATACTTATAAAATAGTAATATAAATATAAGAGTTTTAGGCTCACATTTCTGGCCTCAGGTTGTTCAAGAGTAGGTACTCTAACATGATGGTAGTCACGCTATTAAGTGCTACCAACCTATTGGAATATTCAGGAATTTTCCCTCCTAAATTTCCCTCAAAATAATCTTATATACAATAACACTAATATACAAATATGATTAATATATAATATATGTGTCATATAATATAATGTCTAATAAATAAATTTTATAATTAGCTTCAAAAGCTAAGAAATTCAGATATTTTTACTATGGCCATTATATTGATTTCCTCTTTTTACATTTAAACTTTTTTAAATGCTTCTTTATAGATGAGTGGATAGTATAAAACTAGAATACATGGCAATATATATTTCCCTAATAACATTTTTATCTGTACAATATCTAATATATCAATAAATGTCAAGGCTACAGAATCATAAAGTTAAATAAGGCATAAAAATGCTCACCTTTTAACACAATATATTCCCCACTCTCGTAATGCAAGTATTGTATTCACAAGAACCCATCATAAAACACCTTTGGTAAGGACGTTACGTAATTAAATCTCTTTTCTTAAATCAAGGATGAGTACCCTATATTAATTTAAAGGGGGCAGTAGTTAACTGTGGATTTACATGACTAATGTTAACAGGGAAGTGTAGTTAGAGAGCTTATCTCATAATGGAAACATGTTCTATACTTCCAAACAATCAACACTAAGGGAGGTGTTTTCCTACACGACGAACTACGAAAACATAGATTTATATCTTAAGGATTCGGTCCGTAATAATTATCGTAACACTTGATAAATGAATAGTTATAGTAAACTATAAGATGACTTTTGGAAAAAGTAGATTTTCGTAATTTTAACAGTTAAATATTCGATACCTACAATATTATTCTCCACGATTTTAAACACTGTAAAAAATTGTAAAATCAATTCGCGCTCCACTAGAATGGATTTTTAATAATCGTACAGTGCTCAACATAACCCATTATAAAAATAAACGTCAACCATACCTTGAAATGAAAAAGCATGTTTTAACTTGCTGATAGTAAAATCGTAGGATCAGTGACCTCCCAGTGGGGGCTTGGCTCTTCTGCATCAATTTACGTACTACAACACACATAATTTTGCACGTGTGGGGGTCCCATCACGTTTGGGAAATGGACATCATAATATCTCTTCTTCAACAGCCAATTACTTCATATTGACCAAATCATATGTTTATAAAATTTTCAAGTTTTATATTTTAAAATAAAGATAATAAATAAATTACTAATCAGATAAATCTTTTCCACTATTAGATACATAAATAGGCGTATATTTATGTTAACTAATTAAATAAGTAGCAATATTGTGATGATATGAATATGGGTAGTTAAATATATGTAATGAAATATATATTTAGATGTTAAGAATGACTAATAAAATAAATTATATATTAGGCAATTTTAAACTTGCAAATTAATTCTGTAGTGACTGCTAACTGTCTAATGAATTACTGGTTTTAATTTTACTATAGAGAAATTATCATAAATACAAAATAGCTATTTAATTAGTTAGTTACATTTTCAAACGGAAAGCACTAAACTAATCAAGCTCTGGAGTTTCACGGATACCTGTAGCTACAATGTCATTACGGTTTAGAAATAAATATGAGTTCAGTCGAATTAAAAAATTATTATTATATATTATTCTATCTTTTTTATGTTAGGTTTGTTTAGGTTATGTTAGGTTTAGTTATGTTAGGTTTGGTTATATTATGTAAGGGTTGGTTAGGTTATGTTAGGTTTAGTTATGTTAGGTTTGGTTATGTTAGGTTAGGTTATGTTAGGTTTAGTTATGTAATGTTAGTTTTGGTTTGGTTGTGTTAGGTTAACCTAGCTATGGTTTTGGTAGTGAATTAACGGAAAAGATCTTGCATACTTGCTTAATTGTATAGATTCATAAATATGTCCTGTAAATATGCGTTCAACACATCCAGTACAAATGTTAGTAAGTTATTTTATTACGAAGGGATATAACATTTTTTTATAAGTCACTACATATTTTGAGTTGTTTTATGAAGATAGTGTAAAATGAGGACAAAATTACTATATGTACTGCTATTGCTATTTATCGAAACAATACATGAAATTAGTTATCATTTAAGAATTACAGTGTAATCCTCACAAACATTGATAAAATATCCTATAAACGCATCAAGTCTTTGGAGAATTGAAATGAAATATTCTCAATTTTTGCTTCTTTGAAATCAATTTTCATTTAAATAAAGTTATATCGATGTGTTATCACACCGGAGAAACAAATACCCTCAAGTGTTGTAGCCCCTTTAAAAAACAATAACAACTAATATATGCATACATTTATACTGTCACTAAAAAATGTGATATAGGACAGTATATTATTAATTGAATGTCTTATTTAGTAATTTTATTTTTAATTTTTTCAAGACAAATATTTTGTTATGCTTTATTTACTTCATATTATTAACTACTTTGAAATATTAAAATATTAAGATTTTAAAAAGATATAAGATCAATTTAAAATGCTACTAATTTAAAATAAACATCATATATGAAACATTTAAGAATAAAAAAAGGTCACAACATCTTATGTCGATTCTTTTCTAAAAATATATCTTTCAGGGTCAGAGTTAGTTTCTATACTTCGTTAGGATTAAAAATTATACTTAACCTGTCTTGAGTAGAAACATGACGATATCATGTAATAAACACACTATTATGTAACTATACACACTCCATTGCTACTTCTTTCTCCACTCTAAATCGGACGCACAAAATTAAATTTTAGGTAATACGTTAGTACATAGATTATATAATTTTTATATTTACTCTCTTCGCCCAAGAATACAGAACACGCATTGTGATCAAAGAATTGTTTAAAGATACTTATATTTTAACATATGTTTCAAGTTATAAACACTGAATATATTTTTTTACCCAGTCATGTTTTATTTCGACAGTAAATTACATTTTTTACTATAACAAACCTAATACGATAGCTTAAGAATAAAATAAATAGAAAACAACGCGGATATATAATTTTTGAAAATATATATAATTTAAAATTTTAGTTGCCAAACCACATTAAAAAGTAATAATACCAATACCACACGCACCAAGTTGTATTTTAACTTTATAGAAATGACTATATAATCTTTAAAAGTATTTTGGGTTCATTTTTCCATGCGTACATCTTTCCCCTCCAAAAATGAGTATATGGAGTTATAAATTCGTTTTAAATTGTTGTAAAATAAAATTGTTTCAATAATATACGATTTTAAAATAAATCCGCCTATATTTATTTGGATGCTAAATCTAAATAACAATAATTAATCATAACATATGTATCATTCAATTATTTTAGTAAACAAAGAATTTAAAACATTTCATCAAATATAAAATATGAATACAAAATAGTACATAATACGCTGTATAAAGATTAAGTGGACAGTTTGTGTTATATAAATTTAAGTAATTTCACATTTTTAGATCATTATAAAAAATGCATAGATAGGAAGCCGGAAGCGGACGTGGTCACGATTAGATTACCTTGCGGTGAGCTGAATAGCTTCGTTATTGGCCTTAGCCCTCTGTCAGGTCTTCCGTTCTGGCCGGAACTTACTTCTAGTTACGACAGGAAGTAAAACAAGACATATTTTGTTCCTTCCTGTTCATGTTTAACAATAAAATGCATTTTATGGTTAGCCAATTATTACTATTGTTTGTGATCATGATGAATTGCGTTATATGGATGGATCACATGGTGCCATCTATTTAACATATATACGTGCAGTCAGAGCACGTAGCACGTCGTTTGTTGTCTTAGGACGTGACTGTACTTCGATATCCGGACACAGTATACCACATGGTGCCATCTCGATAACATGTATACATGTAGTCAGGGCAAGTAGCACATCATTTGTCTTAGGACGTGGCCGTACTACGATATCCAGACACACGGTATATTGTAGATGGCACCATGTGATCAATTGCGTTTCCGGATATCGAAGTATAGTCACGTCCTAAGACAAATGACGTGCTACGTATTCTGACTGCATGGATACATAATATATAGAATGATCATGTGATCTATTGTGTGTCCGGATATCGAAGTATACCCACGTTCTGAGACAAAAACGACATGCTCCAGTATTGTCAAAACCACCTTGCTGATTCCTACTTTTATTGCTCGGTAGGGCAACAATAAATCGGTTTCAATAATTTAAAATTAGGTGGTACATGTAATATAATAAAATAATGTTACATTTTAAAGTTCATTCAATAACTTATATGTTTTGATTTCAATGTTTTATGAATTTAATTTATTTTTCATTTGTTTGTTGTCACATATTGTCATTTCCCATGTCTCTTTAATCATACTGTTATCATCTTTAGTGTGGTATACTAATACACATTTTATTGTTTGCACTTACACTTAATATAAATCTGTATAAATACTTGAAAATAACAATTCGTAAATAAAAAATAATCTGTATTAGTGATATTGGAGTACTACAGTGTTTTTGTTAATACACTTAACAGCTATTTCTCTACACAGTTTTTCTCCTACAGTACGTACTACGTATGTTTAATATTTAATGTGCAAAACTTTTGATTTTTTAACATAATTAAAACCTTGTTGAAAGAAAAATAATACTAAAGGTTTGATATGTTGCTTTTAACAGTCCTTCTGCTGGTGATGTAGTCCAGAGACACAGACCAAGGCCGAAGGCCGAGGCGACACGAGTACCGTGAGCTACGGAGTAGGCACGCGAATAATGCAGCGGTGTCCTAGTTCAATATAGTTGAAATGTGTTAAAAATAAAATATTAATAATATGATATCGTTTAACACATTTCTTGACATTTTCCGTACAATGTACTTTTCAACTTTAGGTACATAGGCAGTTCCAAGGTAGGTAGGTTCCTTGCATACATACCTGAAGAAGGATTCAATGAAGTTTAAATATACATTGTACGAAAAATATTAAGAAATGGATTAAAATCAGTTATATTATTAATATTTTATATTACCGTACACTTTCTAGAGGCTTCGATTTAACTATGAAATATATTAATTTGGTGTTACAATGTAGTTTTTAATTGTATAAATAAATAATAATTTATATTTTGTTTAATCAATCGGACTTCAGTTCAGCCATTGCTTGGAAGGATCGCTATCTTGTAAGTTTACTCCTTGATCAAGGTTTTAACTTCCAACCAGTATTTCTAAACGTTATAAAATCCTAACAAATGTTTAGTGCCCAGTTAAGCACTGACTTTTGTAACAATTGTTAATTGTTGCATTATAATTAAATTAGAAAATTGTATTTAGAAAATGTTAAATTTTGTAAGAACTGAGAGGTTTAGGAGTTTGATTTGTTTACCAAAAGTTTTCGATATAAATTCTCCAAGTTTTGAGAAAAATTCAGAATCTTCCCCTTTCAAATAAAAAAGTAGTTTTTTCCCATATAAAATAGTTAAATAACCAGCTTTTAGTGACTTGAAACATTTTTCCTTTTACTTACAAAGTTTTAAACAGAAATCAAAACACTCTAAAAATTTGTCACAAGAAGAGTGACTTCAAACCAGAAACAAGTTTAACCGCGCATGCTTGATGGATCTTACCCTATCTACTAAACCCTACTGAAATTCTCTAACTAAAGAAAACTTGTAAAAATTACTTACGTAGCTGTCCTGGAGGTTTCAAATCCAAAAGTGACCACAACAAAGCTCGACCGGCATTCAACCAATCACTCACACGTGAACTAAGAAAAAAAAATTTCCACTACGGTAAAGAACACCGAAACGGTATAAGCTGCCGTGTACTCGAAAGGATCGCACGTGGTCACACTCAGAAAGATTTCGTAGAACTGCTCGAACGCCCGCGATCCTTCCACCAACGGACTTACCCCCACTTAACTCTAGAAGCAAAACCAACCAATTAGAACCCTCTAGACCAGGACATCTGAACAGGCTCACCAAACATGTTGCCTTCAAAAAACATGTCGCATGAAATTGACAGGAAATTAACAGACGTGAAAATACTGGTTATTTAACTATTTTATTTGGGAAGAAACTACTTTTTTATTTGAAAGGGGAAGATTCTGAATTTTTCTCAAAACTTGGAGAATTTATATCGAAAACTTTTGGTAAACAAACCAAACTCCTAAACCTCTCAGTTCTTACAAAATTTAACATTTTCTAAATACAATTTTCTAATTTAATTATAATGCAACAATTAACAATTGTTACATTATTTTCCCCCTTCAAAAGAAAATTTTTTTACTTTGAATTACATAGTTCACATCAGATCGACTATAAACGATTTAATTATGGTCTAAAAGACATGTTTGTAATAACTAGACCCGTAATGGATTCATAATTTAAAAAATATTGTGAAATATTTGGGTGAGATTGAGTAAAAATGCATCTTAGTTTGAATCGATTCTACCCTTATAAAATATTTTATCTAAAGCAATGATTACACTTATTTCCCTTTATGTTTAGATATTTTTCATTCGCTTAGTTAAACTAATGGTTTTTAAAATGGTTTTTATTTATGAAGAAAATTGTTTCCAGGTTTCTGAGTTGTCAGTTGCCATGACCGGCGAATTTAAACGTTAAAATAATATTTATGTTGTTATAATTGTTAAAAGTTGTTATAATTGTTTAAAAGTTGTTATAATTGGTTAAACGTTGTTAAAATTGGTTAAAAGTTTTATAATTGGTTAAACGTTTTATAATTGATTAAAAGTTATTATAATTGGTTAAAATTATCTTAATAACTTGCCTAATCTATTACTATCGCTAATTTTTGTGATCTCTATGTTTCTTATTCCAATTATTTGTATAAGTGGTTATTGTCTAGTTGTTATCTATTGTGATATTGTATTTATTATCCTTATTGATGTGTTTTACCCTTATCTTGATAACTAGTTTCTCTCTATAGATATTTCAGGTTTATATTGTATTATACCACTCAGCAATTCGTTTGCTGGCTTTTGCAGAATATAAAAGACTGAATACTCGTAAAAACACATTACAGTATCTCCTACAACAATTTATTTCCAGAGAGACAAATAGTGTTTACAGCAGTTGGTGGGTCAAATTTCATCCTTCAACAATGCGTCATCTTAGGATTATTAGATTTGCTTATAAACCTAAATTCTTCAGTGTTAATTTCTGTGTGCACGAATCACAATAAAATATTCGAATAACAGTTTATAACTTTTTTATATTTATTTACATTGCCCGCTTACATTGTCAACAAAATAACCTACTATGACTCTATGCGCCACGCTAGGCACTCTCTCATTTTTACGGTGAATGGTAACGATAGCCAGTAGCGAGAGGTTTAATATCTATCCTATTTTAGGTATCTGAAATAAAATATTTTAAGACCCTTTCTTACAACGCATTAACAGCGTGTACAACATATTTATTCCCAGTTTCATAGTCCAAAGACTATATTTTTGAGAAACTGCGATCAGTTACTTAATAACATTTTACTTTCATATTCATATAATAATATATATGCTATTGATTTAATTCGGGTTTACTGATTCCGAGACTATGTTTCTTCTTATGTCAAATTACAAATTAAACCAGTTTTGAATAACAAATAAGGATAAATACACTTTTGGGATGGACAAAATTAAGATATATTGTAAAAGGAAGTAATTCCAGATATCCACAGTATTGGAGGGGCTGGAACATAAATCTGAAACACAGATTCCAATAAGCATAGCTCGGAGATTGAATTTGCTGCCAACCTTAATCCATTTCCACAGTTTATGAGTTATGGTTTATTTATAAACCCAAATGTCCAGTAGTATTTTGTGAAGCTTTTTTATCGGCTTTTTCTGATTTTATGAAATGTATGTTTATCAGAGTTTTAATATATAATTCTCATACATTCGTGTTATAACAGTTAGTTAAATTATGTTTAGATAAAATATTATTATTATTATTATTATTACATGCGAAAAAGACCAGTAAATGATCACGCAAAGTTCACTTATGGGTCGTCCTTTTTCTCCTTTGCCAAGCAGCCTTCAATTTATCTTTCATAATGGATCTGCGTTCTTCTGTCCATTTAGCTCCTGTTTTCTTCTTTTGGTCTCTCTCTGATTCTACTTCCCATTTATAAATTTTGGATTTATAGGTGGATCGGTCCGAAATATCATTGATAGAAATCTGGGCTCTGGACAAATCCTTCCTGATTTCCGAGGTCCACTTATTGGTTAAAATATTTTCAGTGTTCTCTAGTAAGATTTTTGTTAGTCTATTTTCAGGAAGACGCTTGATATGCCCGTAAAATTTTAGGCGTCTTTTTCTGATATCCGCGGCTAAGTTTGAGAATTCTTCCACTCTAGTTCGGGACTGAAGTCGGTATCCTTCATCAGTGAGTCTTGGGCCGAGAATCTTCCTGATGATTTTCCGTTCTTCTTTAAGGATGTTTTCAAGTATCCCTTTTCTAGTCAAATCAAGAGTTTCACTCGCATATAGGACTTCAGGTTTGATGACGGTATTGTAGTGGTGAATTTTGGTAGAAATTGATAGGTATTTTTTGTTATATATGTTTTGAGTACGACCAAAAGCCCTCTTCATCTTTTGGATCCGGGAG
Source organism: Stictocephala bisonia (assembly GCA_035578905.1). Lineage (NCBI taxonomy): Eukaryota > Metazoa > Arthropoda > Insecta > Hemiptera > Membracidae > Stictocephala > Stictocephala bisonia. Next base: position 297,229 of record JAQJVL010000889.1, read on the forward strand.
TCCAAGGCTTTAAGTTCTTTCCCTGATGGTTCAAGGATTTCTCCTAGGTATCTGAACTCTGTTACTTTTTCGATATCGCCATATTTTGTGTTCAAATTTTCTAGGTCACAGAAGTTGGTTATTACCTTTGTTTTTGAAAAAGAAATCTGTAGGCCAATTTTTTCAGCGCACTCCTTGAGGGTTTCGATTTGGGCAATTGCCTGTTGACGGGTTTCGGCCAGGATGGCTAGGTCATCTGCAAAGGCCAGGCAGGTAAGTTTTGTTTGATTTCTGGAGATTTTCAAAGGGTTCCAGTTTCCTTGTTCTTTTAGTTTGTTTTCCCACTCTCTCATGACTTTGTCTAGGGCTATGTTGAAAAGGAGGGGAGATAAGCCATCGCCTTGTCTCACACCAGTTTTTATCTGGAATTTTTCCGAAAAATTCCCCATGAACTTTACTTGAGAGGTGGTGTCAGTAAGTGTCAATCGGATAAGTGCCCTGGTCTTCTGGTCTAGTCCGTATTCTTCCAAGGTTTGTAGTAGGGATTGTCGGTCGATGGAGTCGTAGGCTTTCTGGAAGTCGACAAAAGTACAGATGGTGGGTTTTCTACGGGTGTTTCTGTATTTTAGGAGGGTTTTCAGGTTAAGGATTTGTTCAGCACAGGACCTGTTGGGCCTGAAACCTGCTTGGTATTCCCCTATGAGTGGTTCTACTTGTTCTTGTGTTCTTTTCAATAGGGCAGCCGAGAGAATTTTGTAGGGGACTTGTAGTAGGGAGATTCCTCTGTAGTTGTTCACGTCTGTTCGGTCTCCCTTTTTGTGTAGTGGGACGATGAGGGCATTTGTCCAATCTTCCGGTAGTTTCTCTGTTATCCAAATTTCTTCAATGATTTTAGTGAGTTCTGTTATTGAGTTACTTCCCATGTGTTTCAGTAGTTCGGCAGTGATGTCATCACTTCCGGATGCTTTGTTGTTTTTAAGTCGTTGGATATGTCTTTGAATTTCGTCTAGGTTAGGGGCGAGTGAGTCCGTGTGTGGGTTCAGGTGGGGTTTTGGTTGGAACTTTTCAGTGGGTTCGGGACAATTAAGTAGAGACTCAAAGTAACGGGCAAGTTCTTTAGTATTTTCCTGGTCTGTTAGCGCCAAATTTCCGTCTTGTTTTCTGAAGCAGAGGTTTCTAGGCGTATATCCATTGAGACGGGATTTAAAGACTCTATAGAAGTCCCTAGTATTGTAGTTTCTGAAGTCTTGTTCAGCCGACTTAAGTTGGTTTTCCAAGTACTTCCTCTTGGTTTGCCTGATAAGTTTGGAGGCTTGCTTTCGGGCTTCCCTGAACTTCTTTTCAGTTTCTGGAGAGCGGTTGCTAATAAATTTTTGGTAGGCAATTTTTCTCATGAGAATTGCTTGGTCACATTCTTCGTTCCAAAAGGGGTGTCTGTTTCTTTTCCGTTGTGGAATCTGTTCTTGGGCATTCTTGATGATTTTCTCATGGAATTCTTCCCAGGTTTTTGCTGGGATTCTCTCCCATATTTCCTTGAGGTTGGATTTTTCCAGTAGCTGTGTGTTGAGCTTTCGGCTGACCTGGCATTTCTGGTAGAAGCGTTTTGGAGTGAATTTGACTTTTATTCGGATTAAATGATGATCCGAGTCGATGTTAGCACCTCGTCGAACCTGAACATTATGTACTTCTTTTTGTGCAGGGAATGAAATAGCTATGTGATCAATCTGATGTTTCCCACATTGGGTGTTGGGGCATTCCCAGGTGAAGAGTTTGTTGGGGTTTTTCCGAAGTGAAGTTGACATGATTTTGAGGTCGAACTGTTGGCACATCTCGATGAGGCGTTTACCATTTACATTGGTGTTTTTGTGGGCAGAGAATCTTCCTGCTGTTTTCCTGTAGCATCTCTCTTTGCCAATTTTTCCATTGAAATCTCCTAAGAGTATGATTGCATCCTTCTCAGGGATTTTAGTGAGAGTTGCTTCGAGTTTGGACCAGAAGTCTTCAGTCTGTGTCTGATCTTTACATTTGTTAGTGGGAGCATGAGCATTTACAAATGTATAATGGCGGTTTCCACATTGAAGTCTGAGAGTCATTAGTCTGTTGCTTATTGGTTTTATTTCTTTGACTGAATTTATGATCTTTTTGTGGACTAGGAAGGCCATGCCTAGTATTGGGGTGGCCTTGCCTACAGTTCTACTGGTTTTACTTTTGAATATACGGTAGTTCCCGTAGTCTGCTGTTTCTGACTCTGTGAGTCTTGTTTCTTGAAGGGCTAGTAGTTATATTATATTAGTTGAAGTTATTAGTATTAAATAATAATAATTATTATTATTATTTTATGTAATAATAATAATAATAAAATATTATTATTATTATTATTAAAATTTGTTTGTGGTATAGACGTTTCAACTTCATTAAAGCCATCCTCAGGTACTTTCAAGGTTATAGAAAAATATATAAATAAATAAAATTACCATACGCTAATTGTTCAGAACTGGTGTTGTTCTATAGTTTGTTATTTGGTAGAATTAATTTGTGACATTTAAAATCTATTAAAAAGTAAATTTTTAGAATATGTGTCTTTGTTATTCAATAGAAAATGTTGATTGTTCTTTCCAATTTTATAAATTTTAAGACGTTCTAAGGTCGACATTAAATTGTTTTATAAAGTATTGGCTACATATCCGTGCTTTAGTGAAGAAACATAGACTTAAATATTTTCAACTTTGAACAGTTCGAATTTTCAGTTGAACATTTTCATAAAAACTTGATTAAACACTGTATTAAATAGCAACAATCTCAAACCGACAATTCTAATAGCTCATATTCAATGAAGATAAACAAATGAAGGTCTGTGCCACCTTTTCCGCATACCAAACTCTATTAATTAAAGAAAAGTGTTTAAAATGGAGTATCAGTATTATGAAACAAGTCCATTTGTGTAAATTTTTAGATTTACTATACTTTATTTTGGCTCAGACTAAATTCATTAACCAATTATAAGATAAACAATAATTTTAAAATAAATGACACTACAAAAGTATATTGCATTAACATTAATTAAAATAAATCAGCCGCAACGCTGAAATATTTGATATTTTATTTTATTTTTTTATATATTTATTTTTTTTATTTATTAATATATAAATAAATACGAATAGTTTAAAATGTTCTTAGCTATGAATAGTTATGAAAACTGTTAATCTTCTTTGTATAGATAGCGTTGTAATAAATGTATTACATTAGTAGATATCACAAACATGTGAATGTCACAAGACATGAATGTGATGTTTATTACATGTGAGGATGTAGAGAACTAGGCTAATAGTGAGATATTTAATACAAAGTATTCATTTATTCAAGCGCTCAATCTACTCTTGAATATCTGTATACAAATAGTTCCAAAATTAATTAAATCGGTGGGGTACAGTTTTGCATTTAAATAACGTAATTATGCCAAAATGTTTTATGTGGTCATGAAATAAAATACTGAATGTAATTCCATTTGTAAATTTAAAATAAAACAAATTTGTCTAATGTACGAGTCTCGTAATAGCATTATCACTTATTTCATCATAACTATATTTGCTAAACAAGTGAACGTCATACAGTACAAAATTAATTCCAGTAAAGTATTATATAAAACATGGAGGACGATTACGAACAACACGTTCACTTTCCTCAGACCAGAGGGATTCACAAGAAATCAGAATTTCCCCTGTGAATCCCTCTATTCACGAAATCGATCAGCATAATATTTATACATTCTGTACTTAATATCATATTATATTTGTCTTTTGTGACGTTCATTAGTTTTGTACTTCTACAGACAGATAATATGCTAGTTAAAAACTGCAACTAGTTTGAATAAACATGTAACACGTTTTAAAAATGTTATAACATTAAACATTAAAATACACGTGATTTAAAATATAAAACGTTTTCGGTACTAATTGCGCAATGTTTTAACCCAGCTACTTGGGGACAAAGTTTTGTAGGGATTGTAGGTGATAGGTTCTATGATCGGTCCTCCGATTACCGATACAGCACCCACTCAATAGTTACCATCGAGGTGCAGATGTTGTCCACGGAAGAGAACTGAGTTTCAAGCTTGTTAGTTAACTTAAAATCAGACCAAAACTACGTGGGTCGGATCTCACATGAAGCTGTAGGTCCATTAGTTGCCCTGGCTATTGGTCTATTAATAAATATATCTTTGTGAGGAACAGTACTTAAGCGAAAGGCTGTTGTACCGGGAAGAGGGCTAGCAGCGTAGTACACGCCATGCAAATTCACTCCATTTCCCTAAGGTCCGTTTAGAAGTTGGGGACGGAGTTTTTCTTATTTCGCCCTTAAGTTGTACAATGGCCTCCCCCCAGCCATCAAATCATGTACTCATTTAAGAGTAAAATTAAAGAGGTTTTCGTAGCCCAATAGTATATATTGTAAATTTAAGTCTTTGTGTTTCTTTTTAAAACTCTCTCTCTATATATATATATATATATATATATATATATATATATATATATATATATATATACCTTAATCTTAACTTGCACTGTTCTTAGTTTTTAACATTTATTTCTTTGTATTGAGGCCATTGACTTGAGTTGTTCTGTAAAACAGTTATGTGCTGAGAAACGCTTGTAAATAAAGGCATTTTTATTTATTCATTTATTTATAACAGTCTCTTTTAGTTAGTAACAATGGCTACACTCATTCATCTACACTCATCGCACTCATTCGTCTGTCATATTATTTGCCCACATTGATTATTAATAATCAATTAATAATAATAACAATGATTATTTTATTTCAACTGGATTTCAATTTCATTAATTTACATCTACCACTACATCACTTACTTGCTGTTTTCTTGATATCTAAATTGTAAATACTAGGAGTTTTATTTTAAGTTAATATTACCTTTAATAAAAACCCGTCATAACTTTTAACTTAGATGAATTATACTTATTAAATAAATTCATCTTAGCCCAAGGATCGTGTTTTGACTATTTTATTTATTAAATACCTTCGTCTAGCGATCCTTCATTGGTCACTTAACCGACCAGTTTCGCTAAACTATTGTAGCATCTTCAGGGGGAGTTGAAATTTCTTCATCTTGCGATCCGTCTTCAGATAAAACATAAATAAATACTAAAAACACAGAGACAGTACATTGTTGCACTTAACCTAATTGTTATGTCACTTTCTCCCTCCCTTTTCTGTTATCAGCTGTTCCTTGGGTATCTGGTTTATTTAGTAGACAGTTTTACAGGATGTGGGATTTGAACTGTAGTTTTCATTCATTAGATTAGGGTTGTTTTTGGTTGATTTGTAAATTTCAAATTCTTCTAAGCAGTTCAAAAGTTGTCTATTTCGGCAATAATGTAAAATGTCCATGTTTTTTTTAATTGAATGTAATGAATGGTTTTTATCAATGAGATGCTGGGCAACAGTGGATTTTTGGTTTTCGAGCTTGGGGTCAGGGTGGTGTTCTTTTAATCTATTGTGGAAAGGTCTGCGGGTCTGACAATATAATTGTCAGGGCAATTGTCGCAAGTGATCTTGTATACTCCCGTTTTCTCATATTTATCAAAGGTTTTTTGTCTGAATTCAAGAGATTTTGTATTTTGTTTGTAGTTCGGAAAGTTAGTTTTATGTCGTGACGTTTCAATTTGTTCTTAAGGTAGTGTTCAATTGACTGGTTGTATTCTATACATATGAATTTTTTATTATTATTTTGATCATTTGGTTTTGTATTTTTGTTTTTATGTTTATAAATTAAAAAACACATAATTTGGGTTTATGTTTATAAACCCAAAGTACACAAGCCAGGGACCCCAATAAGGCCTCTTGTCGATTACACCCTAGCTCCTACATACAAAATTGCTAAAAAAACTAGAACAAATAATAAAACATAACATTGACATTAGTACCAATTACAGCTTGAAAAACGTTTACGAATTTATTGAAAAAAACCAATGATGTCATTATCCAAGAACCCTGTATAATGGCTTCATTTGACATTGTCAATCTTTACACAAACGTTCCGATCAATGAAACCTTAGAAATAGTGAACACGAAATTAAGGAGCTGAAACCTTTTACCTGAAGCAATTAACGAATTAATGAAATTATTAAAAGAAACTTTGGACCAAAACTACTTCTGCTTCAACAACAAATACTACAAACAAACTGACGGATTAGCTATGGGCTCCCCACTATCTGGCCTTTTAGCAGACATCTACCTAAACCACATGGAAAACAATCTAATTTTTTCAGAGAAAAATAAAATCAAAAACAAAATATCTATGTACTTCAGATACGTTCATGACACATTTTTAATATTCAATGGGAATACCCGACAACTTAATATACTACACAACTATTTAAATAGTTTATCTCCAAAAATTAAATTTACCATGGAAATTGAGCAACCGAACGAGTTAAATTTTCTAGATCTGACCATAACGAAAAGTACTAAACTTGAATTTAGTATTTTTAGAAAAGCCACAACATCCAACCAAACTATCCACGCCACGTCATATCACCCCCACTCTCAAAAAATGGCAGCTTATAACTCACTTGTCCACAGGTTAATTATCTTACCTATGTCACAGAAAAATTACAATAAAGAGGTACAAATAATTAAACACATTGCAGAATCAAATGGATACTCGAATAAAATAATAGACAACTTAATTTATAAACATAAAAACAAAAATACAAAACCAAATGATCAAAATAACAATAAAAAATTCATATGTATAGAATACAACCAGTCAATTGAACACTACCTTAAGAACGAATTGAAACGTCATGACATAAAACTAACTTTCCGAACTACAAACAAAATACAAAATCTCTTGAATTCAGACAAAAACCCTTTGGATAAATATGAGAAAACGGGAGTATACAAGATCACTTGCGACAGTTGCCCTGACAATTATATTGGACAGACCCGCAGACCTTTCCACAATAGATTTAAAGAACACCACCCTGACCCCAAGCTCGAAAACCAAAAATCCACTGTTGCCCAGCATCTCATTGATAAAAACCATTCATTACATTCAATTAAAAAAAACATGGACATTTTACATTATTGCTGAAATAGACAACTTTTGAACTGCTTAGAAGAATTTGAAATTTACAAATCAACCAAAAACGACCCTAATCTAATGAATGAAAAACTACAGTTCAAATCCCACATCCTATACAACTGTCTACTACATAAACCAGATACCCAAGGAACAGCTGATATAACAGAAAAGGGAGGGAGAAAGTGACATAACAATTAGGTTAAGTGTAACAATGTACTGTCTCTGTGTTTTTAGTATTTATTTATGTTTTATCTGAAGACGGATCGCAAGATGAAGAAATTTCAACTCCCCCTGAAGATGCTACAATAGTAGCGAAACCGGTCGGTTAAATGACCAATGAAGGATCGCTAGACGAAGGTATTTAATAAATAAAATAATAAATTATACGCTGAGCCATTTTCCAGAGCGAACTTAGGAATGGTGATAGATTTGTTTGCTTACATTTATATGTTTATCTTCCTTCGGTTATCATTGTACATGATATTTTATTGGAATTCTAACTTTATGTTACTCTAAAAGTTTTTCTAACTTGTAGAAAAACCAACTTGCATAACAACGTTTTGCCTCTTCCTGATGTTCAGACCCAGTATGTATCGCACGTGTTATGGTTGGCTCGTCACCACCGTACGTACGTGTGTGGGTGGGTGGATCAATGCCACCGTACGTGTATGAGTGGGTGAGTCATCCCAATCAATACCACTCATACACCTTTGCTAGTATTGAGTATGGCAGTAAAGTTTAAACTAGAACAAAACATGGAATATGAGTGTATCACCTACAGAGCTCTGACACTTTTTTACTGTAATATAATTAATTGTTGTGCCACATTTACCAGGCTGAAGTATGGTTTATCGAATGAACACAAAAAGAACAATCACCTTAAATTCTAGCCACTTATACTGTATAAATACTGATGAAATCATTATTACATTTACCAATAATATTTAAAAATAAAGTAGCTCTTATACGTGTTCTTTGCTTCTGTAATGGACTCCCAAATCCACTAAATAGCTACTTAAAAATACGTTTAAGTAAAAATAGAAGTACAATGGATTTAAAATTTCAATTGTACAAAGTTTTTTTGGAAGAAATCGTTACGTTTTAAATAATAAACAGGGTTGGGCAAAGTCTGGAATATATTTATTAATGTCAAAACAATTAATAAAGAATGTAATAATGAATGAAAGAAATGTAATAAAACTTTGCTATTATATGCATGTTCCTATACCAAATATTTAGCCATATTTTAATTGTTTTTCGCATAGTCAGGTAATGGGCCATGAAGGAAGTTTTAAAAAGTTTATCTGTAAGCCTGCTTCGATTTATACCTCATTTTATAGGTCTTTGTTTGTAAAACACAATAGTGCAAACCTAAGGTCAAAAGGATGGCCCAGTCAGAAAATACAGCCACACAAAGAATTTTTTTTCAGGGTTAAGCAAACGTCTGGAATGTACTTAATGTAATCAATTTTAAAACTATCAATATAAAAGTAATGAAACTTTGTAGTTATATTAGTTATATACATGTCCGTATACCAAACACATAGACATATTTTACTTGCTTTTTACATATCTAGGGAATGACCCATGAAGGAAGTCTTAAAAATTTTAAATATAAGCCTTCCTCGAGTTATACCTCATTTTAAAGGTCTTTGTTCGTACAATACAAAAGTGCAAATTTGAGGTCAAAAGACCAACCCATTCAGAAAATACATTGATTCAAAGAATTTAATGTCATATTACTAATTCTTCTCAGTTATACGGCTATTTAACAGTTTCAGGTCTCGGTTACTGAGTATGTTGTTGATTGTTAACAATCGTAACAAACGACAGCGTTATAACAATAAATATGCTATTTAACTGAGATAAAAATAAGAAAAATGTATTAATACACTTTTAACAGTAGGTCTATCAAAAATAGATTAATGATATTATTATAATACTGTAATTCGTTACTTATTTTTGTAAAATGTAATTTCTCATATTCAGTTAGATAAATTATAGCTCTACGCAGCAATAGATAATAACTATCTTACCTTTGTCTTAAGCAGTGTTAGTTATGTGACATTAAACATTCTTTGAGTGGCTGTATTTTCTGACTGGGTCATCCTTTTGACCTCAGGTTTGAATTTTTGTGTTTTACAAACAAAGACCTTTAAAATGAGGTATAACTCGAGATAGGATTACGTTTAAAATGTTTAAAACTTCCTTCATGGACCATTACCTGGCTTTGTGACAAACAAGTAAAATATGTCCTTAATGTTTGGTATACGAACATGTACATAACAGCAAAGTTTCATTACATTTCTTCCAATGGTTTTGAAATTGATAAATATATTCCAGACTTTTCTCCAACTCTGTATATTTTAATTATAAAAGTATTGTTAAAGATATATTTTGGGAACTTTTAAATAAAACCAGTATTGTATCAAATATGCACACAAAAACTACGAATGAACTATTTTTTAAATGTATCATATTGTACAGATCCGAGATTGAATGATATGAATAAAACTACAGTCTTGATTAACTTTTTGATGAGAATCGTTGAATTCTGTCTAATTTTATTGTTTCACAAAATAATGAATTGCACTGTCAGTCCCACAATGTCCGCCCAAATTGTTTCACACTTCTCTATTGTTACAGATGTGCGTTGTTTAGTTATTCTATTTACAATGCTGTGTTTTAATACAAATGACTATGTGAAATATCTATTCTTTCCAGACACCACACATTCCTAGTCCACAATAACTGGTTTGCTTCGTCCACTATTCTAGTCGTCTTTTCGTACTGGATATACACCATATTGCATAGCAGTTGTTGGTTTCGACAATGTATGTTCAATATTTGTTGACTTTGTCACTGTACCATACCACAAGGAAAAAATAATTATTGTTTAGTCTTTATAAATAAGTTAACCCCCCCCCCCCCCCCCCCACACCAAAAGGAGTGGTATCCAGCCTTGGGGTAAAAGCACACATCGGCACTAAACAATTTTGTCTCTTGTCTATTTCAAATTTCATGGTAGCTCATCTTATCTGAAAAAATGGTAGCCAAAATGCTTAAGTACCTGGACTACAATGTAATATATAGTAAATTTTTATTATATATTTTATAAATTTACTATAATATTATTTATTTTAATATTATATAATATTATAAATTTTTATTATACTGATATATTTATATCAGTAGCACAAGTGTGGATGAATAGGTTATATGCATGTTATAAGTACACATACTCTGGTATTTAACCACGCGCCCACCCATACACTTACGGTGTACTGACCCCCCCCCCCCCCCCCATACACATATATGTACTTACCCACCCGCTCACCCATACATGTATGGTGTACTGAACCTCCCCCCCCCACCCAACCATACACACACTCAGACACGCGCACACACACACACACACACACACACACACACACACACACACACACACACACACACACACACACACACACACACACACACACACACACACACACACACACACACACACACACACACACACACACACACACACACACACACACACACACACACACACACACACACACACACACACACACACACACACACACACACACACACACACACACACACACACACACACACACACACACACACACACACACACACACACACACACACACACACACACACACACACACACACACACACACACACACACACACACACACACACACACACACACACACACACACACACACACACACACACACACACACACACACACACACACACACACACACACACACACACACACACACACACACACACACACACACACACACACACACACACACACACACACACACACACACACACACACACACACACACACACACACACACACACACACACACACACACACACACACACACACACACACACACACACACACACACACACACACACACACACACACACACACACACACACACACACACACACACACACACACACACACACACACACACACACACACACACACACACACACACACACACACACACACACACACACACACACACACACACACACACACACACACACACACACACACACACACACACACACACACACACACACACACACACACACACACACACACACACACACACACACACACACACACACACACACACACACACACACACACACACACACACACACACACACACACACACACACACACACACACACACACACACACACACACACACACACACACACACACACACACACACACACACACACACACACACACACACACACACACACACACACACACACACACACACACACACACACGTTACTACACGGAGGTATTACAGGGAAGCTTTAGCACTTATGTGTATTATGGAATAGCAGATATTAAAATCCCTTTATTATACTAAGTGTAAAGGATGTATCCTTAATACATACTGATCTCTGACAGGCCCCTTACAGCTGTTCTCACATTCCTCACTTAGGCTATTAGTTTAATCACGTAAATACAAATATTGATGAATATAACATATATGATCTTGGTGACAGATACTTCAAAGACGTCTCAATCTGTACACAGATATAACTTTACAAATGAATGCTAAGCGCTTTTAGTTTGTAAATACACAATAAATCCTTGGTGACCGACTTATTGTGACAATAACTCATTAATAATATAAGGGGTTTCAATGAGAATACTGACAAAAGGAAACTAAACTCCTTAGAGAAAACACTCCTTTATCAAATAACTTATTTGCAATTAAAACAATCGATCAATCCTGGAAATGAAAAAGAGATTTTCTAAAAAAAACATATGGGCCTGTATGATAATTTTTAAATTAAATTTTTTAGTTTCAGAAATATATCATTAAACTAAGGATTTAATTATGGAAAGTACCAAAAATACCAACTTTTGACCAAAAAATAGTTCTGTATGTTATCCTTATCTCATAAAATAATTCACACCAAAAGTGGCAGGCATTTGTAACTATGTCTGATATGACGAAATAATATCATGTAAGTTTTAATATACATAGATATTTTATTTGAATATGAAAGGTAAATGGTATCTACGATTGTCATTATAGTACAAACAATCAAACTTACATATTACAAATAAATTCATCGTAAAACTAATTACATTATTTTATTATTTATTTTCCACAAAACAGGCTATAAACCCAATAAAATGGGGTAGTATACACATGTAATACAATTCATATCATATATAAATATTATAGTCCAAGTCCTCGTATGATGTAACTTGGCAAAAATAAGATGTGTAAGAAATATCTAATTTATAATCAACTCAATATTTCTTAAATTTTTACATATTTAAGAGATGCCAATACATTTTTTGCGTATTTTAAGGTGAATGCGAATGAGTGTAAAACAATATAATATCATTCATAATAATATGAATGAGGGCATTTATTAATATTTCATTAATATTCCATGTTATAGTTATTATTTCATAATATTTAAACTGACGTTCTAATTTAATCACAAGCCTGTAACATATATATATATATATATATATATATATATATATATATATATATACAAATTAGGCAGCACACAAAATTTTAAAATATCAACAAACTGTATAAAAATAATTTAATAACAATTATAATGATAAATAATTAACAATTATTAAAATAAATATATAACAAATATATTTATAAATATAAAACGTAATGAATATAAGTTTAAGGTAAGATTGTCTTACGTTTTAGGATCGGAAAAGTTTATATTTATATATCTCATTTCAGGTATTTTAAAAGAATGGTGGACTTCCAAAATATTATGAATGCACCTGTAACACACCTGGGAGATCAGCTACCCTGTATTAATGAAATGAAAGGTTCAGATCTCTGGCGATCCAAAAGTATAGATCAGGTGCTGCGCTGTTCTATTCAGCATGACATCGGTTCAGCACGATCGTTCTGTAATCCAGATTGTCTGACTCAGCAAGGTTACACTGTTGTTTATGGTCAACAAACACCCTACTCCGAAGTCAACGCTTGCTGCCTGACTCTTTCTTTATCTCTTCGATGTATGGAAGAAGAAATTAAATTTTATGATATTTTCCTGGATATATAAACTATATATTATTCGGCTATTTTTAAAGTACTCTAATAACTTGTTTGACTTCACAAAATATTTACAGTGATTTTTAGCTTGTAAAACCCTACTTTCTATGTGAGGTAATTTTTGGTACTATGGTCACCATAATGGAGGTATTTTTATGGTTATCATACTTAATTTGTATGTAATGTTCTAAAGCTTAATGAATCTGATTATAGAAAGATAAAAACAAATAGTTTGTAATCGAGTATATGAATGTATATTGGACAGGTTAAAAGTTTGGACACCATTAAATACTGATGACACTTTGGCAGATAACACTAGTAGAAGTACGTTGAGCAACACTGATGTCACTTTGACGGGTAGAAGTACGTCGTGCAACACTGATGTCACTTTGACGGGTAGAAGTACGTCGTGCAACACTGATGTCACTTTGACGGGTAGAAGTACGTCATACAACACTGATGTCACTTTGACAGGTAGAAGTATGTCGTGCAATACTGATGTCACTTTGACGGGTAGAAGTACGTCGTGCAACACTGATGTCACTTTGACGGTTAGAAGTACGTCGTGCAACACTGATGTCACTTTGACGGTTAGAAGTACGTCGTGCAACACTGATGTCACTTTGACGGTTAGAAGTACGTCGTGCAACGTCACTTTGGCGGGTAACACTAGTAGAAGTACGTTGAGCAACACTGATGTCACTTTGACGGGTAGAAGTACGTCGTGCAATACTGATGTCACTTTGACGGGTAGAAGTACGTCGTGCAACACTGATGTCACTTTGACGGGTAGAAGTACGTCGTGCAACACTGATGTCACTTTGACGGGTAGAAGTACGTCGTGCAATACTGATGTCACTTTGACGGGTAGAAGTACGTCGTGCAACACTGATGTCACTTTGACGGGTAGAAGTACGTCGTGCAACACTGATGTCACTTTGACGGGTAGAAGTACGTCGTGCAACACTGATGTCACTTTGACGGTTAGAAGTACGTCGTGCAACACTGATGTCACTTTGACGGTTAGAAGTACGTCGTGCAACACTGATAGCACTTTGACGGTTAGAAGTACGTCGTGCAACACTGATGTCACTTTGACGATTAGAAGTACGTCGAACAACACTGATGTCACTTTGACGGTTAGAAGTACGTCGTGCAACACTGATAGCACTTTGACAGTTAGAAGTACGTCGTGCAACACTGATAGCACTTTGACGGTTAGAAGTACGTCGTGCAACACTGATAGCACTTTGACGGTTAGAAGTACGTCGTGCAACACTGATAGCACTTTGACGGGTAAAAGTACGTCGTGCAACACTGATAGCACTTTGACGGGTAGAAGTACGTCGTGCAACACTGATAGCACTTTGACGGGTAGAAGTACGTCGTGCAACACTGATAGCACTTTGACGGTTAGAAGTACGTCGTGCAACACTGATAGCAATTTGACGGGTAGAAGTACGTCGTGCAACACTGATATCACTTTGACGGTTAGAAGTACGTCGTGCAACACTGATAGCACTTTGACGGGTAGAAGTACGTCGTGCAACACTGATAGCACTTTGACGAGTAGAAGTACGTCGTGCAACACTGATAGCACTTTGACGGTTAGAAGTACGTCGCGCAACACTGATAGCACTTTGACGGTTAGAAGTACGTCGTGCAACACTGATAGCACTTTGACGGGTAGAAGTACGTCGTGCAACACTGATAGCACTTTGACGGGTAGAAGTACGTCGTGCAACACTGATAGCACTTTGACGGGTAGAAGTACGTCGTGCAACACTGATATCACTTTGACGGTTAGAAGTACGTCGTGCAACACTGATATCACTTTGACGGTTAGAAGTACGTCGTGCAACACTGATAGCACTTTGACGGGTAGAAGTACGTCGTGCAACACTGATAGTACTTTGACGGGTAGAAGTACGTCGTGCAACACTGATAGCACTTTGACGGGTAGAAGTACGTCGTGCAACACTGATAGCACTTTGACGGGTAGAAGTACGTCGTGCAACACTGATAGCACTTTGACGGGTAGAAGTACTTCGTGCAACACTGATAGCACTTTGACGAGTAGAAGTACGTCGTGCAACACTGATAGCACTTTGACGAGTAGAAGTACGTTGAGCAGCACTGATAGCACTTTGACGGGTAGAAGTACTTCGTGCAACACTGATAGCACTTTGACGGGTAGAAGTACGTCGTGCAACACTGATAGCACTTTGACGGGTAGAAGTACGTCGTGCAACACTGATAGCACTTTGACGGGTAGAAGTACGTCGTGCAACACTGATAGCACTTTGACGGTTAGAAGTAGGCGTGCAACACTGATATCACTTTGACGGTTAGAAGTACGTCGTGCAACACTGATATCACTTTGACGGTTAGAAGTACGTCGTGCAACACTGATATCACTTTGACGGTTAGAAGTACGTCGTGCAACACTGATGTCACTTTGACGGGTAGAAGTACGTCGTGCAACACTGATGTCACTTTGACGGTTAGAAGTACGTCGTGCAACACTGATAGCACTTTGACGGTTAGAAGTACGTCGCGCAACACTGATAGCACTTTGACGGTTAGAAGTACGTCGTGCAACACTGATAGCACTTTGACGGGTAGAAGTACGTCGTGCAACACTGATAGCACTTTGACGGGTAGAAGTACGTCGTGCAACACTGATAGCACTTTGACGGGTAGAAGTACGTCGTGCAACACTGATAGCACTTTGACGGTTAGAAGTAGGCGTGCAACACTGATATCACTTTGACGGTTAGAAGTACGTCGTGCAACACTGATATCACTTTGACGGTTAGAAGTACGTCGTGCAACACTGATATCACTTTGACGATTAGAAGTACGTCGTGCAACACTGATATCACTTTGACGGTTAGAAGTACGTCGTGCAACACTGATAGCACTTTGACGGTTAGAAGTACGTCGTGCAAAACTGATATCACTTTGACGGTTAGAAGTACGTCGTGCAACACTGATATCACTTTGACGGTTAGAAGTACGTCGTGCAACACTGATAGCACTTTGACGGGTAGAAGTACGTCGTGCAACACTGATAGCACTTTGACGGGTAGAAGTACGTCGTGCAACACTGATATCACTTTGACGGTTAGAAGTACGTCGTGCAACACTGATATCACTTTGACGGGTAGAAGTACGTCGTGCAACACTGATAGCACTTTGACGGTTAGAAGTACGTCGTGCAACACTGATAGCACTTTGACGGTTAGAAGTACGTCGTGCAACACTGATAGCACTTTGACGGGTAGAAGTACGTCGTGCATTACTGATAGCACTTTGACGGGTAGAAGTACGTCGTGCAACACTGATGTCACTTTGACCGGTAGAAGTACGTCGTTTAACACTGATGTCACTTTGACGGTTAGAAGTACGTCGTGCAACACTGATAGCACTTTGACGGTTAGAAGTACGTCGTGCAACACTGATAGCACTTTGACGGTTAGAAGTACGTCGTGCAACACTGATGTCACTTTGACCGGTAGAAGTACGTCGTTTAACACTGATGTCACTTTGACGGTTAGAAGTACGTCGTGCAACACTGATAGCACTTTGACGGTTAGAAGTACGTCGTGCAACACTGATAGCACTTTGACGGTTAGAAGTACGTCGTGCAACACTGATAGCACTTTGACGGGTAGAAGCACGTCGTGCATTACTGATAGCACTTTGACGGGTAGAAGTACGTCGTGCAACACTGATGTCACTTTGACCGGTAGAAGTACGTCGTGTAACACTGATGTCACTTTGCCGAGTAGAAGTACGTCGTGCAACACTGATGTCACTTTGACGGGTAGAAGTACGTCGTGCAATAATGATAGCACTTTGACGAGGATAAGTACTTCGTGCAACACTGATGTCACTTTGACGGGTAAAAGTACGTCGTGCAACACTGATAGCATTTTGACGGTTAGAAGTACGTTGTGCAACACTGATGTCACTTTGACGGCTAGAAGTACGTCGTGCAACACTGATAGCACTTTGACGAGTAGTAAAATTACTTCGTTTACTTTCGAAGAGTTCCTGGTGAATCAGGAGCCTTTATAAGTAAAAAAATGTGACTGGCGTTGTTGATCTCAATAGGTCAATGCATGAACTCAGCTGAGGCATCTTCAGAATCTTGTGTATCTAAGACTGGAAATGGCGATGGCCACTGAGAAGTGAAGTAAGATACTCTCACCATAGGTCCAATTCAAACAAGTCTCGACGTCTGTGATGAGTGTTGACAGTCTCCGGCTGGCTTCTTCCTTCTTCGTCCCACGCATTAACGGTGCCACAATAAAAAAAATGTGTTCCTCACCTCAGGAGTTATTGATGTATGCACTTCTCAGCTGACTGGAAGAAATCTTTCAGGTTTATAGTTGAACTTCTAACAAACAATACGACAATATGTAACTAGCAGGCACATTAGCACTGCCATCAAGGGTTGTCTTGCAGTGTTTTCTGCAAGACAACCCTAAAACTGACCATCAGCCGGCTCAGAACTGAGATGCCCTTCGCAGCTTTGTTTACTGTTGCTGGATCTACTTTCAGAAGCTTAGTTTGCAGTCCTCTTCAAATCTGGTTCTTCCAGACCCCAATTGGGATGTCATCTTGCCACGGAGCCTTCTTCATGTTCTATGCGTTGTTCATTCGTGTAGAAGCGCTGGTTATCACTGATATGGCTGACATCACACATCATCAGATCTGAACGAGGAAAGTATGACCACTATTATTTTTATCGAGGTCACGATATGTATAAGGACCAGAATTTTGGCTATCTAAGGCTCAGGGTTCCTGGTTGTTTGCTATCTCCTGATAAGAACTAGTTTTATTCTGCTGATGGATTTTCGGATATCATAGACTCCACATATCTTAGATCGCTCTTGTCCTGAGTTGTTGTCCTTTGTGTGGTCTGCTTCACACATAAGCATCTCTTTTCAGTTATCTAAGTGAGCCGGCGAGCCAACGCAGTGGTTAAAGCTTCCAAGAGATCCAATTTCCAATTTTTAGATCCCCAATGCTAGCAACGGTGTTGCTGAATGCATATAATATCCACTTACCTTGGACATGGAAGGTGCATCAATTTATGACGTTTTATCCTAACATAAGTAATGACATCATTATTAATGAAAATAACTGAAAATGGTAACAAAATATTATATAAACCTAATAAAGCCTTAGTTAAATTTTATTTCTACATTATATTAATGACATAAAAGACTAAAACTTAAAAGCTTTAGAAGCATTTTAGCTTTGAGAGTTGTTAAGAGCTCTTGAGTGATACATTAGCTTGACTCTAAGCCCAATAACTTCAATCTGACATTGACGTGCTTACAGTGTGCTTACCCAGGAAGTAAAAACATGAATTAAAAGTTATAATGTGATAAATGAAGAATAATCTTTAATAACAATTATTTTATGGATAGATCTTTAACTGTACAAAATTAAGTTTTACAAACTCTATATTAGTGTTTAATTTATACACCTATATAAGAAAGGTGAACCTTTACAAAAATGAAAAAATTTTTATATGTAATTGGTTTGGAATATAATTGTGTATAGTTACAAAAATTCAAATATTTAAAAAAACAGTTGAGAGTGTAGTTGGGTGCATAATTTGTGGCGTTATACTGTTTTTAAAAAATACTTAAGGGAAAACTGTCAACGAGTTTCCTTTTACCTTTATTTCTATTAATCTTTTCAAAACTAAGATTACTTCCCAATGCAATTTCAAGACTCAATCCAAAGTTCATGGCAAGTGCCTAATAGTTACAACAATAAGCGTTGGACTAATTTGTATGTAAAAAATTCAATTTATACCTTGCGCAACAATGGTAATATTAAATTATATCGTGCATGGGGCCTATTTTTGTGGGATGCACGACAGATATGAACTAACACTCAACGAAAATTACGTTTCCAACCACTAGGTAAGTGTGTAAGTTTGTTTCATCATCGGCTTGAACGATTGCTTTTACCTTAGCTCATTGGATTCTTCACTTGAACAGAAAGTGGATAAGAGGACACTAGTAGTCGAATTTCATCGATAATAAGGTGATTGTCATTAGTTGTTGTCGACGGGAGGACAGGAAGGATGCTAATAGTAGTCGAACTTCATTGATAATGAGTTGATTGTCATTAGTTGCTTTCGGTGGTAGGACAGGAAGGAGGACACTAGTAGTCGAACTTCATCGATAATAAGGTGATTGTCATTAGTTGTTGTCGACGGGAGGACAGGAAGGGTGCTAATAGTAGACGAACTTCATCGATAATAAGGTGATTGTCATTAGTTGTTGTCGACGGGAGGACAGGAAGGATGCTAATAGTAGTCGAACTTCATCGATAATAAGGTGATTGTCATTAGTTGTTGTCGACGGGAGGACAGGAAGGATGCTAATAGTAGTCGAACTTCATCGATAATAAGGTGATTGTCATTAGTTGTTGTCGACGGGAGGACAGGAAGGATGCTAATAGTAGTCGAACTTCATCGATAATAAGGTGATTGTCATTAGTTGTTGTCGACGGGAGGACAGGAGGGATGCTAATAGTAGTCGAACTTCATCGATAATAAGGTGATTGTCATTAGTTGTTGTCGACGGGAGGACAGGAAGGATGCTAATAGTAGTCGAACTTCATCGATAAATTTTTTTTATGTTTGTGTGGCTGTTTGTGTTTTAGAAGTGATCATACAAATCCATCTGGTTGTTTGAATGTAAAAGATTCCAACACAATGAAATGTAATTTACTTGACATATAACTACAAGTAGCTGCAACAAACATACTCTTTTGTTATTAACGAGGTTTTCTGTAGATGTACTTTTGAAAGAAGTTTATTGAGTTGTATTATTTCCTATTTATATGTATTAAATTAAAGTAATACACTAAGTCGAACTTAATTACTTCACATTGTTATTTTTTACAGACCTATTTTAATTATTTACTTTTAAATCTCTATAGTTAAATGTGCTCGTTTTGCAGTTTATATATATATATATATATTTGCAGTGTAAAAAATGCCATGTTACGCTGATATTGATTGGATGAAATTCAAACAGTAAACTAATGTATTAGGAAACAGTTCCAGTAGGTACACCGTTCTAGAATGTGGTTACAACTTAGGAACCTTACACTCAGCGGTAATAGGATTAAGTTAAGAGTAAATTCGTCCTAAGTTTACTGTACGTGCTGTGGGAACTAATTCTCGGGTGACCTTAATGTCTACAAAAGGAGCGCATTTATCTACTTCTGTTAAGTGTATTAACACCTTGTGTTAACAAAATTAAATCTAAGCGCATTACCACACAAATTGTCTTAACGTCAATTTTTAACCCATCTTTTTAATATTGTTCAAATTCACTGTATTCTGAATCTGAACAATACTAAACACTGATGTGTTGGCTCAGCGACTAAGGCTACAAACTGCGGAGGTCTAGGTCCAAAGGCTTTAATCCCACACTGAGCTAACGGTCGGTATTTCACTCAAGGAAAAATAAAATAATTCTACTTTATATCTGCTATTGTGTAAGAATACAATATTTTTCATTTCTTTTGAGCGCTCAAATATGACGGTATCGGAGTTCAATTAAATTGAACAAGTCATACTTATATACTCAATTAGTATTTTAATTTTAACTTTATTTAAAAACCATATGCTAAAATAATTTAAACCATAAGGCTAAATCGTCGAGTGGTCCAGTTTGTCTTCTATAAAATGGTGTGTCACATTTTTGCAGTATTCATAAAATAGACGTGTGATTTATTAAAAGAAAGACAAATTATTCTAAATGACTATCACATTGATAAACTGCATATTGAGATAACATTAAGTAGCCATCATGTATACATAATAACAAAATGTTACCTTACAAATATATATAAATACTAAATTTAATTTGCACGAAACTATTTCTTTTAAGGCTTCTGTATCTGATTTGTTCAGCACATTTTAGCGATACATAAATTGTACAAATAACCTCTACTAATTTAGCTTGCTCATCGCAAAACCAACTAGTTTAGTTGTTCCATCCACCAAACGTCCCAGAACAACTTATATTGTTCGTACATCTTCCTAACATCACAAAAAAAACTGTATTGTTCATACATCGTCCTAACATCACAAAACCAACCTGTATTATTCATACATCTTCCTAACATCACATAACCAACCTGTATTGTTCATACATCCTCCTAACGTCACAAACCTAACCTGTATTGTTCATACATCTTCCTAACATCACAAAACTAACCTGTATTGTTCATACATCTTCCTAACATCACAAAACCAACCTGTATTGTTCATACATCTTCCTAACGTCACAAACCTAACCTGTATTGTTCATACATCTTCCTAACATCACAAAACTAACCTGAATTGTTCATACATCTTCCTAACATTACAAAACCAACCTGTATTGTTCATATATCTTCCTAACATCACAAAACTAACCTGTATTGTTCATACATCTTCCTAACATTACAAAACCAACCTGTATTGTTCATACATCTTCCTAACATTACAAAACCAACCTGTATTGTTCATATATCTTCCTAACATCACAAAACTAATCTGTATTGTTCATACATCTTCCTAACATTACAAAACCAACCAGTATTGTTCATACATCTTCCTAACATCACAAAACTAACCTGTATTGTTCATACATCTTCCTAACATTACAAAACCAACCTGCATTGTTCATATATCTTCCTAACATTACAAAACCAACCTGTATTGTTCATATATCTTCCTAACATTACAAAACTAACCTGTATTGTTCATACATATTCCTAACATCACAAAACTAACCATACCCATTATCAAAATATCCCTAAACAAACTAGTTGTCCACACTTCCTTAGACATGTCCTGTTTATATTTTATAAATTGCATTCATATGCATTTTTTATTCGTAAATCGTACTGAATAAACTGAATAAATCATGTTATTTATTTTCCATAAATTTGTGATTCCTTCTTTTCGGTTATTATAAATTTCTGATCTGTGTAACTTTTTTTTCTTTTAAGATTAGGTTTTTTATCCTAGACTTTAAATGTTTAGCATGACTTTGAATGTTCACTCTAAATAACGTTTTTATGTCATGTGAAGGAACAAGTTATAAATGCAACAATGTTTAATTTTAAAATATCACTTTTAAAAAATTTGTATCTATAAAAGATTATACAAGGATTGATCTTTATTTTAAAGATATATGCATAGACTAAAAGTGTAAAGGTATCAAGAGATGACGCAACGTGCATTCTGTAAGGCGAGCACTAAGGCCTTGCTTGACAGGATCAAAGGATCGGCTGGGATCCGGTTGAAGTATCGTTTCGGTGATGATCTCTGTGACTCGTTGACTTAACTGCATATCCCTGTAACTAGTGCCGTTCTAGCTAGGCTGACATGCATAATGCTCAACTATATTTATGTTATAAATTACATTTTTCATTTATTTGTATATCAATACTTGCATTTTAACGACTTAAGGTTTCAGATTATATTTACTTCAACTAAAATTGATGGTTACAAATGTCTAGTTCAATACTTTCACATTTATATTGGACAATTATTTAAAATAACATACCTGTTTATAAACTTCATTGTTCAGCGTTGCCAGAATAACAACAAATTATTAATTACATTGTTTAGTAAAGGAATGTATAACAAATTAAGTCATTTTATATAAAAATAAATACAAAATCAACTATTACCTTTTGCAAATACTTTCCATATATTTAATATTAAATAATATTTACTTAAGTTAATTGTTATTCCCACTTTCAAATTAAAGTGTATCTTTCTTGTATTCTTAAATCAACTTCTCTTTCTATATAGAACGGCTTGTCAATTAGTTGAACACTCTACCATGTTTTTCACAATTTTTCACACAACTACCACGTCGACACTCAGTTCTCTTCCCAACACAAAATCTAAACCTTGACTATCATCCAACATGGACACCCCAGACTTCTCTAGTAGTGTTCACGTCGATGGCAAATTATAATAAATGTTAAAAGTTCACTATGGATACTATTTTTAATTTGTTCAGTATTGCTAAAATAGTTCTATACCATTATGTATATACTAGTAGACACCCCTGCTCACATAGCGTGCCAGCCCCATAATTTTCTGCTCTTATGACTAAGCAACAATTGATCTACACTCATTCTCAAACCCGTATTTAAATGGTCAGTGTCTTAGTGGTGAAAAGGTAGAAAAATAGGTGAATCCATCATGTGGAAGCGAGTTTGTAATAGAGACCAATGTACAAAGATAAAGCAATCAAGGCTATCCAAAAGAAAATCCTCTCAAAGATGGTGTTAAATGTTTCTAAAGATAGACGTAGTTGGGGCATATCTATGATAGAATTTTGCAATTAGTTACCGACCTAAAACTATCGTAAGATACAGTTCATACATCGTATATATTGCTTTATACACATAACTCTTTAATTGACTTGCTATAGAGAGGACTCGGTGAATGATGTGTAATTTTTCACACAATATGAACTGTCAGTCACACAATAGCTGCCTAAATCCCTTCACACCTCCCCATTGTTCCATAGTTGCATTGTTGAACATACGTCCATAATACATCACGTTTACTTATAATACGATGTCATGGCTATTGTTTGGACGGTACTAATAGAAGTTGGAGAGAGGGAGGAGGAAATAAACGTTACATATTTACAAGCAAATTTATGTATAATATTGTAGCTTTTATAATGAAATAAAACTATTTTTTTGGCTAGCCTAAGCAAATGTTTCACAGTGAACTATTAACAGTAACTATTTGGTTGAAAAGATACCAATTATAAAGAGAATTGTTTTATTGATCTCCATTGACATAAACTTATGACACCTTTACTCATTTATTGAAAGATATATTTATTAAATATACTAGATTTAACTGCGGTTTGCCTTTTGAATCTATCACATAGTTAATTCAAAAATCTTATATCATGAGGCAAGGTTGGCTTTTCTTAAGCAAGAGGAACAGATAAATGTTGATTGAAAATTTACAAATAACGTTTTCAACTAAAGTAAAGTCTTTGTCAACGAGGTGCAAAGTCATTGTAATATATATTACAGTTTATTTTAATTTTATTTACAAGTTTACAAATAGTCTTTAAACATCTGATTATTGTTCAAATGTTATATCGTTTATTGAACTTTAACTTTCCAGTGAAACAATAAGTTCTTCTGAAAGCTACATTTATTTAAGTCATTCACTTAAATTTTAACATGATTTTATGCATTCATCGGTTCTCGCAAAATAGTTATCTCTGAATAAATGTTCGTAGTGTTTGGAACAAAATAAGTTCAGTATCATTTGTAACATGCAAACTTTATAAAATTCACTTATTCAAATAAAAGTGTACTATTCACACTATTAGGGTGAAAAAATATTGTAGGAATCAATCTGGTAATTTTCGTTTCAAATAGAAATTACGTAAATTGCTACATTGACAATTTTAAATAAAATTGTCAATTTGAACAATCTGAACAATCATATTTGAAGCTTATTGAAGAAATTAAAACAATCGTTCCTAAACACGTTCATCCCATTTACATTAGTTTTACAATCATATTATTCAATATTTCTAATATAGTGATGGGTCAGACAAGAATTAGTCATTTTCAATCATTCCTAATTAATTTATGTTGCCGGTATGACTTCGCGAGATCGTATGACATGTGCAGCTTCTTGTTTGGAGTCAAATTACGTTTTTAACCTCCACTTTTTTCCTTTATCAACTATTTTAACATTATCAAATTTAGCGCTTTTCCTCAAACTTTACGTCATACTAGTTCACATGGGCCTGCAGGCTCATGAAACTTAACTAAATGAGTAAAGTAAATACCGACAGTTAGCTCATTTCGGAATTGAAACCATAAACTTTGGCTTCCAGAGGACCTGGACTGTTTCATAGCAGTTGATCTTTTATAGGAGAGTTCTAAGCAGCAGGAGATGAAGAATGCAGTTTAAATTCTATATAAATAAATTAGAGACAAATTGGAGTTGTTTTGTCTCATAAATTCTTCTTGTCTGGGACAGAGCATAAGATTAAAATGAGTTCAATCAACAGAATGTTTTGCGCTAAAAGATGACGAAAGTGTTGGAGATGTTTTTATATTCCTTATTAAACTGTAATATTACTAACATAATCAATTGTTTTTAATTACATAACTTATTACAAATTGTCATAATTAATTATCAATTAATTAAATCTGAATGTATTCTAATTTCTGAAAATACAAAATGCTTCACAAACATTAATAAGAAAATAGATAATAAATTAGTTCCATTCTTGAATTACAAAATGTTTTAAAAAATATTAATTTAGTTTCAGAGGTGCAAGAAACACAATACATAACCTCGTTGATTATGTTTAACGAGGTACATTGAGGTGGCAAAAGTTAATGGCTTTTATTGGACATTAGAGGGCATTCGTCACATCTGGACGAATTCATGCCTCCCAAATCGACCTATCTAATAATTTTCTTCCTTATCAAGAATAAGTACTACGGAAGGGTTTTCAACAACGTCATTTAACACAACGCCAAAAAGTACACCTATTTATTCCAGTACAGGAAGGTATAAAGTTAATAATAGAACTAGCAGTACCCCTTCATCCATGGCTACTGTCGGCGTAGAAATTATGTGCACACGAATTTGAAGTTTGTTTTCTATGAAACTAAAAGACCCATGAAAACTCCAACTACACCATTGTTCTCCTTATTTATTTGTGCGTTATGAAATGAATTTCAAAATTTATTATAATTTTTGATAATTTTCATAGTTGAAACACAAAAAGTACCATAATTTTAACTAGTTTTCTCTGTACATCAAATTTACACCGTTATTACTAAAAGACTCGTTCATGTAGCGCATTTATATTTTAATACGTGGTTGATAGGACTGTTTGTTATAGATTTAATAAATTTTATAATTTTAAGGAAAAATGTTTTATTCAATTACTTGAAACATTGTTTTCTTGGCTTTTACAGATCGTAAAATCAAGTATTTGCTCTTGTTGTAATCCTTATTACTTATATAGTCACGACACATCATTTTCATTTGTTTGTAAATGCAGTGATTTTAAATCGATTTAAATAAATTTAAAATAACTTTAAAGTAATAAATTTAAATAGTTTTAAACCAATATAAAATCACGGCATTTACTTAAACATATGAAAAGATATTTCGTGACTATATATGTAATAAGGATTTCAACAAGAGCAAATAATTGATTTTACGGCCTCTAGAAGCCAAGAAAACAATGTTTCATGTAAATGATAAGAACCTTTTTTATATAAATTATAAAATTTTTTAATTTATAAATTGTATGGTAAATATTCGTATCAACACGTATTGTATTAAAATACAAAAGCGCTACATGAACGGGTTTTTGAGTAATAACAAAATATACTGTATGTACAATGAAAACTAGTACGTAAAATTCCGGTACTGAATGGTAACTTGATTAAGGTAACTTTCAAGAGAGTTTAGGCTATCCTGTAACATTTCTTCTACGATCCAGACTTTCTTGTTACTTGCAAGAGTGCGACGCATATTGGAGAAATGAGATTAAGTTAGGTAGACCTATAGTACTGTTCAATTCTTATATGTATATTGAAAATAAGACAGAACTAAGGACATTGACTTGAGGTAAACCCCTGTTGGTAGTACTTTGGATAGAAAAGTCAGTGTTAGTTAAATTACTACTTAGTCCATTCGATAAACATTTAGCGCAGTGTGTTATGAATTTACTTGGTATACCTTTCTTAAACATTATAGTAAGCAATGTTGGGGTGTGCTCTCTGTCATATGCTCGATATATGTCTAGAATAAGGTGACCATCCGTCCCACTTTCGGTGGGACAGTCCCGCTTTTTAGGTTAGTGTCCCGATGTCCCCAGATTTACTCGGGGGACGCTATTATGTCCCGCTTCGGCAGGATAAAGATAAACGAATTAACGTTCCGCTTTAAATATTATCTAATAATATATCCCAAAATTAAATGTTCTTGACTGACCCTTTCACAATATAAAAGCAACAAGGACATTGCATATTTAAACATTTAAGCGTATTGTTTATTTGGTTCGTTGTAAACTATACCTGCATCGGGGAATTTTGTAGTTTTGGATAGTTTGTAGTTTCGTGTAGCATAGGTTATCTCAGTGAGCGAGTTCGCTACTTTTTACCTTTGTATTGATACGGAAATGACCTAGGGACCAGAGAGAGAAAGAGATAGAGTGAGTTTGAGACACTTTGGCACCACGGCTTTGTTTGTTTGTATAGTTGGAGTCACTATCGGAAATAAGTAAACAATTGTGCGTCTTTGTGTGTATTCTAGTTTCTTCTGTGTACACAATGAGAACGTTCCAGGACCTTCTATTTGATATTAGAATGTTCTAGTAATCTAGTATATTCCAAGTAGACATATCAGCCGTTTCTGTTTACATTCTAGTGTTTAATTAATTACTATTAGAAACTTCTAGAAGACTTGTAGTATATAAAAGGCTTCTGTTGTGTTAGTTTGAGTCAGTCTTAGTCGAGCAGTGTGACAGTCGTTATCTAGTCTGTGGAACAGTAAGAAAATTATTTAACAGTGTTAATATGCCCAAGCGTGTGAGTAAGTTTAACGCGGATTTAGAGAAGGGATTTAAGTTTATAAAGAAAACTAAAAGTGACTCTGATGTCCGATGTGAAGTGTGCAATGGAGAGTTTAGTGTTTCCCATGGCGGAAGGTCTGATATAACGAAACATATAAACAGTGACCGACACAAGAGAGCTGTTCAATCTGCATATTCTTCAAAGGCAATAAGTAGTAGGGATTTGCCGTTCCTGGCCCAGAGATTGAATTTCGGTCCCGATCCTGGCCCAGAGATTGAATTTCGATATATATATATATATATGCTTAGATGTGTTTAGATTGATAATTTGAGAGTTTGCTCAGATGGTTGATAATTTTGTGGCGCAGTGCTAGGCGTGAATTGAAAGTTGTGTTTTAGTTTTGGTGCGCGGTGAATGGGTTCGAGTGTCACGCGGTGAATTCGGCCAGAACGCCGATCGAGATTTCTGCAGTGGCATCGTTTCGCGGAGCTCTGTGTGGGCAGTCCCGGCGGTGCGGTGTTATAAGTGATTCGATCGCGGCACCCCGCGGAGCGCTGTGTAGGCAGTCCCGGCGGTGC
>JAQJVL010000890.1:0-83238 GCA_035578905.1 Stictocephala bisonia
AATAGCTCTTTCTGAGGCACAGTCGACCTTAGTTTATAGAAAACAATGTCTACACTCGTTTATCTACACTCATATTAGTCTACATATTAAACATCGGTTTCTAAAAAGTGTACGGGTTCAATATGTACTGTGCATTTAGAGAAAAAAATAAATATGAATTCGTTTACGTCAGTCCTGTTATTTTTATTTAAGAGGGCTGTTTCCCTTCACAAAAAAAAACAGGTTTCTAATTCGTCTAATTGAACAGTGATAGCAATCGTATCGTACCACGTACAGTTTGATAGGGTAAGGCCTGTTCTATTGAATCATAAGTTGGATTTTGTAAAAAAAATTACTAGCTTTGAAATGTTTTATATATTCATTTCTGAAACTTTAACTATCATTCTTGATAATTTTACAGAGAAAAAACGTATATTATCAACTGTTGATCTACCACAATGGACTTTTACTAATAATATGGGGTTCACTATAACTGCTTACAATAACTAACATGTTTAAAATATTAAATGTGTAAAGCATGTTTCGGCCCAGTGACGGTAAAATTGTATTGCTACTATAGGGTTGTCTGGGGTAGTTGACTTTCCAGCAGAGGCTCGGCAGTTTGGGACACGACCATCTAAAACTAAATTGACTACAATCATTTTCATAAAGGCTGGTTAAGTGATAAATAGTCCTTATCATGTTATTATTTAGCTATACCACTGCGTAAATTAACAAACAGTTATATATAAATAACTACATTTTAGTGAATTTAGCAATAATATAATTACATATAAAAATATATATATTTTTAAAAGTATAATATTTCTATTACTGCAGACAAAACGCAACAGTTAAAAAGAAAAACAAATGTTTCATCTCAACTGTCAAATCTGTTGTGAACATTCCTTAAAAGAAAGTCAGCAATGTCTTTCAATTATAACAAGATGTCACATGCTGATAAGTCATTTTATAGTAAAAAGAAAATCAAAGGGGACTAATATTTCATTTGTTTACCTCATTATCAAAGAGTTTTCAAATAACTTATAAACATAATTTGTTTCAAAACTTGTTTAAATTAATCACTATTTTGTCACTTATGCGTAATAAATGGTACTGTAATTATTTTACCCATATTAATTTTATTTTATTTTCCAATTAGAATATATTCTCACAATACATTTTTAATTACTTTAAGTAATTTTGTTATTTTCAAGGGAATGTTGCTAATCCTTTTTTTGACAATCTGCAATTTGTTGACTATAAATAGCACATGTGAATAAATATCTCACACATTATAGTTTGGGTATATTTAACCAAAACGTTAAGACCAATTTTACCCACTTGTACTTTTATGCATCGCAGTTACGTCCACATGCAATCATCATCACCACTTGCACCATTATGTACAATAACATGCCCGAAGGCCTTATACTGTATCATGGTCGTGTGCAAAGAAACAAATAATAAAAGCTTAATTATACTGTCAGCAATTAATTAAATAGCTATGACCACAAATGCTTAATTAAAGCATACAGAAAAGAGTCCATATAATAATTTACTTTATTGAGTATTAAAGACATTTTTTACAATGTTTTATAAAACAAATAACATTGTAAAAAACACTTGTATTAAAAGTCATGTTATTTACTTATTTATCACTATTCGATAGTTCCTTCTTGTTAAAATTGAACACTTATAGTTTAAGATTTTTTAATGCACTCCTTTTTCAAAATGAGATTAACAAATATTTGAAGCAATCTTTGATACTTGAAGCTGCAACACTATTCTATTTGCCGGGGCCAGTTCTGTTGACAATCCAACCTGTTGGTATGGCAATAAGTGATCCCAGCCACATGGGATCTACCGTTTATCTACCAGTTCCCCATCTCAATTATCTCCAATTTATATTTTTTGTTATAAATTATACGTGTTTAATAGATGTTTTAGTTAAACCTTATAATATTTAATGTTTTTCAACTTCTTTAAAATATTATTTATTTTATTAATTGTTGAGACACATTCTGGCGTCCTAGCCCATAGTATTTACACTTGAATTGAAGCTCTCGGTCTGAAATCTCCAGGAAAATTCACAAAAGTTTGTTTTTTCATTAATAATCAAGATGCCCTAATGTATTTCTTACAGGAAAACCACAAAAAATATTTTTTATGACCTAACTCTAGAAAAGCTTAAGTAAAACGTCCAAACCATCACAGTTCTACACGCTTAACAAATGTGCATCTTATATATGAATTCCAGCTTAAAAGCTTAAAAATTTGGGGTATCGGGGGCCCAAAAACTGCAATTTTTTAAAATATAAAAATGTTTAAAACTTATCTACTCAAGTAGGTATTAGTACTTAAATCAGGGGTATCAATGATTTAAAGCTATTTCTCTCCTAAATTTAAGTAAAATATCAGATTTTGAAAAGGGTATATATTGAGGGGTACAAGCCCCCCCCCAAAAAAACTCCTAAAACCAGTAAAAGGTTGGTATCAAAATAAAACTTCCAATATGGGTATCAAACTACATGTGCCGTAATCATCTCATAAATTATATTTTACCAGTACATCTTGGAAGAGACAACCTTTAAGGGTTCTTCCCCTCCCCCAAATATAAAAATATGCTAAAAATTGAATAATGTTAAACTAATACACCAAAGTGGAGTATTCTTTTAAAGGTATTATTTGTTTAAATACTATTTTACCATCAGATATTTAAAAAGACTATGTATAGGGGCTCCACGACCCAAAAAAAAAAAAAAAAAAAAATTTATGGTCATGCTGCTTAACAATTCTGGCGAGGCAGTGGACCGATCTTTATTACGAGGCAATATGCCGAGATCAACAAATGGGAGTGCAGCAGAGTGTCTTTACCGCAAGTTAAACTTTCCCCTGCAAGGCCGTAGGCCGAATTACACAAAGAGGCCTATAACAGAGCGTCTTGCCGAGGCCGCAGACCGAGCTTACTTCAAGCGCAGCGATATTATTATGTATACCCTATTTTAAATATACTACCAATAATATTTCGGAAGACACTTTAAATATTTAATAATAATTTTAAATATAAAACTTTAAATATATCGTAATATATATACCACATATTTATGTTCACGTTAGACAGAATTGACTTACAAGTGTTAGTGGAGATTTTATACGTTAAAGGTATTATCAGATATTTTCGGAAACCAAATAATGCGCATGATTTTATTAAATGGTTGCTTGGTTTTAAAAAGTTACTCTACCTTCAACTGAACTTACATTTATTAACCTGAACTTTTGTATAACTGTTGTGTCATTTATATTTTATACCATATATAGTAATAAAATAAAAATTTATTTGGTGCATTTTAATTTGTTTTTAATACTTCACAGTATTTATTTAATTAATCGTATTAACTAAACTATTTTAAAAAAAATCAAACTATGTTCCTGTGAAATAAATATTTTTTAGCTTCGTCAAAAGAAATATGTTGATAATGTTTAATTACTAACTTTACATGAATTTTTTATGCAAAAAAGCTTAGTTTATTGAAGCTAACTCTAATGAACAGTTCACAGCTAATTCACAGGAAACACCCTAATTAACATTTTTACTGTGATCTGAACAGGTTGTGTATGAAAAATGATTGAATAGTAATTTGAACTTGGTCTACGGTACATTTTGTTAATCAATATTTCTTTTTTTATATCCACACATTTGACTAAACATTTAATTTACTCAATTGAAATGTGCACTTGGAATAATAATCTGTGATTGTAGGAAACACACAACAGTTGTTTATTCACCATTCAGTTTATTGGTAATTTTTCAAACGCCACGATGATATCATAAATCATTTGGCGAGAAGAAGAAGCCACAACATTACGTTCACGAGTTCAGTAACATATTAATGTTGTATTATCTGGCAATAGAGAAATAATATAACTCTAAATGTAAAGAGTTATTATTTAAAGTTAACAAACTGTTCTAGTTCTTTTTTCTCAACTCTACTTATTGTTTATAAAATAAAATAATCAAAAATATATTTTTCAATTATCAAATGTTGTTATTAATGAGCAAAATGCTCCTAATTGACAAATGATAAATATACTGTAGAAACCCTAAACCTAACTTAAACCGGAATATATTTATAGTATTCCTCTAGGCAAGGTTCAAGAGGAGTCATTCATTTAAAAATATAATTGAATCAAAATTATTGAACTTAAATTCAATTTTATTTCCAAAATTCAGTACGTATTATTACAGTTTCAAAAATGCGTGACTAAAGCTTGATATAAATATGTTAACTAAACTTCCCAATTTATTATAATGTGGAGTTTAATAATTTACAAACCAGCGTTTTTATTAGATATTAATTATAGTTATTATTGTATTTTTTCATTTATGTTCAATTATATTCATAAAACGTTACCTTATATACTGTTGTAATATCTGGTTAGTGTTACAGTAATTTAATAAAATATCACGAAAAAATGCTTAAATTAAAATAAATATGAAAATTAAGAAAATGAATACTCTCACCGAATATCATAGAGCGAATAAAATGTATGATTTATAAAACAAAATATAATAACGTATAATTTATTAGAATCGTACTTTAAATTTGATCTAAAGTAATATGTAAAACTTTATATTGACTTCGTGGATACACTGGATACAAAATAAAAATTTTAAGAAGAAAAGAAGGTCAAATTATATTAATTTTCTAAGGAAGAAAACAGAAAATGATAATAATTATAATAAATTACATGATTTGGCCTTCAATAAAAAAATAATCAACCCAAATAATTCTTTTCCACCTATTTTGGCATCGATTTCTAGTAAGATAACTTCATAAATTATTCAAGGGAAGGTGCAGCATTAAGGACGAGAGAGTTAAAGCTTTGACACTGCTCAGTCATTCTGTAGAACTGTCAAGTAAAGAGAATAATTCATCTACGAGCCTCGATGCAACAACCTGCAGAGGCTGAGGTAAGTATGACCTAAGGCAAAATAAAACATGACTCGTGAATCACTATAGTAAACATTTATTTATTCAATAGTACATTTGTATAATTGTATATTATTCTCAATATACGAAACAGGGAGACGAACAGGTGAAATATGCAAATAATAAAAAATACATAAATACTGACAGTGTAAAACGGTTATTTTGTTAAATGATAAAGTAGTATTAAGATCGATGCATGGCAAACCATCAATTCCGTTAGCTAATAAGATGATCTAAGCCATGTGCATGTCCCTCTCTGCCTACACCTACAACTTCCTTCTAAATATCACAGCATATAATCTGTTTGGCAATACATCCATTAGGAAATCAAAAACTCAAAAGGCTTGTGTATTGTTGCTACCTGCTGATATTCTATTCGGCGATAGTTGACAGTGAATACGTCCACGTACTGCTGATGTAACGTAAGCGCTATACTGCTTCACAAGCGTTCACTTGTCGCTGAAGGGATAGACTGTTCTTTCTGCCTCAGCCTGACTGAATGAATCAGCTGACTGGGGATACAATTGAATCAGCCTTCTTGTAAATTAAGAGTCCACGTGGACACCCTCTTTTTATTGGCCGGCGTCCTTGTGACAGCGTCAGTCTAGACGGAGCCTCACTCTCACTCTCGGCGAACAAATATAACATCTCCCACTTCCTTCTACAAATCAAATTATACATAAGCTGGTTGGAAATGCATTTCATTGACAAATTTAATAGTTCAAAGGCCTGTTTATCGTCGCTCTTTCTCTAAACCTCGTACTTCCTTTTACAAATCACAGTAACTAAGTTGTCGAGTGATTCATTCCAATAACTAATAGAGGAGTCAAGGCTCATGTGTCACAGCTCTAAATCTGCACCTCCCTCTTCCTTCTACAAGTAACAGTACCTAAACGGTAACCAATACACTCCATTAACTAATGGAAGCTCTAAAGGCATGATTAACATCCATCGTAGGATATCTCTTTCACTTATCGACAGGCTTGAAATAAGAGGCATTTCCCAATCTTGGACTGACACATATCTTCGTCTATCTAACCTTCTATTTACATAAAAAGATGAGTACTTTTTGTTGGAAATAACATGCATACCTTTCAGACACTCCAGAATGACCACAAATACAATCTTCGCCCTAACCCTAACATCCCTCATGTAAAATATCTTTCTATGAAGGACAGTTGGTGTTTAATGGTTCCAGGCTTTACGATTCGCTACCGGATTCTCTAAAGGCCGAAAGTAGTCTGCGGAGATTTGAAAAACAGATTAAGTTGGCGCAGGGCTACAACTACAGCGTTGGGGAATTTTTTAAATAATTTTCCCCTATTTCCTACCACCACATGCTAATAATAAAACTATCGGTCAGTATCATTTAAGGTTGTTTTTGTTCAAAGTATTTTTAAATAGCCAATAATAATTGTTTAACCAAATGTACTATTATAATGACGCTATTATGCGGTTTGTTTTTCCGTTTGAATAGGGATTATTTTCGTTCTTTCTTACTTCTAAACATCACAGTGAATTATCTCATACAGTATTCAATACGTTACATTAACTAATGCAACCAACCATCGCATGAAAAACTAAGCCTTATGGAGGTTGGGTAGGAAGGCAACGGACCCAGGAAGGTAAAGACAAATGAACAAGTCGTAAAAAATAAACATTGTTAAAAACATTAATGAACTAAATAAAATATTACTCAGGATAGAGTAACAAAATTTAAATGAAAAAAGCAACGCTAAAAAAGTTAATAAACTTTGGGCGTTTGCCCGTTTGTGATGTTAAAAAATTTCATAAAAATATATAGTATACTTTAAAGCTAAAAAAACGACAAAAGAACAACATCATTAGTCTAATAAATTAAATATTTTGAAAAATAAACTTTAATAGCAGATTAATAAAGGAATAATTGAAAAATTATTTAAAATTGATAACAAGACGATTCAAACTTACAGGGAAATAAATACTACATATAAATTACAATTAACAAGACTGAAAAGGCAATAAATAATCAAATTCAAAACATATAATCGTTATAAATATTTTAAAACAAATACAAGAAAACTAAAAGAAGAAATACCCGAAGTAAGTACTGACAAGCCCCGGACCTCGGCGACTAAATGTTGATTGTGGCCAAAATGAATAAAAAATAGGCTAAGTGATGCTTATTTATATTTAATAGTATAATAAAATATAACCTTACTGTTTATATGTCCTGCAGCAAGTATGGGTAAACAGATAGGTAAATTTATACACATGAAATGACAGTTCAAATTAAATTGGTCACTAGGTGACTCGGAAATATCGCAGGTTATATTAACCTGACAAGCAATACTAAATAACAGACGGACAACAGTTCTTATATATAAATTTAAATTACCTAAAATTAACATAACACAATAAAAATTTTATTTCTTTACAAAAAATTAAAAATATATACCAGCAAGTTATAGTTAACGCCTACCCTTTTATAAATTAGCCATGCATAATAATAATTGCATAACCACCCAACTGCTAATGGAAAAATAAGCGGACATCAAGATACCCAGCTAACATGATGAGAAAAAAGGACGCACAGCCAGGATACAAGCAAATCGAAACGAAACAGGACACTGAAACTTAAAAAAAGTTAACCACCTACAGGACTGTAGAGGCTACCTTAGATACAATCGCTGACTGTGAAACCGATATACTAATGAAAGATAATAAAGACGTGTCTTTCCGTCCAGCGCTGTTTAACTATTCCAGTTCACTTTATAAACCACAGAACCTTAGCAATTGTTCAATACATCTCCCCTTAACTAATTAAAGAGTCTAAAACCACGAGTATTATCCCTCTATGTATATATCTCGTAATTACTTAAACAAAGCACAGTGCCTAACCTGGTTAGCAATACAATCCATTACCTAATGGAGCAGCCATTTGTATCGTCCATCACTGTCTGTATCGACATAATTCACTAATCGCAGTACCTTAGCCACTATTCAAAACATTCCCTTAACTCATGCAACGGTCTGAAGCCATGCGAATGGTTTACTCTGTATACATCTCCCACAATAAAAATCACAGTCTCGAATTAACTAATGGAATAGTCTAAATGCATGTGCACCTTTCCTAATCCCATCTACAAATCATAGTGCCTATCCTGGTAAGCAATACACTCCATTAACTAATGGAAGCTCTAAAGGCAAGTGTATCCCCCTCTCTGTCTTCACCTCCCACTTATTTTACAAATCACAGTTCTTAAGTTAGTAAGCAGTAAATAATGTCAAGTATGGTATAATTATAAAAGAACACGTGTTAAAATGATGTTAAAAAATAGTTTGTTTTTGTTTTGAGTTAATATATGTTATTTCGTCTTTTAATTATGACCATACATTGATTGATTAGCCAGAAGTATAAAAACTAAAAGATAACTTGATTATAACAAACAAACTGAAGCTACCAATAGTTGAATGTTCGTTTAAAGTCACGTACTTTAAACATAATTTCTTGTTATACTAGAGGTTTATATTACCTTATTCAAGTGGTCCAACACGACGTCAGATGGCGACTGGTTTCGACTAACTCATGTAGTCATTGTCAAGCTGAAAATATATAAAATCTTCACTCTTGTGAGGTCGTCAGAAGTAGTCAAAAACACTAAACACATACGAAACACGAAAAACACAAAGGAGACATTTATTAAACAAATTATTACTTAATTGTACAAAGTCACGTCGTCAGTACAGACTAGCAACCTACAACACCCGAGTCATGTACCGACCGTATCTATGGCACATTTAAATTTCATAAATGTCCGCTTAGTGTTTTTCGTGTTTCATCCGTTCGTATGTGTTCAGTGTTTTTGAAGACTTCTGACAACCTAACAAGAGTGAAGATTTTACGTATTTTTGGCTTGGTAATGACTACATGAGTCAGTCGAAACCGGTCACCATCTGACGACGTGTTGGGCCACTTGACTGAATATATGGTAATATAAACCTCTAGTATAATTAGATGGTGGTCTGGAGTATCAGTTTCTTGATATTCCAACTGTAATTTGACGTTGTCTGTTGTGACTTTTCCTGTCTAATTTACATTTATTTTTAACAAAATATTAAGTAGTTTTAAGTATAAAATCTCAAAATAATAACATTAAAATATAGATGTATCCTCTTATACTTTAGGCAAGTGTAAATTTGTATGCATTCAATATTGTAATACGCCTAGGTTTATTTACTATCTGTAATCCATGAAATAATAATAATAAAAATTACCTTTTCCAACGCAACTCCTCCCGTTTTTATTGATCAATTTAACATTTGGGATATCACTACATTTTTCTCTGATGGTAGTTGTGGCAAGTAAATAATAATATGGACAGATATTTTAATTAATCGACAAGTAAAATCTTTTAATATGTAAATAACAATTTACAAAAAGTGTTAACTGATGTTGGATTGTAAATATTGATGGTTGATATATTTTGGAGGGCAGACCTTTTATAATTTTAAACCAAGGAAGGTTTTAAGCACGGTTTTATTCATATTTTATTGTTGGGCCTCGCTCTACTGGAATATTTCATTAGTAATGTAAAGCAGTTATTTTATGTGTTTTTAATCAATATTCAGCTGTTAAACAAAAACAAATGAAATAAACACGTTTTAGATACGTAAAATAATTAAATTGTATGTTTCTACTCATAAATATTTAGTAACGCAAGTAAAGTGAGTGATATAATGTAAATAAGTATATATTGTGTATGTTACGTTGTACAGTTAACCTACTATTATTTTTTGGTCATAAGTGACATGCGGTGCTAGTAGTGAGGCGTGCAGGGGTTCCCCCTGATAAAAACACACTTCACATTTTACAAATTAAATAGACAAAATTGACTCTTGATTAAAAACAGTTGTACTGTGACAAATTTGAAATATAAATGACGTCATATGTATAATATCACATATATCCGGAATGTTTGAACACTGCAGCGAATACCTTCGATCATTGATGGGTTGACGTCAGAGCCATCAATGTACCTCTGTCATCATTCATCCAATAACTATCAGGCCAAGGGATTGTCAACAGTGATGTATTGTTTGTCATTACTTTTGGAAACTAACGTTATTTTACTCAGATACAGAAATGGAATTGTTGTCATTATGACACTTGTCATTATGACACTATATTGGGTCGTTTTTAAATATTAAGCAAAATAAGTAAAAATGAGAAGATTTACCAGTAGTAATAAAAAGATAGTTATCAATATTAATATCTAATTTGGTTTTAGAGATACAAAAATAATTATTTTAGTCTAAAGATATGTATAATAAATGTTTTTGTTGTTTTCTGAGCCACTGAACATATTTTTATGAATGGTTAAAGAAGTTAGATTTTGTATTATGATGACCCACTAAGAAAGGATTTCTGGGAATTCTGGTCCGAAGGGGTAGAAACAGCCCCCTTAACTTTGTTGTTCAAGGTAGTAACATTGGCATCAATAGAATTAAATAATTTACTATAAACTGTTGATTTAAAAAAAAAACATAAACATGATACAAATTGGTTTTCATTGTAAAATGATTAAGGACACTACCTGGCATCATCTTAAATTACAATTGTATTGTTCTACGGGTTATGTATCTTTGTTAAATAGGAAGACAGCAGCAGGCTGGGCTTGTATATTGATGTGATAGTTTTGTGAGACACGAGGAAGGGTAAGTAAGCAAATAGAACCTGCATGTATTAAATCAAGTGTTGTTGGCTAGTTTACATTAAAAATGTGCTTAGAATATGAGTGAAATAAAACGTATTATTTTCTGTAAAAATTGTTATTTAGTCCATTAGAAAATTAATTTAGTCCAAAAAAATTACTTAATTCTTTATCAAATAATAGTGTGTATAAGAACAAATATGAGGGCGAGAATGCCAACAAAAGTGGTGGAGGCTGTATTGTGCCTAGTGAAGTGGGAAGACATGTTGTATAAATGATGCTACTTGCGGCTTGTCACTGCCATGTCAGGTCTCTCTATACTCTCATGTACATTACACAACAACAGCTTTATTCGTTTCAATAGCCTATTTTATAAACGTCAATGTTTGAATTTGCCATTTTATTTTAGTTAGCAATTTTTTTTTACACTGACCATGATTTGAGTAAAGAACTAATAACTGTATGTACATGAAATAAATGTTTTGAGTCACTGAGAGCCCAACAAAATGACGATTTAAAATAATATTTAATATAACTAATATCTTTAAAACTATTTTGTTTTTATCAGTATATATTATTTCAAATACTATTATAATTTGTACCACGCATAACTCAATAATTATGTAATTTATATTATCTAATCTTAATTTATTTAACTCGTTTCTTACGTGATCCCCTCAGGTCTGAGGAAGGTTTATGTGGTTTACAAAAATCTTAATACTCGAATATTTTTACTTGTATTTTTATAATTTTATATAGATTCACATTAAGTTGTATTGTCTTAAATAACTATTGCATTTCTGTGTAACACACATTTTGACTGACATTTATGTTGCTATTATTTATCTGTAAATGACGAATATAGTACCATGTAAAAGTTCGAGC
This sequence comes from Stictocephala bisonia, assembly GCA_035578905.1. Lineage (NCBI taxonomy): Eukaryota > Metazoa > Arthropoda > Insecta > Hemiptera > Membracidae > Stictocephala > Stictocephala bisonia. The sequence continues at coordinate 11,552 of JAQJVL010000890.1, forward strand.
AATATACCGGGTGTCCCACAAGTCTTAGAACTTCGGTATGGTTTCTTTGTTAGTAAATGTACAACCATGAAACTTAAGCATATCGTCATTAGTATTGTTTCTTATGTTTTGACACATTTCTCAGTCATTTCGCCTAACGGAGGTACGTTCCATGTAGGAATTTTAAATGTAAGCCCAGGTCAAGTAGCAACTAAACTTAAAGATCTTTGTTTTTAGAATACAAAGCCGCAAATTCAACTTCAAAAGGTTCACTCATCCAAAGCTGTAAGGAGTATTTTCTTTTTTTTTCTTCAAGGAATAAAATTAAAATACAGAAGTGCTAAAAGTGTTTATTTTTTCACTTAGTAAGATGGTTTTAGACACCTGGTATGACGCGCATAATTATCCCAAGTAAAACAATTAACAAAAATAAAAAATTTAAACGGCTGTCATTTTGACCGAGTGGACCTATTGAAGTCGCATTTTTGGCATCGTATTTTAAAAACAAAGACCTCTAAAATCAGTTGCTACTTGACCTAGTCTTATATTTAAAATTGTCATGACTTCCTACATGGGACGTCCCTCCGTTAGGCGAAATGACTGAAAAATGTGTCAAAATATAAGAAGCAACACTAATGACGATACGCTTAAGTTTCATAGTTCTACATTTAATAATACAGAAATTGTAACGAGGTACTAATACTCTTGGGACACCCAGTATGTAGAAATGCATGTAAATTATATAATAAGAAGGAGTTTAATATTATTTTTATTCTATGTAATATATAAATTTGTAGTAACGTCAATAACCGTATTGGTACTTATATACTAAATAAACCACAGTTAAGAATACTTAACCAAATATTCATTTAAAGGACATTTAGTTTTTACAAATATTCTAATATGTTACATTCTTCATTTAAAAAGTACACACTTGTAAATACATAAATATAATTATATTGTATCCTTCAATTTATGTGTCCTTTAATACAATGATTTATGTATTGTTCACTTTTGTACACACAAAATATGAATAATACTAATGTATTAATTTATTTTATGTTATATGGGTTTTGTGAAATATTTTTAAAATATTGAACAATTTAATCAAAGGGATTTTGTTTTTATCCATCTCTGTCTACGTCTTCCACTTGTTACTTCAAACGAAAACTTGTATAAACCTCCAACTTCGTTGTACAGATCACAGTACTTAACCTGGTAAGGAATACATTCCATTAACGAATGGAAGGGTCTAGAAATAGGAGATATAGATATGTCGTCCATCAATATCTATATCTCCTATTTCCTTCTACGAATCACAGTACTCTAGCTGGTAAGTAATCAACCTATTATCTAATTAATATACATGCAAATTTTTAAATTTCTTTTTATTACCGTGCCATGTGTATAACAACTAATAAGAGGGTGAGAATGCCAACAGAAGTGGTGGAGGCTGTATTGTACCTAGTGAAGTTGGAAGACGTGTTGTATAAATGATGCTATTTGCGGCTTGTCACTGCCATGTCAGGTCTCTCTATACGCTCATGTACATCACACAACAACAGCTTTATTCGTTTCAATAGCCTACTTTATAGACGTCATTGTTTGAATTTTCCGTTTAACTTTAGTTGGTAATTCCTTTTTCTTATAACATGATTTGCGTAAATAACTAGGATATAAATTTGCATATGGACACATTTTTACATCGAAAATATTTGATAGATAAATGATTATTAGCTAAGTATATCACTAGGCTACGTATTTTATAAATAGTATACAAATAAAAATATCATAGTAAAAACATCCTAATTGTGGCTTTTAACTGTTATTTTATTTTTATACTTTTAAAAAATGTATAAAACAGGGTAACCAATTTACACATTGTATGGGAACAGTTTGATACACAAATAAAGACACTATTTTAAAACTTTAGACTACACCAATATTATTTATAACAATGAATGCTCTTGTAATGCACTTCATTTATTATGCACACTTAATGTATGTCACTGTTAAACAACGTCACTTGGCTGTCACTTTCGCTTCACGCTGACCCTATGGAAAGTGTGAACTTCCAGGACTAGGACAGCTAATGTTTACTTCAAAATTACGATAGGCAGTTATTAATAAAAACGTTTTTTTACAATTTACATAACCCTCTTAATTGCTTTATTTTACACAACAATTTTCACACTTTTACTCTGTACTTAGTACTTTTATTTACGTATTGCTAACATTACTACAACAATACGTTAAAGTGAGGAACATTTTTACTTTAAGAATTTTAAGAACAGTCTAATATAAACCTGGTTTAGTATTAGATACTCTTTGTTATAAACGTTAATGTCAACTAAACATTTACAAGTGTAAAGAAGTTGTAAGATAAAATATGATTTGAAAATCGAGTTAGTAAATCACTGTCAATAGTAAATTACAGACTTTAAAACGTTTTCATCAAAGGCTGCTTGTGACTAATCGTATTTCCTTTCAAAACATAATTTTAGTTCAGTAATTTAGCAAAGAACGGCTGTTAAATGCCATTTTAATTCAAAACATGTTTTCTACACTGCCTTTTAACAAGTTTACCTTCGTCAACTAACAGTAATAATTAGTTGGTTTTAACGAATGTTTCTTTAGGTGAACTTTTTTATTTAGTACTCAATAGTTATAACATAATTTGTATATAATAACTTCCATCATTACCGGTCCATTACCACCGTTTGTGTAGGGTAGTTGGAGTTACTTTCCTAATAAGTGGACATGCATCACCAGTAGACATGTAGTGTAGATGGAGGCTTATTACAACCATACGTGTATGGTGGTTGGGAAGGCCTTTACTATAGCTATTTATTAAAAATATGTTGATTCTCAGTATACCTAAACCTGTGTATGATTTAAACATATAATTATTTATTGTTCATAATGAAAGACAAACACTTATCTAACATAATCTTTAAGGACCATATTGATATTCATAGCATATTTGTTGTATTAAGTACATTTTTCTCCAGGCAAGGTTGGACTTAACTCGTGAGTGAAAACCTGAAAGTAGCACCATCAATGACAGCTTTGAGCAATTTACTTCACAAAATAAGACCTTAACCTATAATATTGAATCTTCTTTCACTTTCATAAATGTTCCAGGCACCTTAAAATGTAGATTCCCTCATATATAATATTTAAATTTAGTTTTAAACAACTTATTATAAGTTTAAAGGATTATGGAAATAATACTGGTTTAAATTACTTTTTTCTGCCGTAACAGTTCTTCAATTACATTACTGCTATGTACATTTCAAAGTATATAAAACTTCATAATCGGGACACTAATAATAAACACTAAAATTATAAGAACACTAAAATTCAAATATTTAAACACGTTAAAACAAAGTACATAAGTCAAGCCGGCCGGCAATAGACACCAACACATGAATAACGGATTAGTTATACTTTTCAATATGAACAGAATAATGAGATAAGAGGTAATGAAAATACAGAAAACATCTCAAAGTTCCTACTCATATCACTAAAAAGCATTCGCTGTTCAAATCAAGAACATTTTTTCCATCTAAAATTTCCCTTGTAGTGTTTTCAGTATACTAATGAAGTAATTATTATTTTCCGTAATTCATATCACAATTAGTGGATTACATGTATGAATTATATTTATTTCTAACAATGTGTTGTTTGCCTCTAGTTAACCAACCTTCACAATTCGTCCGCCAGATCGAGGTAGTGGCAGAATGACGACAGAGGTCAGTTGATGGCTCGGACGTCAACACATCAATGATCAAAGGTATCAGCTCTGTTGTTCAAATAAGTGGAAAATGCCAGTTCAGTATGTTTAGATATTGTAAACGTCATGCATTGGTATTAATATTAAAGGGGCGTTTTTACATATTTACAAAGTATTGTAAACAAACTGTTACTACCAGCTTTGATTTTTTTATAGTTTAACTTACTAAATACATATTTTGCAATGGATTATTGCCTTGACTGCAATATAAATATTTTGATGAAGCAATTTAAAATATAGCAGCCAATATTATAAGACTCGTCAGTACGATAATTGCTTACATGAGAAATATCGTGAAATAAAATGACACACACTAATAAATAGTCTTTCATTTTTCTTATATCACAACATATATACTAATGAACATTTGTAATGAGTAATTTATTCAGAAATTATATTGCTTAAAGTAATAAATGTTCAGTAATTTTCCTGTAACGAATACAATTATTCCTAAGTAAACCTAAATATAAAGATAAAATATAAAATTCAATTAGCTTTCAAAGTTAGTTTGGCCGTTTTCTACGAAAACAAATCTTTTGTTTAAACTCAACAGGCTAGCAATTACTTAGATACTTTTGACATAAGTTCAATTTTAATATATATGTATAATAGAAGCTAAATAAAACAAGTGACTAATAATTTATAGGTTGTAGGATGTTCTTTATGATTTAAATATGTAACATATAATAATGGGATTCACTTTCAAATATTTATTACTACTTAATTAGTGTAAAGCTTTTGGTAAGGTTTGATGGTTATAGTCAAATGTTTGGTTTTTATAGCTTAATGAACTGTATAGACGCTGCATCCTACAACTTGTCAAACTGTTATCATCTTGATACTAGACTCTAATTCTATTTACTATGTTTATGCAAAATATGCGATTTTTTAATGCAAATTGTGAAACATGTTTATAGTAAATACAAAATTGTATTAATCTTTTTATAGCAATGAAGGTTGAAAAGCAATTTCAAAATATACTACTCTATTCAATGACCAACTTTTATCAGTAATAAATTAGCTGGTTAATTAGGAAAATTATAGTTCATATTATCTTAGTTTTTATTTTATTACATCAAAATCGTAAAAGTGTCGTTTTATTGTTCGTAGATATGTTTATTTATAAATAATTATTTACATACAACCATAGTATACATAGGTTTTCACGCTAAAAAAATATTTTATAAGTTTTTATATATTTGTCAATGTCCATTAACTGTGTTAAATGTTCTAAAATAATGTTGATAGAATAACTTAAGCATATTTTATGTTTTGCAAGATTTTAAAATAAGTTATTTATTTAGGTTTTTACTATGGGTAAGTTAATAATACTAGTTCTATACGTAAGTATTCATTACATTCCCCCTATTAATTAATTTGGAATATACCTACACACCCCATTAATACTTTACACTATTTTCAACAATAATTTCGAATACATTAGAATACATAAACCAAAAATATAAATATTATTGGCCCTGCCAAATTTGTAATTATCAAAAGGATCCCCATTATTAAATTTATATACACATTCAAAATATGAACTATACCTTTAGTTATTATAAACATATAATCACTAAATGTACAAATTATATCCTATTATTAATAATAATAGTGGTCCAGATGGGCTATAATAAAAATGTGTTGTTTGATTACTTCTGAGGCTAAATATTTAAATTGTACTTACCAAAATGTTAATTACTAAGTTAAATACATACTAGTCTTTTAATGAAGAAGTGAACTTATTACTTAATTTAAACATTTTTAAATTAAATTTTCCTCAGTCTATTAAAACCTTAAACGTATACTTAATGCCTTGTGACAACAAGCTTTTCAGTTGCTTAAAGCTTTTGATATTAAGAGCTTTTTTTCAAAAGGCCTCAAATACATGTTTGAAAGTTAATTGTAAGATGCTTTCTAAAAATTACGTGTTCATAGATTATTAAGTTCACTGCTTTTTTTCATAAAACAATACATTGATTTAGTCAATAATTTTGGGGATGTAATGAAAAACAGAGGCCATATGTGTGTTTCTATATTATCTACAGAATCTTATATTTTTACGTAACGATAGCACAGATAGATTTTCATATAAATGTAGGGTAAATTAGTTAAGCATTTTTTTCTTACAAAATATAAATTTGTCATTTTAAAATCCGTGAAATTCTATGGAAACCATTTTAAGTATTTATGGTTAGGATAGATAAATACATAAATAAAAAGAATCAATTTATTATTTGGGATACTTTCAGGTTGAAATATTTGAAGTTCCCAACCATGGTAATCGTTGGTTGTATGTTGTTTTAATATTCATTATGTATATATTTTTGAATAAAGATTTATTCACTTTTAGTATTCAAATAATGTCCCTTACTTAAGTTCAATAATATTTTATTTAAGATTCAATATATTCATTCTTAACAATATATAAAAGTATCTAATTAATTTAAAATACAATAACAGTTAAATTTTTACGGTTAATACCTTATCACTAATTTAAAAATAGTTTGTTTTGCGTTAAAATATTCATAAAGACAATATTATAAGAAACATTAATATCGAGGAACATTATTTATATACATTTAGTATAGTTTTCCTAACAGATTCTACTGAGAAATGGATTTATGGAAGAATAGTATCAAAGAATGGTAAAATACGTTTTCAGACATTAAAATTCTGTTTATTATTAAACAATTTAAAACTTTTAAAAATATCAATTGTTTTGTTAGCAATTAAATTAACATAAATGACAGGGTAAACAGCAAATACCAGCTGGATTAATTAATAAGTCATAACATGGTAAACTTAATGCCCATGCATTATTAACTCTATAAATTATTTATACGGAAGGAGAAGCATTAAGGGGGAGAGAGTTAAGCTTTGATACTACTCAGTCATTCTGTGGAGTTGTCAGGTAAAGAGAATAATTCATTCACGACCTTGTTTCAGCATCCTGCAGAGTTTACAGGAAACAAAATTAAGTTGTGATAACAATTTACGTATGTTAGTTTTACTTTACTTTGTTTTACGTAATTATTTTATCCAATTTACTCTATTGGGAAACCATTTTTCTAAATTGAAAAGTTCTTAAATTTTGAATAGTATTTGGAAACCACATACACGATTTAAACAGAACATAAAATCCATTTGTAAGGAATACATAAGATACAAAATATAGTAAGAAATAAATTTAATAAAATAATACTGTGTTATTTGGGTCGTAGCAAGATAAGTTAATGAATTTGACAGTATGTGTACTCTCCGTCTTTAAAATATTAAAATAATATATTAAATCATATTCAAATTATGAACATATTATTAGGTCAAATTATAATACAAGAACTAACGAAAATACTTGTCTATCAGTAAAAAATTAAGACACAGTACTATTTTGTGGACTTATATATAATATATATTTATTTATATTTTATACAATATAAATAATATATATAATAAATTTTTTGTTACATGATATTTTCATACAATACACAGTCAAGTTAATAATATTATTTTAATAGTATGTTAGTTTATAAAGAAAAACTCATTTGGTTATTTTTATTTCATCTATTCCTAACACTTAAAGAATATAGAATATGTTTTTCTCTTAGAGATTTATCTTTAGAAACAAACAGATAGTGATGATAAAGCTGTAATAACATAATAATACTAAATATCTATTTACAAGTTGATTTATGTTAATTGTCTGAAAGAAATATTATAATGTGGGATGAGGATATTTAAAAAAACCTGATATTGTACTCTTTAAAAAGATAATTAATTGTTTCCATGAGTGCAATACCACTTTTCGTGCGTAGGTAGGTGGGAGGATAAATTCTATCGTAAATATATGGGTAGGCTTTTGATCTATAACCTTCGCATTTTTACTGTACTCTTTTTACCCTTTACTGTATCTGAATATGTTAACCACTCAGACCAATAGATCATGGAAAATGGCCAGAGTTAGGTAATAATCCTCATTTCGTAATAAAGTAAAATAAATTTGTAAAAAGTAGTATATCTTTATTTTTATGTCACACCAATGAATAGTTGAAACGTGCATTTTAGTATTGAATTGTATGACTTAAATAAGTGATGTTCAGCCCTTTTATTTATATGTAAAACAAAAATAATGGTTATAGAATTGTGCGTTCAGCAACATTTGTAATCACAACTGGCATGTTCATAAAATTGAAGGTACATAATTTATTTAGTATTTTAATATATTTTTTAGCCATTTAAATATGGTTAGCATGTTTACTCATCAGAAAGGGACAATTGTGATTATATGGTTTTATGACGTTTATATACATAAAATATAATAGTGTATTACTATTTATACACCACTAATATTGTAAATGTACTGTTAATTTTTGAAGGAATTGATTAACATGAAAAATTCTTTGATGATAGGCTTTTTTTGTGTTATTGAAAATGAAATAACACAAAAGGTTTTTAATGCATTTTTTAATACATTTCAATAATATTAAGCAATTTTTTGAGTAAAGTCAGCAAAACCTGTTAATTGTCTAAAAAGAAGAAATTTATGGATTAAAAAAAAATTTTTTTAGAAAAAATTTATACAGATCAAATATAACAATTATATTTTTACCACAATTTAATCTTTGTACTACACTGATTTTATTTAAAAATCAGTTCCTTAGAAGAAAATTATTCCACGATATATTTCCTTAGTGTATACTTCTATTGTTGGTATTACTTATAGTTTTATATTTTTGTTTCCAATTAAAAACTTGTTTAGAATAAAATTATAGCACAACAGTTCAACATTAAAAATAGTCAAAGTATTTTTAAATATTTAAAACTGTAATAAACGGATCAGGTTGAAATGAAAAATATATGATTAAATTTTTTACGCATAAATAATATAAAATATGAAATTAAACAAAATGTAGAATCACAGCTAGCATGAATGACATAAACTAAATAGCTAAACTTTATTATAGTCTAGCAAATGTATCTCAATCAATAAAGAAGACCCTTAAGTCAGGGATACTCGTGATATGGCCCTCGGGCCCATGTGGCCCTTAAAACAATTTTTAACGGTCCTTAAAATTTTTTAGAACTGCAATAAATTATTTAAGTGACAATCTCTTTGGAATTTTTATAAGCCACAATAATGCTCAGAATGCATTAAATATGGAATTAATAGTAGAGAGATAGATGAATTGCAGGCTAGAAAACATACGAAAAGAACTGTATGCACATATACTTGCGGTACTTAGATTATTTTGAAGTAAAGTAATGAAGCTCGTCATAAAATCCTAGTGAGGAACTCTGCTTTAAATTAAATAGACAACGATGTAATCAATAAACAAAACTGTATAATCTATAAATTATATCTTCAGTAAAACAAGTCTTTCTAAGTGGTAATAAACATTATTAGTGCTGTTGTATATTTATAAAAATAGAAGTCTAGATAGAGAACTAGTGGATAAACGGTAGATCCCATGTGGTTGGGATCACTTATTGCCATACCAACAGGTTGAATTGTCAACAGAACTGCTCCCAGCAAATAGGAGAGCTCGTGCTAAACATTTCTAAGATTGCTTCCCACGAACCGGATCTTCACTTGCGTTAATATGTGGATTTTAACTCTGCTTTTTTAATTTTTTTATAATTATAACTTGATTAACGGAATGACAAACACAATTTTAAACAAACTTTTATATAGACAGTATACGGTATAAATAAATACTTTAATAACGAAACTTTTGACTTAACAATGAGGTATATTAGTAGTTTGAGGGAAGGAATTTTAGTGTAATTTTTATAATTAGATTATTTTTCAACACATTTTGACTATAACTTTAGTTTGAAAAACTAGTTTTGTATAATAAACTACAACAATTATTGAAAATACTGTATTGTTTAATATTATATACTAAATATTAGGCCTTTTATCAATCCAAACCTGTAAATAGAAAAGAAAAATGTATTTAAAGTAATGACAAACCAATCAATGTTAAATCTACCCACGATCGTAGTTTCATCACTATAGATTTTACTACATTTCCCGTTTTAAATAATTTTATCTAATTAGTGTTTGGATTAATTTATATTTTTCTATAATGGGTACTGTGGTGCAGTAGTCCCACTACATTTAGTGGGGAGTTTTGGTGATTTGATGGGGAATTTGTAAGCTCTGAATCCTTTCGTCAACTAGACATTTAATGGTCACCATCAAGGTCTTCAGGAGATAAGTCCAGAGTGCCTGGACTGTGTAGAGGGTAGAGACCAGTGATTATTAGATATAATACGGCCGAAGAGCTGAACCGTGATCTGTGAACATAGTTAAACAAATGTAAAATACTCTAAGTGGTTCGGATTCCAAGGTAAACTGCAGGATTCCTCACTGTTACGGTTATATATATGAGACCAAGTTAATCGTAGGCACAATGTGAACTACGCAGAATATCTAAATTTATCTTAAATCCATTTAATCTTCCACAAATAAATAAATATATATATTTAAAACAAAATTATTGTAGTGTCGAAACGAACATTTTGAATATTGGATGCTTTTATTAAGTGTTTAAAGAAAATAATATGACTTATTATGTCTTTAACATAATAAAGCATACTTTCATCGTTCTGATATTGCAGAGAACTTATGAAAAATAAGGGTTTCATATAATACTATACTCAAGATGATATTAAAGTTTAAATTGAGGGTATAATACTTAAAATATGCCCTTTTTAACAAAACTTTGGTGGAGTCGTCCAGTTAGGGACATCTTGTCATGTTTCGATAGTAGAACATGTTTATTTGGTGATTATGGATACGAAATATCACAATAGCTAATTACCCTTCTCAGACCACTGACAAATGCGGCCAAAGGACATTTCAATTGTCAGTGGGGAAAGGGTTGTTATTGAAAGGTGTTTTGGGCAGCTAAAATGAAGATTCTCAATAATGGTAAATTGTGATCGTTTGGCCTCAGATAATGATCCGAAATTAGTTGTATGTTATGCAGCGCTTCATAATAATACCAAACACATTGGTGATGTTTATGATGACAATTTTGAGATCATTGATGACGATGACATTGGTGAACTAGACCAACAGTGTGATAATGCAGCTACATCACGTAGAGGTGTTGATAAACGCACATAAATGATGATGTTTGTTAATAAATAAAATAATAATTGTTGGATGATATTTGTAAATCAATTAAGTGAGAATTTATATAAATAATTACATGAGTTATTCATGCTCTCCTTTCAACAAAAAATTAACTGAATTATTCATGCAAGTGTTTTCTACCTGTGTACGTTATTGTGTTGGTACGCATGTGTGCACAAGGATACCAACACACTACCATATGAAAAACATGTATATGTGCACACATGCGTACCAATACGCTAACGTGCATAGGTAAAAAAATATACGCATGCAAATGTCACACAACACAAACAATCGTACAGACAACATAAATTTTTAAATTGTTTAATAAATAATCTTTTTAGTAGATGGGATTTAGGGAACAGGAATTATTCAATCAGGCTATATTTATTCAAACTATAAGTTTTGATAGCTTAAAAAAATCTTCAAAATCGTTTTGAAGTCTCTGGTTTCTGACTTTCAGTTTTCATTTTCTCTATTTCAAGTTTTAATTTATTTAACTTAATTTGTTGTAGCAACACTATCCGTTGTAGTTAAGGTATGGAGAGGTCCTTTGTTTCGTCACTCTCATAGTCCATAACAGTTTTGGAACTTTTTATAATGTCCCTGTTGGTGATGACCTTGCTGTTGATTGGACTTGCTGCTCCAATAAAAATACTCCCTGTTACTTGGATAATACAAGGCTGTTTCCATGGCTAATAAACGGAAAGCATTATATTTTCCATAACTTCATTTTTATTGGCTTGTTCCCCGTTTGTTACTGTCTGTTTTTGTTTGACTTCATATTTCCAAAAAGCTTATTTAGTTGTGCAAACTTTGTCTGTTGCGGATGTGTATTCTTCACTGAAAGTTTTCCATGATTGTTTTTTTTTTATTGTAGTTTTAGATTTTTCCATACTTATTGGGATTTTCATTAAAAAGTTTGACAAACAAAGCTCTATTTAAATAATTCTCCCCACCAACATCTTTTTCAGTGGTTGACAACTACTATTACGGTAACAAATAACTTTTTTAGTACTACGCACCAGATCGTACTTCACTGACCTACTGTCTATGTGATGGAGTCCTGACTGTTTTGGAAGACGGACGAGGGACCAACGCAAGAACCTGGTGGATAGGGGCACAATTCACAACATGAAACCTAGTTGTTGATAGACCTAGAAAGTGCTATGCGTAGCAGTTGCTTCAGGTTTTTTCGGAAACTTATTAAACTTGGCTATATTTTTCTACCTAGATCTAGCATTTCTTTATTCACTCCGTTTTAAGCATAAGCTAGGTCTAAGGGTTAGATCCTAACCACTAGAGCTTATTATACTCCCCTTCAAACTAGAGGAAACACTTTCCCACTAGCATACGACATATAACTAACAACACTAACGTATCACTCCCCTCCCCACCTTTTCTCTACCTCTTCATCAAAAACGACATGACCTAACATTACACCTACCTACAGCTAGCCACTTAACTGATCTTGTCCGCAATGTTTTTATTCTATTTCAGTTTTCTGTTTTAGGTATGTTGTTTCCTATGTTCTTTCCTTCTCTCTTACCGAGCTGCCTGCTTAATTCCTGATGTCATTACCTCAATCCCCTCCTATCCGAGGCTGAAGAGCTCCTTGTGACCTTTGAGAGCCGCAGATTCCTGCTGGATCTTCACTATATGACAGACAATAATTACTTGTTGAAACAGAAATACCCTTGAAAAGGCATTTCAAAATGGTGTGGTAAAATATGAAAAGTGTGCACATTAATTTATTAGAATAATTTAGATTTTATATGTCCTAAAATAATTTATATCATGTGAAAATAGACTGATGTGAAGATGGAGGTTTTGAACTTTACAGGTATATAGGTATTATGTAAGAAAGAATATTATTTATGCGTAAAACATTAAAGCATATATTTTCCCTTCACCCTGATCCGTTTATTACAGTATTGAACTATTTAGAAATACTTTAACTATTTTTGAATGTTAAACTATCGTATTAGCCTTTTATTTTAAACAAGTGTTCAATCGGAAATACAAATATAAAGTCAGAAAGATATGGATGTTTGAAAATACGCCATTCACGGGAAAAGGGGGGACTGTCGTTGTGGAACACGAAAAAACGGGGATTGTCAGTTGGCAGCATTGTCTTTATTTTGTATGCTGTGTCAGTTCACTGTTGATTGTTGATGTTATGTGTATGTTTGGTGATAATTTGTAAGGGTTTCAGGTTTGTGTGTGTGCGTGTTACTAATTAGTGAGTTATAGAATCTGAAGATGAAGAAAACAGCTCCAAAATCATCTAATACTTCGAAGGAACGAAAGGTAACTGGTCATTTAAGCAATGTTAAGAAAAAGCTACTATCATCCACACATGAAATAGGGCCTGATTGTCACTGTATGAGGTTAAAATGCTTTCAAATTCTTGTACCTACATAACGTGCTAGTATTATATCCAATTTTAATCAAATGAACGTAAATGAACACTCTACTTAACTGTTTTAGTTAATGTGAACACAGTTTCACAAAGGAGATCTAGACAACCAGAAGAGAATGCTAAATTCCACGACAACTCGTATTCATATCGTATTTGAGTTCGTAGGGAGGAATCTGTGGTAGAAATTCCTGTTTGTGTAAAAGCTTTTCGGGTTTTTCATGGAATCAAAAAAAAAAAAAAGTAGAAGTAATACAGAACTATTTAAAAAAAGTAGGAGCGCCTAAGGATGGTCGAGGCCTTTGACGTTGCATTTAAATCATAAACACCGATGGTTAAGAGGTAATCGAGCTGATTCACAAGCATATTGGTTAGTTTAAAAGTGAACGAAATCACTACAGCACGAACTCTTTTAAACATATCTATCTTCCAGCAAACCTAACTATAAAAAAGTTTGAATTAATTAAGATAGCGTCACATTTCAAAAATTATCTTACGAGAAACATAGAAGAATTTTCAATTCAGAATTCAATATCAGTTTTGGCCATCCAAGAATGGATACTTGCAGTTTCTGCGACAAACTCGCTGCTGATATTCGAGCTATTAAACATGTTGTTAAATTATGTCCTGAAAATACTAAGAAAAGGGTAAAACCAGAAAAGAAATTGTAAGAGCTCACATCAGAAAAGAACTACACTTATTAAAAGCCAATGTGTTTTACATTCGCAAACATGCCTCTAAGCAAAGAAGTCAACAATCAAAAGAGGTTAAAACTATTGCAATGGACCTCCAAAATAATTTGCCAGTACCAAATATTACGACTAACAATGTGCATTATGAGTGACAATTCACACTTGGTATGTTCAATATTCACATACTGTCCACAGATGAATCATTTTTCGTTGTTTACGATGAAACAAAGGCGTACAAGGGTGCCAGTCAGGCGGGATCTTTCCTGCTTTACATTTTCATGACAATTCTTGACCCTTCTGTCAAAGAAATTGATATGCTTTGTGATTTTTGCGGGGGTAAAAACAAACTACATTGTCTATGACACCAAGAAAGTAGACAAAATTCTGATGAATTTTCCAATTCGAAGCCACTTGTATTTAGAATGTGACCGCAATATGGCAAGAATAAATCAAAAGAAGTGGATTGAAACACCTAAAGATTGGATTTATGAAATTGGAGGTGCTAATATTCCATGTCATACAACTTTAGAGGGAGTCTGTATGGAACTGGGTGGGTTTCACACTTATATAAATTTTATTTTATAAACTCCATTTCCTTCAAGGCCAGTAAGAGATATAGTAGCTTTAAAAGAACATCCCCATTTCCTGAAGCACTGAGCAACATTCAATGTCATTAACCAACCAGGTTCACTACCACAAGACCAACCCTTGCCTGAAGGAGAGTTTTTTCTACCCAACTATGCCTATGAGGGTAAGATCTTTTTTTAATTTTACTGTTACTCAATGATAGTAATAAAAATGACTAAAATAATATTTTGACAGCTTCTACAGTACTTATCAATTATCTAACCTAGTTATTTTGAATAAATTTTTGCATTTATCTTGGTAATTAAATTAAAATAAAAATTTAATTCCTAATCAAAAATGGGACTTAAATGTTGTTAAGTGTTCAAAATGTGTAAAGTGTCGCAAATTGTTTTGTTTTAGGGGCACTTCCTGTTACCCATGAAAAGTACACAGATCTCCAAGTTTTAATGATGTACTGTAGAGTAGAAAGCAGACATTTTTATACTGATCTAAAAAAACTTGAGAAAGGAGAGAAAAGGAAAAAATTAAATGCCATTGACTAGGAAGGTTTTCCTATGACTAAAACGACAAATAATAAGAATACGCTTATTCAGAGTGGATAAAAGGACTAATTAACCAATTTGATAATTGTTTGTATTTCAAAAATGTTTCCTTTTTCTCAAAGTAATATGTACAGTTTTCACTTGTTTTATTAATGAAGGAAATTTTTAAATTAAATGTAGTGACTTATTTTAAATCATATTTAAGAAGAAAATTTCAAATATATAAATTGTATGTGATTGAATTTAGTATTGGTTTCTAGAAGCAGTTAACCTTGGTGACATTCCCTCTTTTTCCTAAATTATTATTGACATTCCCCCTTTTTACCAAAACTATTTTGTAGTCTTATAATATATTTATTTATTTTGCTATTAGATGGTAAACTAATGTTATCAGTAGATAATGTAAAAGTTTAGTATAAAGTAGGCTACTTGATAAATCAGTTTAAGAACGATTAGGAAATAAATATAAGGGGTACAACAGAAATAAGGAGAAAATTGCTATTACTGAAAAATTTGAAAAAACGGGCATTCCCCCTTTTTCCGTGGTGCCTTCGACTTGAGAAATGGGATTTGCTGGCTGAGTGTTTAGTTTCACAGTAAAGAATTGTATGCTGCTTTCAGCTTTCTTACACTAACCATAGCAGGTTCCGAATCAATTTAGGTTGTGAAGCCTTTTTGCATTTATAGCTCATCTATCACTAGATGGTCTACCTCAAAGTATGGGCAACTAAATTGATGAATAATTAGAACGTCTAAATAAAATTAAGATTATGTTACTAAAATACTGAATAATAATTTATATAAATTAATTAACCAGAAAATTAATAACTTCATGGGTTTTAAAATACAAATTGTTTATTAGGAATATGTGATTTGGTTTTTAATAAAATGATTACTAACAAATTTTTACTACTTTGTAATATTTAAAAATATATAGTGTTTCGATAAGAGTTCACCTATAAATAGCCATTAATATTGTTAAATTCAGATAGAGTTAATATTCGTATTCTTCATTTTGCTTTACATTTTTACATAATCACTAATAAAAACCCTTTTTACTGGGCTTTTCTATTACTAAGAATTTTTACTAAGAAAAAGCTTTATTAAAATTCAAGAACTGCAATTTTAGAAATAAAAGAAGAAGAAGAAAATTACTGGTCAAATTTTACCTTTAATAAACAATTATCAAACACCATTCAATATTCCTTCAAGAAAAATGTAAATATAATTCCTTTATTAAAAACTGTTCACAAATTAAAAACAAACTAAAATCCTAAATACAAAATTAAAAGTGATAATCTATCTGGAATTTATGAAACTAATTGTAACAATTAATTGTAAAGAAAAATACATAGGACAAACAAAGAGAAATTTAAAAATAATATTTAAAGAACATTATTCCCATATTTAATTTAATAGAGAATAAAAATCTGCTTAAACATTGCTTAAACAAACCAATATAATAATGAATTTGAAAAACAAATGTAAATAATTAAAAGAATATATATATATATATATATATATATATATATATATATATATATATATATATATATATATAAAACCAAGAATAAATTTGTTTTGCCTGATGATGCCAGCTTTGCTGGCGAAAGGCCTAGTAAAAAGTGTTTATTTATTGGTAATTTTGTAAAAATTTAAAACAAAGGCAATTATTATCTTTAAAATAAATTTTCTCGCATAACAATTTTAATTTAATATTGAAAATGATTCTTATTATTCATATTTATTACTGAACTATCAGTCTTAAGGGCAATACTGATAAATATAATTCCAGAAATAAAGTGCTATAGATAAGGGTGAGTCAATAATTTTCCTTTTATTGACCTATTCATTGGTTATAGCTGTTCGGTCATAGTTCTGACAGTTCTATGATCAAAGCCCCGTTTATTGCTGTCATGAACCGCATTGCAGCTCTCTTAGTCGAAGTGATCTAAACATAAACTTAACGACATTATATGATTTTGAATACATATAATAAGCTACGTTTTACTTTATTTGTACACTTAATTATAAAATTAAACTTGGCTTACCTTATCCGTAGGATACGTAGACAGCAGCTGTTACATATTGTATAAAATGAAATATGTCTTTGTGTACTTGGCACGAAGTGCAATTTGCGTTGGTTTGAAAAAAATACAACTAGAACACACACACAATTTTAAAATCAAAGAATTTTATAACATAAATTTCTGTCCATTGGTAAGCTATTTTATCGATTGTGTTAACAAATAGTATTAAAGATATTTAAGGATGAATGTTTTCATTCATCATAATAAAAAATCATTTTAATATTTTAAAGGTATAAAACACAAAACATAAATCTAAAACCAAAACCTAAAATTTCCTTAAGATAAGTTGAATGCATGTTAAGTCATATAATGTTCAAGAAAATACATTTTCATAGACAGTTGTTCATATCGACTAGTGCTATTTGACTATATGCTTCATACTTTTATTGGTATAAATAAATAATATAGATTAACCATAAATGAGTCCATGACAAATATAGCTAAGGATTTGTTTTTAAAATTATAGTAAATACATTATATTTAGTATTGTTTCATTTTATACTCAAAAATATAAAAATCTAAGAGCATCAAAGAGAGCAACACATAGGCCTAAAAACCAAAAGACTGTCCTGAAATAAAATATTTCCCCGGAGTCTTGTAGGGATGAAATCCACTTGTATACCCAAGAGAGACCGTCAGATGTATGTTTACGGCACACCTCTTCAGGTAAATCACCAAACAACATGTTTTTATCTTTTCTTTGTTTAAGATTGTAAGCCATATACTTTTTCTAGAAGACTCTTTTTACTCTGTAATTGTAAAGGGCATTCATTACCCATTTAAAGGTCTAGAATGTCCGATTGGGTGGTAGGTGGTGTTTTTGATGTTCTGCAGGGAGAGACTGAATATCAAGATTTGACGTTAACTGAAAATCAGAACAATTTTATGTGAATTGGATGCCATGTAAATATACAGGTCCCTTAGTTTCTGTGCTTATTGGCATATTATTATTCGTTAATTGTTCTTTATGAGAATAGCCTAAGTCAGCAAGTAACCTAGCTACACAGGCACCCTCACTCTTATAATCAGTCATGCTCGCTTAAAACACGCATAAATTTGGGGCGTCATCACTTATAAGAAAGACTGAGAACGAATATCTAAATTCCCCTTCAAATCATTAATAGTAGACCCCTAATCGAAAAAAAAAATTGGCCTGGAACATTTAGGCCTTACTGACTATGATTGTTTTTTAGTACCCAATATTACCTATAGCAAAATAAATTCATTTAAAATAATAAATTTAGTATACATAAAATTCAAAATAATACGTATTTAAACTCATTATATAACTTATTATTTTTATTTATTGTCATTATACGATTAAAATTTACCTATTGTCTTGAAACTACAAAATGAGTATACAGTTATATATAATGTTGACGCCTAGTTACATTAGAGTAAATTCAGTGTGTGTTAACCTAGTTAAATTGATGGATTAACCCAGATCCATTAGTTACAAATGCGGAACAATCAAGAACCTAACTAATATCCTCCAGGAACTCCAGTTACTTCCTAAATAGCTCACATTTGACCCGTTTGCCTTTGCATAATTTAAAACATTACCCTTGCATAATTACTATATTATGAACACTTATGACCTTGGCTAAAAATGCATTCATAAATTTACATTCAAATAAGGCATATCAAGAAAGTTCATGTAGAGTTCCATAATTATAGTTAGTTCATTGTTTATTACTAAGAAATTGATTCGTAGAGGTAAGGGTGATTATAGGTGGCGAATGAGTGTATACGAATGAGTGTGGTCTGGTTACTAACTGAGTTCAACTTATGTTCAGATAGGATCATGTATAAATAACCTAATTGTCAAGGCAACTAAGGAACCTCCAGTTTTATGTGGATTTCAAACCACGTGTATTGGTCTGAAATTTTGCAAATTGGCAAGCATGATACTCAGTTCTCTCCCCTACATGATATCCGTGCCAGGGCTACCACCCAACGCAGACACACCAGACTTCTGTAGTAGTGACCATTGAGTGGACGCCAAGAAAGTATTAGGAGGTCCGAATATAGAACCTATCGCCTACAATCTCCACAACATATTGTCCCCAAGTAGCTGGACTACAACACTGTGCCACTTATGATGCAGCTTTTTCTGTTGGATTTGGATGGAAATATTTACATTCATTGTAAAAAAATCTGGTATAATGTTACTGTAAATATTCGTATGTCATCAGTAATAAGGCTAATAAAATAAAATATGCTCGTTCTCCCGTTTCACCTGGCTCTTAAAGACGAAAATTAAAAACATTCATTCAAACATAGTTCAATTTATGTGAATTGTGAATTAAAAATTCATAGTATATTAAAACTAAATAGTAGAGGGACAGAAACAAAACTAAGAATCTTTGTTTTAACAAACGTCAGTAAATTAAAATTTTCGTTATAAATATGGGTAGTAGACACAATACTATGGGGTTAATGGGAAGATCGAACTTTGTAGACCAAACTTTCCCAAAAATTAAGACCATTTACATTTAATTTCATTTAATATTTATTTATTTATTCTGAATACACCGATCGTCAAGATATGGATTTCGAATGAGTGTGATGAGTGTTGATCGAGCGAATGTAGTAATTGTTACGAACTAAGGCCGACTATTCCTTGTACGTAAAAACAAATGGTTGGATAGCCATCTAACTAGTTCTATAGTAGATTTATTTTCGTATTACAACATTAAAGTAAACATTATCGTAACAATTTAGAATTGTATTAAAATACTTCAAACAAGTGAATTGCCTGTTACAACAATTGTACTCATTCTTCATCATAAAGACATCGATCGTATAAATACGAGTGAATGAGTGTGTTAAGTTTTTATCAACGGGTGAAGTCAGTGTTACTAAGGTAGACTGTGCCTATGAAGGAGCCATTTATTACTAGCCCTAGAGTCAGAGAAACTTAATGACTAACTAAGCTTTACGTGGAATCCGAACTACGTCGTGTTGGTAAAATGTTTAGCTGATTAGCAATCCGGCACTCAGTACTCTTCGATACAAAACATCCGGATTTTGACTACCACCCAACAAGGACACCCTAGATATATCTCATAATTTCCACGTTGATGGCAACAAATAAGTGGTCTCAATGAAGAGGACTAATGTTAGAACCTATCACCCATAAACTCCTCAACACTTTATCTCATGTAGCTGGATTGCAGCATTGCACCACTAGTACCGACTAGTGTATTTGAATAGTCTAATAGTAAAATACTACATAATTATCATAACATCATATTGTGTTTTAATTGCCTACTGTACAAAAGGAGAGGAATATGTAGGCCTACTATAGAGGAATACTATATAATAATATACCATAGAAAGGTGCACTGATTAATACAATATTTAAATCACGACTAATATTGAAGGGTTTACATTTAAACATTATTTGAGGATTTTCAACACTATAAATATTTGACATATTACAGTTACGAATATAGATAAATAATATCTAAAATATATCACAAAATGCTAGAAAAATATATTTGTAAAAATTACTCAGTGATTTGAATTTATTGTATTAAACTCTACGTCACTTTATTGACAATGTGGTAAGTACAAATACCAAATCAGTTCTCATTCTGAGGAAACAAAGCCAATTCTCAACTCCCAGTAAAAGCTCAAATGTTCCAAACAATTTACAAACAATGCAAGTCACATTCTTGATGTAAACTTCCTGGCAAGCATTTTCCTCTCTATTGAAGCATTTAAGTAACGGCTGTCAGCTGAACCCTAATAATACCTACTCATGTAATACAGTCTTACTACAGATTTAAAATTAGTGTCGTAAATTAGTTTTAAGCCTAAGATTTATAATAGATTTATATTCATAATATTTATAATTATATTTATAAATTTTATATTTATAATACAATAAATATAAAGATATTTATTGTATAATTTATATTATAATACAATTTATTATATATTTATAATAAATTGTAAATATTTATTATAAATATTTATATTTATAATAAATATTTACAATACATTTATATTTATAATACAATAAAATATAAGTATTCAAGCTTATATTTTATTGTACTTGAACAATTTAAGCTCTTTATAGGCTTACCTATGAAATTTGAAAATCATCACATATATTTTACTGTACAGGAATTAGAAGTAAAGAATCTAAATCTTACATCTGTTTGATTTTTAGGTACGAGAAATTTTTTTTACTGAGCAAATTTTAAATTAATTAACTAGATCATATATATGTATACATATATATATGTTCTAAATTCTTAAAATAGGTGTTAAAAACCTATAATAGGATTACTTTTACTAAAATTATATATACTTGCAAAAGATATCGTATATTCAAATCAAAAGAATTGTCAATTTAAACTACGTTTTTCATTTAAGGTGAAAACTATACGAACTATGATACATTGTTTATATAAGCAGACCACTCATCTAATGGAATAAAAATTCGCATATAATACCACACATAAGGTTTCTAATAAATGTTGACTTTTATTAATATAAAGATAACATTAACAAAATATAAGTTGATACAATACATAAATAGTAACTCCAAATTAAACCATATAGGATATAGTGTACACATTTATAAAGAAAACATATTTATAAAAAAAGGATAAATTAACAATGCAGAAAATTTAAATAGGCGTATGAATGACTCATATAGAAGCAGGTCACACGGAAATAGTTTCCCTCTACATGCAATCCCTACAGGTAGGGTACGTTATTGTTAAAATATTTGTATTCTGATTAAATGGTTGGGCACGATGATTAGTCTACTGTTCTTTTTATAGTAAAAACTATATCACGTTAAATAGAATTCATGTTATTATAAACAATTTTTGTACAAATAATATCCAATATAAGTTATATATAGTTGTGACCAATATAAGATCCATTATTTGTTTTTACGCAAATGAATTTATTTTGACATTAACGTTGTGTTAGTTGCTCTATGTTTTTTTTCTTATTTCAATGCCAATTCACTTTATATTGATTACTGAAACGATTTTATGGCACAATGGTCCAAACCCTTAGATCAAAATTTAGTTGGACCTCGCGGGATTTGAACCCGTGACCTACTGCATTGAAGTAAAGAGTGCTATCCGTTAGGCTATGTTGTTAAAATTTAAAAATATCTATAGTCTAAACCATTACCTTAAGTTTTGGAGGAACCTGTACATTTATTTGAATCAAAATATTTTCAATAGTCACACAATGTGCCGCCTATAGGGAAATCAATTTGTTTTACGGTACCAGATCAAACCAGATTCATCCACTATGCATGATTCATGGGCAGTCTTACTCTTGTAAAAGTGCTTACTTTAGAACACTAGTATGTTTATGAATTATTGTTCTTTATAAAAACACTTCATAAAGTAATACACGTTAAACTATGCAAGAATTTATAGTTTAAATATATATTCTTATAAATAAAACTATATAATGATGAAAGTTAATATTTACCAATAAATATTTTATTACGAAACATGAACATTATTTTTATTGACAAAATAAATCATTTACGTTAGTAAATTGTAATAACAATGTAGGAAAAAATTAGTTTTGTAATTATATACTACGACAATATATAAAATAGACTATACACTAGTTATGTATTACAATAGTACATAACAAAATCACTTCATTGTGAAAGAGATTAAAAGACATATTTTCAGAACTCATGAATATAAGGATGTGGCTTTTCCTTCTTCTTTGAACAGTAAATGATTAATGATGCTTCGTGGAACTTGAAAAATGACCAGAAAACTGATGGCGAATAAACCGTTGTGTGCTGACTATAGTCATAATATAGTAAATAATAATACTGTGATATGCACATAATTTTATAAATAGGTAGATAGCACTATTGATGTATAATATGTAATTGAAAATAATAGACATTGCTTTAATAATTTTGTAATCACTCTGATATAAGTTATACTGTTTTTAAATTGTATGATGACTAACGTACATGATGTACACATTATTAATCAGTAAAAAGTAGTACTTATTTTACAATAGAGTTTAGTGTATTTATTATTATAAAATGTCCATTTATCTGACAATTAATATAACAAATACGATTATATTGCTCCTTAAAAACAAAGCATGTAATTAAAAATGGGATGTTTTATTTTTAATTAATTTTCCTACAGGCACATGACACTGGCCAGTTAAACTATGAAGGGAGTAAATTAGCCTTTTGGCACAAACGTGTAAGTTTTGAGAACATCGGGCTCAACTAGCTTAACTTGAGTTTAGTCACATCGTCAACAGTTATTTGCTACCTAAAGCATACTTAGAAACCTCCAAAAATAGTTATTAAAAAAATCTAGTTTATAAAACCTGTTTTCTTGCAGGCACACCCGAACCTTAGTTCATATACTCCACTAAACGTCAAAAAAATGGAGTTTAGGTTCCCTTTAGTGAAAAACCATGTTTTGGAATTCTGATCTACTGTTCCAGCACCACGGTAACTTCCTCATCGTCCATGACAGAAATTCCCTCTAGACGTCTTCGACGGCTTCATCTGTGTACACACGGTCCCTATTTAAAATGACAATCCCTATTCAAAAACTCAAAGGATTTTCAAACCAAGGACATGTTAATTGCTAAGCAACAGTGATTATATTTTAATTTTTAGATTATTCTAAAATATTAGTTATAGACACAACCTTGCAAAATACATATTGGACATTAAAATACTCAAAAAAGAATTATGTTTATAAAAAGTTATCATAACTGTCCAATGATTAATTGCAGCACGGATGACATTAGTCGATTGCTGAATTTCTAATAGACACCTTACCTACAGTTCTCAAAGAATTCAGCTATCGAGTAGATGCCATCCATGCTGCAAATGGATGACATATTGAACATTTATGATACATTTTGTATCATTAATTCTTTTGTAAGTATTGTAATGTCCAATATATTTGGATAAAGCCTTTTTTTATAATAAATGTAGCTATTTAAAATCGGGTCATTCTTTTGAAACACCTTGTACGCAGTATATTTATTGATACTCATAGATTTTGAAATAACACAACTTATGGGTTCAGATAAAATCAAAATAAACAGAAATATTGAAATTTATTTCATTAAAAATATCGTGGAAAGCATGATTTTTAATCTACAACTGCTAGTATCATGATCAAATAATAACGCATTAATTATACGCATGAATGAAGCTACTGTTGCTTTGCTAAGGGCCAGTGGCACGTGATTGTATGTATCCCACCTCAAAACCGAACCTGTACTTATTGAATATCCAGATGGTCTTTTGTATTGGCTATCTGATAGATAATTTAAGACCGTTGGCTAGAATTTAATTTCACACTTCGGGCCAAATGTTATTCTGTTAATAAATCAACAATAACATTAGAGGACAAAACTAAAAGCCTTATGGTACTTCTAAAATGGCAACTTCTCATAATACACTATATGAAATAGCATTTAGATGTCCTATCCCAAAACTAACACTATAATCTACATTCATATACCAAAATTAAGATCTGCATGATACCGGTGTAGGATCATCAAAACAAAGGCATAAAATTAATGAGAAAGATAAACCATAACATATTTTTTTTTGTCTAATTAGCCTATATAAATATATAGCTGCACAAAAGAAGTTCATTAATCTAACAAAGAATAAACATTTCTTTGTATTAGTAACGTAGTATAGCTTTGGTAATGAGGTGGATGAAATAATTGTAAATTTCCTTTGAAGTGATCTTACTTCTTTTTCATTTAGAAAAACTTCATCTCATGACATCTAGTTATTTTTCGCAGAAACTTCTAATTTAACATTACAAAACCTTTTTTAAAAAATAAAGAATTTTAAGTACTAAACATAATATTGTGTTTTACTTAACTCAGGTAGTAAGTATTAGCGATAGGATTTTGTTTAAGTGACTTTATTCTTATATGGTTTTTTCAATGTTATTAATACTTTTTGAGGCTTTTTTTTAATTAAGTCATATTAAAAAGATATTTTATATCCTTAATCGATTGATATTGGTAAGGTAAGAATTCTTTATTTTTACAAATGTTAATGTTTGACTTCTAAATGTTTACTTAAAATTATGTGTCTATATTTGTGGATGTTTTCAAGTAGTACGTGATTTACTTGTTTGATTTTATTGTTCATAGCTTACTATGGTTTTTTTTTTCAAAACGTTAAAAAGAAAAGTACTGTATATTGTCCTTGTGGACTCCAAATATTTCGATCATTAAAAATGGACGAGTGAAGTAATTTGTATTCGTTTGTATATCAAACATAATATTTATTAATATTCTGCATATTCCTTAATCATTAACGTTTTCATTTTTGTTAACTACAAGGTATAAATTACCTGTCCTATATGGCCATTTTACTCCCAAAAATATAAAGTGCTATAGTTTGAAACAAGAAGAAGATTGTAAAGTCTATAGACTGTCCTGATAAAGGTATTTCCCTCGAGTATTATAGGAATAAAATACAATTCTAACCTCACCAGTGACCCTCAAATAGATCTATGAGAAGTATGTCTAAACAGATTTGAAAAATAGTTATACACGATAAATTAAATTTAAACGGATTAATATATGATATCTACTACATATGATATATTATATTAGGGAAATAATTTGTGACTAAGTGTTTTAATGTATCAGTATGCGTATGTGATGGTATATATGTGTAAACACCAACTGGGTATCATCAGCAGAGACCAGAAATGAGTTAAGGAGCTGATCTCCAGCTTATAAACATCCAAGCTATCTGCAAAAAATCCACTTCATTACCAATTATCTGCAGCTTGGTGATCGCATTGATACGTAATCAGTTGGTCCTATAATGAGCAAGATGAAAATTCTCGGTTGATCTTGTCTGACATTTGGAATTGGATCTCCTCAAGAAGGACTGGACAACATATTCTCCCACTTACCAAGTTATACAAGAAAGTTAGAACAGCAACGTCTCTTTTTTTGGCCACATAATACAATCTCAATTCAAGCTCAAAATTATTCAATAGGTTTTCAAAAATATTCAAGAAAACTATAAGCGATCTTAACTCCAGTTAATTTCACAAATTTGCATTTAATAGTCTACAAAATCGATATAAATATTTTTAAATAAGGTTTTAAAACAATTAAAAACATACTTCAGAAGTAGACGTATTATTATCCCTTATAGACTATTCAGGGCAAGGACTAAAAAACTACTTTTTGAAGTCCAAGCGATAGGTCCAAGTAATCTTAAGGCATACTACATCCCATGGTGCTCATTAGGGCTATTAGAAGTAGCAGTAGTCAACAGCTATCTTTTATATAATATGGAAAAAAAATCATGAACAGAAAACAATCGAGCACAGAAAATTCAGAGAGCCTAATCACGGAACTAATTGGAAACGTTTGCAACCTAAGAACCTTCAGCCTATGAAGCTGGGATACCCAACTACGCTGCCGACCAATTTTATGCACCTTATAAACGCATCTGGAAGTAAGATTTATTGTTGAAAAAGTAGCATTTTAAGTACAGTAAAATTGACCAACCTGCCCACTTATACACGTACATTGCCATTAACCCACCCGCCCACCCATACACGTACAGTGGTATTGACCCACCAATACACGTACAGTGGTATTGACCCACCCACCCACCCATACATGTACAGTGGTATTGACCAACCCACCCATCCATACATGTACAGTGGTATTGACCCACCCACAAACCCATACATGTACAGTGGTATTGACCAACCCACCCACCCATACATGTACAATGGTATT
Source organism: Stictocephala bisonia (assembly GCA_035578905.1). Lineage (NCBI taxonomy): Eukaryota > Metazoa > Arthropoda > Insecta > Hemiptera > Membracidae > Stictocephala > Stictocephala bisonia. The sequence goes on from JAQJVL010000890.1 coordinate 38,585, forward strand.
GACCCGCAAAAAAAAAAAAAAAAAAATGTAGACTCGCAGGTCTTTAAACAATTGGCATAATATGTTCATTTAAACACCATTACAAAGCATATAATCAATAAGATACATGGTCTTAAACCTAGTAAAATGAGATTATATTGCAATTAATAAATTAAGAGACGTGTAGTGCTCATTACTGATCGGACTGGCCTTTCACTTCACTTCCCACTATGATTTTGCAGCCCTAAAAATGTTAGAAAACGGGGTTCTGTGTCTGCGCACGTATAAAAGATGTTTTAGAGTGCTAGACTCCAATTACCATTCGATATTAGCACACAACTGTGTATTGTAATGACGAGAAGACATGTATCAGAATTATTGTGTTAGGGGCAATTTTGAGTGCGTAGCTTACATTGGCAAAGTGATACATGCCACGTAAATCTATTAAAATACAATTTATTCAATAAACGTTTAAACCTGCTGCATATTTCCATTTTGAAGTTATCAATGTGACATAAAAATAATTGGTTGTTAAAATGATAATCTATTTCTCAAACTGAGAAAACAAAGTCTCCAATTTATAGCTTCCAATAACAATCCAAATGTTCTAAACAGTTTACAAACAATGCCAGTTCTACTCTTGATCCAAACCCTCAAACATAGATTTTCTGGTACACTGAAGTATCAAATTATGGAAAATTATAGAAAAAATGACACAGTGATCAAACGCATACCTTTGAATATTTTAAATATAATTTATTTAATATTTCATAAGTCACTTATAGCCTAAAACGTTTAAAAGACAACAAAAAATATATAAAATATTGCAATGATTTTCAGTTTCATATAGGATCACTTGAGACTTTTTGAATAATTTAATATATGTGATTTACTTTAGTAAAAAATTAAATAACAAAACCATAAATACTCATTTAAGGCACGTAAAATATTTATATTTTGTGTTAGAATGTAACAAATCAATAAATTACGATCTTTTAAATCCATGTTAAAACTTAACAGTATTCTCTAATTGTCTAACTATAATTGTAAGTATTGTGTGTTGGAATATACATATAAAAGTTTTACAGATTTGATAAATTTGTAAGTGTGTTGATATTATCTAGGTGGCTTATTTCTGGAACTATATCATTTATCCTAATAACATACAATGTTGTTGATAATGTACAAGAAATATCTGGTACACATACATAATCTTATATAATGGTTTATATTATGTACGGTAGATGTTTATTTTATTTATAAAAGACACAAAAATGATAAGGTTTTTTTTTTTTGAAAAATAACGTCTATTTGGGTTTATCCTCTTTGGTTTAAGTATATTGTATACATATATAAAATGAAGAATATATAGGGTAAATCGCCAGTTATTGGCACTTAAGGGACGCAACGTCATTTTATTTCGTCTACACTTCACAGAAGCACTTAATATTATCGAAAGTATTATTTTTTTAAAAGTGTATTAGTGGTATGTAATGGGGGAATAATTAAACTTAACATCTGATTTCATATAATATTTTTTTATATACTTGATTTAAAAATAGCATATGTCAGTAGTTATTGGCAACTTATACTCAGTTAAAAACACATCTATAACTAGTTATTGGCATTCATGTTGTTGCTATCTTTGAGCTGCTACTTATAATAATCCTACGTAAGCTATCTATCTGTGGATATTATGGGTTTAGTAAATTAAAAAAAAATGTAAAAGCGCGTGCCAATAATCAGTGTGTGCCAATAATATCTGCCTTTACCCTATGCCCGTTTATGAACAATATTTTGGACTAAAGAAAATAGCAATATTTTAGATTACAAAATAATCTGCAGTATATTTGTTACCTCTTTCGTTAAGGGTTGACAAACGGCCTTAAAGAGATCAGTTAACCTAGGTTATGGCACTTAGTAATAAGTTCTAATAATCATTAAACTTGACTATTGAACCGACAATAGTGATGTTAGGTTAGTTTGAGTATGCCTCCAGACAGGGTGTTATGGCGAGGGGGCTTGCTCAGGACAATCACAGCGTAGCAGCCTTATGAACCTTGAGGTTGTCATCTATGTAAAATACATACCCGTTTGTTTTTATTGCAACTACGTATATCTCGACCGCTACCTACACTTCTAAAGCGACACTCTCTTCTGTGCGTATCCTAAGGGTGATTTCCGAATTACCACAAGTGACCGAGAAGTTGGTCGTGTACTTTGGTCAGCCGTCCAAGGAACATTCACGCTCGATGGGACTTGACGCCGTTATCATACGATAATGTTGGGACCTTGGGATCAAAGTGACTGGCAACCACATAGCCTAAACCAAAAGAAACATTAAATATACCATTACAATTTTAATACTAGTTCGTTTAATATTTTTCATAAACAGCTTATTTAATAAAGCAGTTTTTATTTCTGTAAGATATATCGGGATTATGTTTTAGGCAAATACACGTTAATTACTAAATAAATTATATTATTAATTAATTATGGTATAACGTTTGTTGGTAACATATTTGAAATAATAATGAAGCAATCTTTTCTAGTTGGGAACTACTGCCTAATTTTTGCAATTTATTGTATAAAAATACTGATGATTGTTGTACACAAATCACTGAGCATCATACGTTATAAGGAACTCATCCAATCTTAAATATACTTTGCCTTAGATTTCAACTACATCATATATCTACTAATTGTATGTTAAATAATACACCATGTAACGGTTGACACTATATATACTTAACGTTTGTTTATTGTTACGACCATGTCATACATTTTCCATAACCATACACGTATCCAACAATTTAAATTAAGTAGCTCAATTGTGTGACTTAAGTGTACAAAACTAACATAGGTGTAATATGTCGTGTTTACGTTATATTAAATATTTTACAACACTGTAAAATGTGTACATGTATATGTAAACAGTCACACACATATACAGCGATACTAACAAACAAAATTCATTACAGTTAGTTTGCAACTTAAATAGTAACACCCATGTGCTTTAATCGTTTATGGATCTGTATACAAAATATGTAATAGTTTAAATACATGTGAACTCCTCGCACATGGTTGTTGCCATTCGTTGCCTTTTGAACATTGCTGACTTCAAGCCTTTCTTTCCCACTTGGTTGACACTAGTATGGGATAATTTTGGACGTAGTATTAATAATAATGATTCAAGCTTGATTTTTATTTATCTTAATCCAGGTATTATAAATAAACAACCGACTAAAGACATCGTCTTGTAATTTATTGCATCTGTACATGTCGTGTTTCAATTTAAATATAAATATAAACATCCAATTTTAAATTAAAAATAAAAATGCTTGAAACATATTTAGTTTAATTTCAAACTCATGATTAAAAAGACATCGTACTTTTCAACTTATGATATAGAAAACACTTGGGCTTTGGAAGCTCATTACATGTTTCAATATTGAAAGTAGCGTTTAGCATATTTATTGGAGCATTAAAAGTTTTTAAAAATCTGCCTTACTTATAGCATAGATTACTTTAGAAACTAGCTTGCTTCTTGGCGTGACAATCGTTATTCTTTGGTTTCTCGTGTACAAATTTTAATATTTGGTTTTTTAAAGTTATGAAGTAAATTATTTAGAGAAAAAAAAGTTCTTTTATTCCTTTATAGACGGTTAATCCAATTTTGACCATATTTATTAACTTTTATCTAGGAATGTCCCAGATTTACTAGTGAATAACGGTTTTTTTTTTTTTTTTTTTTTATATATTAAATAGTCATATAGTACATATTCAGAGCTAAAAACATTCACTAGGAATAAAATAATGATTTATACAGTTCAAATTAAATTTATAGCTGTAATTATTTAATTTTGTTCTAAGTATATTTCAAAAGATGATTTTGATACATGTGTAACCTGTTTGAAAAATCCTCCTATAGATGTAGTTTTATTCCATTATTCCATCCTATAGAATTTATTACATTCTTATACTACTTCAACATTCATTTATAGCTTCCTAACGGTTTAAACAAAGACCACAACTGTTATGCAACCACTCAAGTATATGTTTTGTACATTTAAATTAAGAAATATTTAAGTCTGATTGCAATCAAATTAATAGTTACTTGTTGTAGGTTATTTTAACCTGTATTAATATTTATTTGCTTAAAACATATATACAATATAATTATGACTGTTTCTAAACGTAATAAAATCCATTTGGAAATAACTAATTACCGGGTAACTAAGAATTTTATTGCATCCTTGGATTTTTACTTCGAGTTATATTTCTTAGACAAAGTAATTATTCTTTTAAACAATAAAGTTTTATTACACAATACATACTTATACTGAACAATAGGCTATTCAGACTAAATATTACAAAAGTGTATACAATAATGATGGCAATAATACTGCAAGAGCTGCAATAAGTATGTTTATAATGATCAGTTAGTTATTTTATTTAAAAGCGAAAATAAATAACTATATTGGAAAGTTTACAATAATAAGCACGTACTATTTATCAAGAAACTGAACACAAAACTAGGTTGAAGTTGGCTTGAGAAACATATTTCCAGTAAGGCAGGAAATACAGCGGATTTTGGTTGAAATCAATTTAATGGTGTATTACTCCACCCTTGTCAGTACATTACTATGACGTGATGCCAGTTGTGCAAAAAGTATATTTTTGTATAACCTTTAGTAACCAGATTATCATCGATAATAATATTCAAATAATTATTAATATATGTTAGTAGTCTTGTAGATTACTAAGTAATGTATGCTTATTATTAAATTATAATGTTAAAAACAATATTACGTGTCTAATTTTTTTTCAATTTATATATCGTAATTTTCTCTATTTTATCGCTTTATTTATTTTCACCATTAAAATTTATCTTTAGTCGTTTTTTCAATAAAGGAGAAATACATATTACACAGCAAAATAGAACAACTGAAGCAAATACTAGTAAATAATAATATATATAGTAAAATATCATAATTCTAAGTTGCGTGAAGAATATATACGTAAAATAATATGTGTCCATATATGTATAAAAAACAGTTAACATTTTTATATAACAGTAGAGGGGATATGTGGGTTCTACGCCGTCCCATGATGAGTTTTCGTCAAATGATGAGTCGGTGGTGGGAGAAGGTCACGTGACCGGATTCAAGATGGCGGCCCCGGATCCAAGATGGCTGCCCCCATTCCTGCCAACCTGTTGGGAATTTTCCCTCCCAAAATTCCCAAAATTCCCTCAAAATTCCCTTTTTGTACTATATAAAATACACTATTAGCCTTGTTATACTATATAAAATGAACTTTTTTCTCACATCATACTATATAAAATACACTCTTAACCTAACTTTTACAATGTTATACTATATAAAATACACTCTTAGCCTAGCTATACTATATAAAATGAACTTTTTTTGTCCAATAAGGCGTCTTTTCCCTCCCGCGCCAACTCAGACTTGGTACCCCGTAGGAAAATTCCCTCCCAAAATTTCCCTCAAATTCCCAAATTTCCCTCAAAATTCCCTTTTTGTACTATATAAAATACACTACTAGCCTTGTTATACTATATAAAATGCATTATTTTCTCTTATACTCTATAGAAAATCTATACTCTGATTGGCCCATTTTTTTTGTGACGTCATCCAAGATGGCGGCGCCCATGTTTCCCGCCAAATTTTCTAACCTCACTTTTCCTAACCTCACATTTCCCTCCAAATTCCCTTGTTATACTACATAAAATACACTCTTAACCTAACATTTACCACGTCATACTATATAAAATACACTCTTAACCTAACTTTTACCATTTTATACTATATAAAATACACTCTTAGCTTAGCTATACTATATAAAATAAACTTTTTTTTGTCCAAGACAGCGGCCGGAAACATGGCTACCACCCTCCCCTCCCAAATTTCCCGCCAAATTTCCCTCAAATTCCCTCGTTATACTATATAAAATGTACTCTTAGCCAAAATGCACTCTATTTACAGTCTGGGTAGGGCTAACCCGGGTTAACACAACGTGGGTCAATAAAACCCAGGTTAACACAACGTGGGTTATTAAATCCCGGGTTAAATCAACGTGGGTTAATAAAACCCGGGTTAACACAACGTGGGTTAACCCGGGTTAAATCAACGTGGGTTAATAAAACCCGGGTTAACACAACGTGGGTTATTAAAGCCCGGGTTAAATCAACGTGGGTTAGTAAAACCCGGGTTTTATGGGACCTTGACCCAAGTTTCCACACCACCCAAGAGGTATAGGGTCATTGCACTCTGTGCAAAGGCGCGTTTTTTATTATAGTGGGTGTCCCCAGTAGGCATAATCCCATTTTACTTTAATGTAACTTGCCCCAACCATCGCAAGCTACGGTGATAGCCACTCCATAACAAAATTGCTACCTCCCAGTATTATTTTTGTGTTTTTTTTTTATTATTATTATTATTTTTTTTTTTTTGATCCCATATAAGTCTAGCCGCCACTTTACTTGGAGAAGCCTTTCAATGTGACGCAAAAACTTACAAAGGGCTTTTATTTATTTTTTTTATTTTCTCGTTACTAAAAATATCCCTTACTCACACCCTGGACTTACAGAGTTTAAGCCAGCCATAGAGTGTTACACACATCCAGATACACGTACCGTAGGAGGGCCCATTGCATACTAGATGCATCTGCGACTCAAGGTCTTACGGGGATTAGCCCAGCCCCAAGCTGCAGGACCGCCTCAGGACTTATGCGTTTTACGGCTGCCTTAGAGAACAGTCGGGCGATTTTTTTATTGAATTTGGGCCGCCCTCACCTCGACGTTACGGTTATTGCACTTACACACACACACATACACACTGGGTTACGGACCGTTAGACCACCCTAGAGCCCACACACCATGGAACTACAGATTACAAGTTTTAAAACTTAAGTCTCTAAATGCTTCTTTCTACAATTGGAAGTTATTATAGTCTTTAATAATCCGCGCTCCTTTAAGTTCTTCTAATATTGTAATAATCTCACTGTCATGGTCAGTGTTTCCCGCCTTTTTTGAGGCAATCAACAAACGCAACCTGTCTACTAATTGATTAGGATCGTCCCAGCTCGAGTAATTAACCTTTGAAAATTTAAAAACATCCTTGTATACTTGTCTCCTTACTTCATCCATTTCATTTCCATCGTCTGAACTACTATCAAAGTAATCTTGCTCATTTGAACTATACGTCTCCCCACCCTTATCTGCATCAAGTGAATTGTTTTCATTCTCATCCACGTGATACCTACCTAATTTTTCCATTTCATTTTCATCGTCTGAACTACTATCAAAGTAATCTTGCTCATTTGAACTATACGTCTCCCCACCCTTATCTGCATCAAGTGAATTGTTTTCAATCTCATCCACGTGATACCTACCTAATTTTACAGGTAACCTATCTGGAGTTTTTGAACGTTTCCTAGGATGAAAAGTACTGTCTATTGGATTATATACATACATTGTACTACTTTCCTCACTTATTGGTGTTAAACCGTTAATTAAAGGTTTAATAATGTTTTTATATTTAAGACCCCTGCTTCCTTTCACCATTCCATTATTAGGATTTATATAGGATTTTGTTTGCAGCAACATTTTCCTGTACGAATCCAAATCTCCATCTCTATAGTCTTTAATTGATGTTTTTATGGGTTTCCTCATAAAAACTAACTCGAATAGATCAGATGACCCAGGATATACCTTACCATCAATCAAGATGTTATTTCCTTCAAATTTAACTGACTGTGTACCCATTTTAAATTGTTCACTTCCTTTATCGAAAGTGATCCCATAAGTATGGTCAGCTGCATTATTCAAGTTTTTTATACTAAACTGTAACCATGACATTAGATCACTCCCAACTTCACTATGTGCATCGTTACCTTAAATTGAGAACACTTTTAAAGCTTGAGCTTTCTCAGGTTCAGTGGAAGCCGAAGCTGATACAAGATCTTGTTCATTCGAATTCATGTTTAATAATAATAAAGAATTTAGAAAACAACTCTATTTATAGCCTGGGTTGGGCTAACTCGGGTTAAATCAACGTGGGTTAATAAAACCCGGGTTAAATCAACGTGGGTTAATAAAACCCGGGTTAACACAACGTGGGTTAATAAAGCCTGGGTTAAATCAACGTGGGTTAATAAAACCCGGGTTAACACAACGTGGGTTAATAAAACCCGGGTTAACACAAGGTGGGTTAATAACACCCGGATTTACAGGTCTGGTGGGAAATGTTCTTCTGGCCAGAGCTTGTACCTCTTTGGCGATGATTTCTCTCTCACATTCATAACTGGATTGAATTGTTTCCAATTCAAAACTGATTAAGATTTTTGTAAACCAAAATATTTATTGGTTTTTAAGGGATTCCGCACAGCTTCCCCGTCATAAATAGGGTCTTGAACATTGCTCATTTTTTTATTATCAAACGTCCAATGGCCACTATGCTGTCTTGGAGTGTTTAATAATACATATTCCATATTAACAGCATCTGTAGGTAAAACGGGTTTACCAAGGTTTCTAAGCAATTTCCCTTCTATATCAATGTCCCCATCAGGATAAGTCCTTTTTAAGGAAGACCTATTAACAAAACCCATAGTTGCAGCATCCGAATTTAAGACTGGATCACGCAACTCTCTTATAAATTTGTTATTAGCTGAAAATTGCATGTCAGAAGTCCTTTTTAAAGCGTAATTCCGTACAAATTGCATATTTACCGCATCATCCTGTAGAAGGGGTGTGGAAACATTTCTAATAGTTCTGTTTTTAGCATCATAATGATCGTTTACATCTGATAATGATAGACAATTCTTTTGCACATACGCGGCATTTACCGCGCTGTGGACATCAGACTGGGTCTTTGCTACACTCTGATCAAATCGACCGAACTTGTCCACACTCATACTGACACTACAACCTTTCTATTGGAACAAGCTTTTTATACAAGACAGAAAGTAGGTCAAGGTCACCCAAACGAGTTTTTAAAAAATAAAGTTTATTTCCACAATTACAATCATGTCTTATCACTAAAAAATACAAAAGTCTTATAACTATATACTAGATGATGAAAGTTAAAGAGAGAGTTCTGTAGAATTGTTCCCACTCACACCATGGGAGATGAGATAGAGCGCTCCTGGCTGAATATTCCTCACATCTTCATTCTGCAGTAGATGTACAAAGCGTTTTGGCAGGAAGACTTGAAACTTGGGTTCATCGCCTGGAACGTATGGTGCATCACGCAATGCAACAAATACTGCGTCACCGACAGCTGTATCAATCTTTCTAATGTGGTGAATGATGTAGTGCTTGTGCTCTTTGAGTTCTGAGCACCTCTTCGTTAGCAGCACCGAAGATTTGGATTGAGCATTGAATTGCTCAACCAACGTTTGAAGGTACTGTGGAGATGTCATCTGAAGCTGATGTAGATGTTTCCTCTGTAAAGTCTGAGTAATACTGATGCATTGTCAGTGGTGTTGTGGTGTATATATACCCTTCAATATCCCCACCACTGCAACAATCTAACGGATCTTGTAAAAAACCCAAATTTTTATTCCTCAATATCCCCCTCCCCCTCACTCGATTCAGATTCTGATGTTTCTTCCACAATAGGCGAATCATAATCAAAGTGATTAATTCTTTCCAGCGCTTTATTAGCATACAAGTTGCTATATAGCTTCAATGTGTTAATGTTAGTCAAATCCAGAGAGTGTTTAAAACAAACGCACGACTGAGAAACCTTTATACTATATTCATTCTCATTTACGCTCTGTTTGACATTCGGTAAAAAAACCATAAGCTAGAATATCCGCTCTATCGTATTCGGATACATCAATCGTTCTGGAGTACCTGTACACTGAAACAGTATCGACATTTTCCCCGTTCTTGTAGAACCTTTGGAGAGTCTCATCATCACTACTGAACCCCTCAGTAGGATCGGGATTATTTAACACGATAAACACTTCATTCATCTTGTGATGTTTACTCTTTCGTGTCTCAACTGGAAATGAGTACAGGTTGCTGAGATCGTAAATGTATAATCGAGTATTACATCATCCTCTTTACAGAACTTGTAAGCAAGGTGTAAATCAAATGTGAATCATGTAGTACTAATATCATGTTTTAGCCATATAAAGTCCTTGTAGATTTCCCACGGATCCTGCTTAAAATAATATTTTGATTCACGTAGTAGTAATATATATATTACGATGATTTCAGGTGAAACCTCATTCAGTCTCAGACTTTTGAACGAGACACATCTAGCAGCTCCGCTATTTACAACGCATCTATTGCAACCGTATAGTAAGTATACATAACCTATAAGTTCGTTTTACTCTCTAGGAACATAACCTAACTTATCTTACCTTCACCAAGATATTGAAAAACATTTTCTACAGAGTTTCTAGAATTATACATACCCGAGTAGATAGATATTGAGAGTTTTACGATATTGTGTTTCATTCGTTGCAGATCATCATGAACCCCAACCAGATTGCATGCCCTAGATGCAGCAAGCTCGTATCTCGGAAGAACATAGTTCGCCACCTCAAGAGCTGCACCGGGCCTACAATAACCCGGGAGCCTCAAAGTCCCTGTACGACTTGTGGAGTCATAATAACTCTCTCCAACCTCAGCCGGCACCTCAAGAAGTGTAGCCCCGCTCACCTCAAGAGGAAAGAAGACGAGCCAGCCCCCTCCACTTCCAAGGTTGCTCGCTTTGAGGTCGACCCCTAACCGTCGACCAGCGCTTCCATCATCGATACCGTCCGCTCAACCATCGTATCGGCATACAATACGGCTAAGGTATAAATCCAATGGATACTACTTATCGAGGTATTTATCAAACCAAGAATAGTTTAACTCTTGTTAGGATGGTATCCATTAAAAGTACCACTTAGATATACTGATACAATTAAGACTTAATTTATTTTTAGCAACTATCCACCACACTCAAATGAGTTTAAAATCAATCCGAGATCTTACATTTTCCAAGGATTTCCCGTACGTAGCGTTATTCATTAACTTAAAAAAAATCCCTTTCAAAATTATTTTTGGTGCATTTTCTTTTTTCCGTATTAAAGTTGATGAAAGGTGCAAGCCATGTACTTTGTTTAAATGCAAGAATCCTATGTACTTTCTTTAGTTGAAGACCTAAGTCAAGGTACAGCTTGAGGTTTCTGTAATGCAAAATGTATTTCTCCTTATCTTCCAATGTGGTTAAAAGTTTATGTACTTTAGCTGGCTTATGGATGAACTGCTCTGTCCAAGAAGCCTTTTTATTTTTCTTTTATATATATATTTTTTTTACTTTATTTAAAATATTAAAGTTTTTACAATATGTACATTTTACAGGCTAAACCTACAGTAACAAACTACTTAGTGCTGGCTCAGGATCTGGGTGATGTGTTCTCCTTGTCTGAGTCGTCTTTGAGTACATCAACCCTGAAGTCCGCTGTAGAGCTTGCAACTTCTTCACTCCCCTTCACCCGCCTCAGTACTGCATTATACAACTCCTCCTCACACTCGTCAGCTCCGATGTGGTCGAACCCTGAGGCAACTTTCGGCCTATTTATTGCATTTGTAGCGATGTGTTACATCACGAAGACGTCTTCCTTAAGTTTCTAGACCACATCGGAGCTGACGAGTGTGGGGAGGAGTTGTATAATGGATATTGAATAATACAAATTTGGGTTTTTTACAAGATCCGTTAGATTGTTGCAGTGGTGGGGATATTGAAGGGTATATATACACCACAACACCACTGACAATGCATCAGTATTACTCAGACTTTACAGAGGAAACATCTACATCAGCTTCAGATGACATGTCCACAGTACCTTCAAACGTTGGTTGAGCAATTCAATGCTCAATCCAAATCTTCGGTGCTGCTAACGAAGAGGTGCTCAAAACTCAAAGAGCACAAGCACTACATCATTCACCACATTAGAAAGATTGATACAGCTGTCGGTGACGCAGTATTAGTTGCATTGAGTGATGCCCCATACGTTCCAGGCGATGAACCCAAGTTTCAAGTCTTCCTGCCAAAACGCTTTGTACATCTACTGCAGAATGAAGATGTGAGGAATATTCAGCCAGGAGCGCTCTATCTCATCTCTCATGGTGTGAGTGGGAATAATTCTACAGAACTCTCTCTTCACCTTTCATCATCTAGTCTATAGTTATAAGACTTTTGTATTTTTTAGTGATAAGACATGATTGTAATTGTGGAAATAAACTTTATTTTTTAAAAACTCGTTTGGGTGACCTTGACCTACTTTCTGTCTTGTATAAAAAGCTTGTTCCAATGGAAAGGTTGTAGTGTCAGTATGAGTGTGGACAAGTTCGGTCGATTTGATCAGAGTGTAGCAAAGACCCAGTCTGATGTCCACAACGCGGTAAATGCCGCGTATGTGCAAAAGAATTGTCTATCATTATCAGATGTAAACGATCATTATGATGCTAAAAACAGAACTATTAGAAATGTTTCCACACCCCTTCTACAGGATGATGCGGTAAATATGCAATTTGTACGGAATTACGCTTTAAAAAGGACTTCTGACATGCAATTTTCAGCTAATAACAAATTTATAAGAGAGTTGCGTGATCCAGTCTTAAATTCGGATGCTGCAACTATGGGTTTTGTTAATAGGTCTTCCTTAAAAAGGACTTATCCTGATGGGGACATTGATATAGAAGGGAAATTGCTTAGAAACCTTGGTAAACCCGTTTTACCTACAGATGCTGTTAATATGGAATATGTATTATTAAACACTCCAAGACAGCATAGTGGCCATTGGACGTTTGATAATAAAAAATTGAGCAATGTTCAAGACCCTATTTATGACGGGGAAGCTGTGCGGAATCCCTTAAAAACCAATAAATATTTTGGTTTACAAAAATCTTAATCAGTTTTGAATTGGAAACAATTCAATCCAGTTATGAATGTGAGAGAGAAATCATCGCCAAAGAGGTACAAGCTCTGGCCAGAAGAACATTTCCCACCAGACCTGTAAATCCGGGTGTTATTAACCCACCTTGTGTTAACCCGGGTTTTATTAACCCACGTTGTGTTAACCCGGGTTTTATTAACCCACGTTGATTTAACCCAGGCTTTATTAACCCACGTTGTGTTAACCCGGGTTTTATTAACCCACGTTGATTTAACCCGGGTTTTATTAACCCACGTTGATTTAACCCGAGTTAGCCCAACCCAGGCTATAAATAGAGTTGTTTTCTAAATTCTTTATTATTATTAAACATGAATTCGAATGAACAAGATCTTGTATCAGCTTCGGCTTCCACTGAACCTGAGAAAGCTCAAGCTTTAAAAGTGTTCTCAATTTAAGGTAACGATGCACATGGTGAAGTTGGGAGTGATCTAATGTCATGGTTACAGTTTAGTATAAAAAACTTGAATAATGCAGCTGACCATACTTATGGGATCACTTTCGATAAAGGAAGTGAACAATTTAAAATGGGTACACAGTCAGTTAAATTTGAAGGAAATAACATCTTGAATGACGGTAAGGTATATCCTGGGTCATCTGATCTATTCGAGTTAGTTTTTATGACGAAACCCATAAAAACATCAATTAAAGACTATAGAGATGGAGATTTGGATTCGTACAGGAAAATGTTGCTGCAAACAAAATCCTATATAAATCCTAATAATGGAATGGTGAAAGGAAGCAGGGGTCTTAAATATAAAAACATTATTAAACCTTTAATTAACGGTTTAACACCAATAAGTGAGGAAAGTAGTACAATGTATGTAAATAATCCAATAGACAGTACTTTTCATCCTAGGAAACGTTCAAAAACTCCAGATAGGTTACCCGTAAAATTAGGTAGGTATCACGTGGATGAGATTGAAAGCAATTCACTTGATGCAGATAAGGGTGGGGAGACGTATAGTTCAAATCAGCAAGATTACTTTGATAGTAGTTCAGACGATGAAAATGAAATGGAAAAATTAGGTAGGTATCACGTGGATGAGAATGAAAACAATTCACTTGATGCAGATAAGGGTGGGGAGACGTATAGTTCAAATGAGCAAGATTACTTTGATAGTAGTTCAGACGATGGAAATGAAATGGATGAAGTAAGGAGACAAGTATACAAGGATGTTTTTAAATTTTCAAAGGTTAATTACTCGAGCTGGGACGATCCTAATCAATTAGTAGACAGGTTGCGTTTGTTGATTGCCTCAAAAAAGGCGGGAAACACTGACCATGACAGTGAGATTATTACAATATCAGAAGAACTTAAAGGAGCGCGGATTATTAAAGACTGTAATAACTTCCAATTGTAGAAAGAAGCATTTAGAGACTTAAGTTTTAAAACTTGTAATCTGTAGTTCCATGGTGTGTGGGCTCTAGGGTGGTCTAACGGTCCGTAACCCAGTGTGTATGTTTGTGTGTGTAAGTGCAATAACCGTAACGTCGAGGTGAGGGCGGCCAAATTCAATAAAAAAATCGCCCGACTGTTCTCTAAGGCAGCCGTAAAACGCATAAGTCCTGAGGCGGTCCTGCAGCTTGGGGCTGGGCTAATCCCCGTAAGACCTTGAGTCGCAGATGCATCTAGTATGCAATGGGCCCTCGTACGGTACGTGTATCTGGATGTGTGTAACACTCTATGGCTGGCTTAAACTCTGTAAGTCCAGGGTGTGAGTAAGGGATATTTTTAGTAACGAGAAAATAAAAAAAATAAATAAAAGCCCTTTGTAAGTTTTTGCGTCACATTGAAAGGCTTCTACAAGTAAAGTGGCGGCTAGACTTATATGGGATCCAAAAAAAAAAAAAAAAAAATAATAAAAAAAAAACACAAAAATAATACTGGGAGGTAGCAATTTTGTTATGAAGTGGCTATCACCGTAGCTTGCGATGGTTGGGGCAAGTTACATTAAAGTAAGTGGGATTATGCCTACTGGGGACACCCACTATAATAAAAAACGCGCCTTTGCACAGAGTGCAATGACCCTATACCTCTTGGGTGGTGTGGAAACTTGGGTCAAGGTCCCATAAAACCCGGGTTTTACTAACCCACGTTGATTTAACCCGGGCTTTAATAACCCACGTTGTGTTAACCCGGGTTTTATTAACCCACGTTGATTTAACCCGGGTTAACCCACGTTGTGTTAACCCGGGTTTTATTAACCCACGTTGATTTAACCCGGGATTTAATAACCCACGTTGTGTTAACCTGGGTTTTATTGACCCACGTTGTGTTAACCCGGGTTAGCCCTACCCAGACTGTAAATAGAGTGCATTTTGGCTAAGAGTACATTTTATATAGTATAACGAGGGAATTTGAGGGAAATTTGGCGGGAAATTTGGGAGGAGAGGGTGGTAGCACTGTTTCCGGCCGCTGTCTTGGACAAAAAAAAAAGTTTATTTTATATAGTATAGCTAAGCTAAGAGTGTATTTTATATAGTATAAAATGGTAAAAGTTAGGTTAAGAGTGTATTTTATATAGTATGACGTGATAAATGTTAGGATAAGAGTGTATTTTATATAGTATAACAAGGGAATTTGGAGGGAAATGTGAGGTTAGGAAAGGTGAGTTTAGAAAATTTGGCGGGAAACATGGGCGCCGCCATCTTGGATGACGTCACAAAAGAAATGGGCCAATCAGAGTATAGATTTACTATAGAGTATAAGAGAAAATACTGCATTTTATATAGTATAACCAGGCTAATAGTGTATTTTATATAGTACAAAAAGGGAATTTTGAGGGAAATTTGGGAATTTGAGGGAAATTTTGGGAGGGAATTTTCCCACGGGGTACCGAGTCTGAGTTGGCGCGGGAGGGAAAAGACGCCTTCTTGGACAAAAAAAAAAGTTCATTTTATATAGTATAACAAGGCTAATAGTCTATTTTATAAAGTACAAAAAGGGAATTTTGAGGGAATTTTGGGAATTTTGGGAGGGAAAATTCCCAACAGGTTGGCAGGAATGGGGGCAGCCATCTTGGATCCGGGGCCGCCATCTTGTATCCGGTCACGTGACCTTCCCCCACCACCGACTCATCATTTGACGAAAACTCACCATGGGACGGCGTAGAACCCGCATATCCCCTCTACTTATAACTATTTTCATTTTTATTTTAATTGATGGTATATCCAACCCTACACCCTGTATTATATAAATTTCTTTAACACCGTCTTAGTGGTTCAGTCTAGGCCTGTTTAATTAGAATAAAACACCTAATATAGTAAAAGTTTAGGGATGGCTTTACAATTAAATTTTAATTAGTTAATCTATTTGCTTCTTCAATGGTTATATATTTAAAAATATATAAGTATATATTTATAAAAAATATATAAGCGTAATCATTTTTATTTGTTTTAGTAAAAATACTAAAATAATCTTTTTGTTAATTCAATATTTCAATGTATGAATAGACTACATAAGAGCTTTTTAATGTTTCATTCCACGTTTCATACCTAGATTTAATGGTACTAATAAATCCATAACAACTATTTCCTCATTTCAAGAGCAAATGTCATGTTAAAATAACTTAGTATCGAGCATCATCAGAAAATAATAACTTGTCCTAGAAACTATAGTTTTATTATAATGATATCAAAAGTTAATATTGCATACTCTTATTTGGTGTTTTATTTGCTATGTATAATTATCCATAAACAATAAATAACATAAATTATCAAAAGTTGAATATATTGAGATGGTAATTAACAAATAAACCAAGTTAAAACGCTGCTACTCAAGATTGTGTGCAGTGGCCTAGTTTGAGTTGTTATAATATCATAACTAGTTTGCACTCTAATAACCTACACTTTGTACATTACTTAACTATTCATCACCAGTTAGTACAAGTGGCACACTTAGCAAAGATTTTTCTTTATTTTTGTATACTTGCACCTTGTAATTGTACATAAAATAGTCTTTTTATAACCTACAGGTAAGATTACAAGGTATCTTTTTACTTAAAAAATAAATTAACCATATTTAGGCCTACATAAAAATAAAATCATTTATTTTCATTTGTTTGAATTAAAATCCATCTATTGATTGTTTAGTAACATATTAGTAAACAAGTAGCACTATTTTTCTAGCAACTGTTGAACATAAAGTAAACAGTAGGGCACCTTCTCCCTTGCCATTGTCAGAACAACAGAAATACGATACCACAGTGATCCGTACTCTCTCCTTCGTGTAAAATCTAACATATTATTTTTTACATCAATCTGATAAATCAAACATCGGCCTAGCAAAACGTGTCTAAATGCCCATTACTATTTAACCACTAAAGAATGATTTAGAGATGAATCAAAATAAAGTTTATTAGATTTTCCATCAAACACGTTTTAAGACTTAACATTCGAATTTAATGGAACATTACATTTTAGTCTGAAGTAAGTAATAACTGCTTTATGATATTTTAATTAGAACTTTATATTAAAGCTATTTAATGTACATTGTTCTCGTAAAATAAATAATTATTAGGAGAAAACGTAATTTATCGTATTATCGACAATCTGCAGTAAACTTTAATACTGTAAATTTACTTAACTATATTGTTAGACTATATATATATATATATATATATATATATATATATATATATATATATATATATATATATATATATATATATTACATGCGAACTATAATATTGTAAAGCCAACAGTATTCTTTTTTCATGTAGTTTCATATTGGCATCAAATTATTTCCTGGCAGTATATATTTAGAACCTAATAATATAATTAATTACGTTTTTTATTTACGTAATTTAATATGAATTAAATTTCATGAAAGGTCATTGCATGCTCTAAAATATATATTCAAAGGACATAAATCAGGAAAAAATTCACAAGTCGAAAGAATGTCCCGAAATAAAGTATTTCCCCAGAGTCTTGTAGGAATGAAGTCTACTTCCATACCCAAGAGAGGCCGTTAGATGTATGGTTATGTCACACCTCTCCAGGTAAATCACCAAACAACATGTTTTTATTTTCTCTTTCTTCAAGATTTCCAACCATGCATGTAAAAACAAGCTCCTTTAAAAGTAATCCAAAAGGAGGAAGAGAACATTTATTTAATTTCTATCTGTATAACTGTTTATGGTTGAAGCAAATTATTACGACGTTTAAAAGTGTCTGGAAACATTGTATTTTGAACTTACCAATTATTGAAAATATTCCATTAAAAAATACTTAACCATAGCTAGCTATATTTTTTTGACTTGATACAATTTATATAATGAATATTGCACTAATGACTGATTAGGATAGAACTTTATGTACACTCAAATATATTGTAATTAAAGCTGAGCATAAATTCTTCAATAACGTAGACAAAACTATTTTTAATACTTAAGGTAACGTGTGTTGAAAATCTATTTATATTACTTACTCTGATTATTATTTTAAACTATAGTAAAATAATCCTAAATAACTTAAACGTTAACAATGGACACCAAACTGGTTGTATGCAGATAAACTTGTTTGATAATCCAGTTGAATGATGGCTTGCACCACAGCCATTGGTTACAAATGTGTAACAATCACAAACCTAATTATCATCCTCAACTACATTGTGTTCCCGAGTAAATAGTTCACATTGGACTTATTTGCTCTGCAGCATTTATATCATAGGCCTACCACACATTAGTGTCAAGTCTTTGTTTTGGCAGAAATAGACTAGTTGTTTGTCCGTTGTTTATCAAAATAGCATTTTGTCACTTAGTTCATCGTCTGAAAAATTTCTGAAATGTAACTTTATATCTAAATTTATAACATCTAGTTTAAAATTAAAATCTACATAATGGGTATTAACTGTTAAGTTTACCATCATAGCATTATAATACTGAACAATGACAGTTTACTACTATGATTTTATAGCATTGTACTGCCTTCATTTTACTGCTTTCATTGTACTGCTTTCATTGTACTGCCTTCATTGTACTGCCTTCATTGTACTGCCTTCATTGTACTACCTTCATTGTACTGCCTTCATTATACTGCCTGCATTGTACTGCCATCATTTTACTGTCTTCATTGTACTGCCTTAATTTTACTGCCTTAATTTTACTGCCTTAATTTTTCTGGCTTAATTTTACTGCCTTCATTTTACTGCCTTAATTTTACTGCCTTCATTTTACTGCCTTAATTATACAGCCTTCATTTTACTGCATTAATTGTACAGCCTTCATTTTACTGTCTTCATTTTACTGCCTTCATTGTACTGCCTTAATTATATTGCCTTCATTGTACTGCCTTAATTTTACTGCCTTAATTTTACTGCCTTTATTGTACTGCCTTAATATTACTTCCTTCATTTTACTGCCTTCATTGTACTGCCTTCATTTTACTGCCTTTATTGTACTGCCTTCATTGTACTGCCTTAATTTTACTGCCTTCATTTTACTGCCTTCATGTAACTGCCTTCATTTTACTGCCTTCATTGTACTGCCTTCATTCTACTGCCTTCATTGTACTGCCTTCATTTTACTGCCTTCGTTGTACTGCCTTCATTTTACTGCCTTCATTGTACTGCCTTCATTGTACTGCCTTAATTTTATTGCCTTCATTTTACTGCCTTCATTGTACTGACTTAATTTTACTGCCTTCATTGTACTGCCTTAATTTTACTACCTTCATTGTACTGCCTTCATTTTACTGCCTTAATTTTACTGCCTTAATTATATTGCCTTCATTTTACTGCCTTCATTGTACTGCCTTAATTTTACTGCCTTCATTGTACTGCCTTAATATTACTTCCTTCATTTTACTGCCTTCATTGTACTGCCTTAATTTTACTGCCTTCATTGTACTACCTTCATTTAACTGCCTTCATTTTACTGCCTTCATTGTACTGCCTTCATTTTACTGCCTTCATTGTACTGCCTTCATTTTACTGCCTTCATTGTACTGCCTTCATTTTACTGTCTTCATTGTACTGCCTTAATTGTACAGCCTTCATTTTACTGCCTTAATTCTTCAGCCTTCATTTTACTGCCTTCATTGTACTGCCTTAATTTTACTGCCTTCATTGTACTGCCTTAATTTTACTGCCTTCATTTTACTGCCTTAATTTTACTGCCTTCATTGTACTGCCTTCATTTTACTGCCTTCATTGTACTGCCTTCATTTTACTGCCTTCGTTGTACTGCCTTCATTTTACTGCCTTCATTGTACGGCCTTAATTTTACTGCCTTCATTATACTGCCTTCATTTTACCGCCTTCATTGTACTACCTTAATATTACTTCCTTCATTTTACTGCCTTCATTGTACGGCCTTAATTTTACTGCCTTAATTTTACTGCCTTCATTGTACTGCCTTAATATTACTTCCTTCATTTTACTGCCTTCATTGTACTGCCTTAATTTTACTGCCTTCATTGTACTACCTTAATTTTACTGCCTTAATTTTACTGCCTTAATTTTACTGCCTTCATTGTACTACCTTCATTTAACTGCCTTCATTTTACTGCCTTCATTGTACTGCCTTCATTTTACTGCCTTCATTCTACGGCCTTAATTTTACTGCCTTCATTATACTGCCTTCATTTTACCGCCTTCATTGTACTTTTTTTTTTTTTTTTCTCGTACCACACACACTGCACCTTCCTTTCGGAATATCAGTGCTTCTTATTCCTTAATCGTTGTTATTTTTTATTTTGTCTTAAAAATAATTTCCTTGTCTTGTGTTAATGAGGTTAGTTGTTTGTTTGCCTTTCTTCTCAAAGTTCGCCAGCGGGGGACCCAAGGCTGATCCACTGGGAGGGGGGATGGGCAGGGAATTTCTTCCCTGTTAGTATTTGGGGATGTCTTGATCGAGAGTGTTCATTTGATGCGGTATTTTTTTTTTTTTTTTTTATGTCATGTCCTTGCTCTTCTGATTATTCCAATTAGAATTTTGATAATGTTTCCGAATGTGTCTTTTTGAGTTGTCGTGTCCAGGAGGTTTGTCATTTGTGTGGGGGTTTCCAGATACTTCCTTCATGCTTGGTATCTTTACTTTGACTGGCGTAGGTCTTGGATGTCTCTAGCTTTTTATTCTTTCTGAATAGAAACTACTGCCCCCAAGAATCTAAGCCACAGCTTACTCAATTCGGCTGTGTGTGGGGCTCACTTGGTTGGGGTAAACCAGTGAGGGGTTCCCCACCCCGTTGTAGCAGTTATTTATTTTCACGGGCTGCTTAAACCCGGGTGTCCACCCCGTGGCCTTTCTGGCTCGGTTCTTCTTCATTATATCTCTCTTCTTTGAACCAGTTGCTTCATGATTGTTTGCAAGGTGTTGAAGGAATTAGAATTCCTAATTAATGTACTGAGGTTCCAAGGTTTTTCTTCTGCGTTTTCATGCAAACATCTTCTCAGATCTTCATTGGCTTCGCATTCCAGTACGCCATGCATATGTGAGTCAATCTGTCCGCAGTCATTGCATTCCGGGCTTTCCGCCCTATGGAATCTAGTGAGATATTCCTTAAAGGGTCCGTGCCCTATTAATAGGTGAATTGTAGCTTGTTCTAAATTTTCAAAATGTTTAAGTGTTGTTCTTTCTTGTACTGATGGCAGTAGTTGGAAAGTTTTCCTGCCAGTATCTGCATTCGTCCATTCATCTTGCCATGTGGTGTTAGTTCTTTGTTTGATTTCCTTTTTGGTTTCGGCTATTCTTCCCAGTGCCTTTCCTCTTAGCATTGCAAATTCTGCAAGCTTAAGTTCTATGGGTGGGTTTCCCGTTATCAGGCAGAGTGCCATTAGGGGCGACGTCCTATAAGCCCCTGTGGTGCTGATGAGCGCCAATCTTTGTGATTTTCTTAAATTCTTTTTAATGGCGTAGTGATTAAGTCTATGCTTCCAAGTAAGTACAGCATAAGACATTATCGGAATAAAGACTGCTCTATAGATGGTGTTGAGTTGTATTTGTTTTATGCCGAAGCGAAGACAGAGCAGTCTAGCAAGCCTGCCAAAGAGATTTCTTGCTTTGACACCTTGGTTTTTGACGTGCGGTAGAAATGTTAAGCCTTCATCCAGAGTAATGCCCAAGTATGGGGCTTCCTTAACCATTTGAATCCGCCGATTTTGGTAAAAGATGACCGGGGGCCTTGCCTTCATGTTGCCCTTCAGAACAATGCCTTTGGTTTTGTTTGGTGCGACAGTCATTCTAGCAGATTGAGCCCATTGTTCCAATATCTGCATAACCTGTGCAGCTATGTTTTCAAGTTCCCTTCTGGTGTTAGCTTCGATTATGAATGCTATGTCGTCAGCAAAAGCTACTTTATTTACTTGTAGTGGGAATTCTCTTTTTAAAAGTCTGTCAAAAGCGAGATTCCATAGCAGAGGCCCGAGAACGGACCCCTGCGGACATCCCATATTCATATTTCTAGTGACTATTTCTGAGTCATTGTCCACTGAGACAATCCTCTCACTGAGGTAGGACTGCATGGTGTTATAAATAGTTTTCGAGATACCAATTTCTCTTAGTGAGTCCAGGACCTCCGGCCACCAAAGTGAATCGAAAGCCCCTTTAATGTCTATTAGGACAGCCACCACATAGGTGAACTCAGAGTTAAGGGTTAGGTTCTTGACGAATTCAATAGCATCTACCGTGCTTTTCCCTCTCCTAAAACCATATTGGTGAGGGCTGATCAAGTCGTTAGATTCCACGTAGTCATTGAGCCTTCCTTTAATCATTCTTTCGTAAATTTTTCCAGCGACTGGAAGTAGGCTGATTGGCCTGTAGGAGCTGGGGCTTGACCAGTCCCTGATGCCTCCTTTCTTGATTATCTTCAGTCTAGCTCTTTTCCACTCTTTTGGGAAAGATTCCTCCAGCCAGCATGCATTTAGAACGTTTAGAAAAGCCACCTTGTTTTGTTCTGAATAGTTTTTATAAATATCAGGTGGGATATTGTCCGGCCCTGAGGCCTTCTTGGGCTTGGTATTTGATAGAGCTAATTCCAGTTCCTGTAGATTGAAAGGAGACTCTAGATTGCAATTGGGGGGAGTTTTGACAGTTTCCCTCAGTTGAGTTTGTAACGGATCATCGTGTACTTGGCTGTCCAGAGGCACCAATGTATTAACCAGAAGTTGCAGAGTTTCTATGTTAGAATTTGTAAATTGGTCTTCATCTCGTTTTAGTGTTGTCATAATTTCAGAATTAGGAGCTTTCTTGGCCGCTATCTTGTATGGCAATCCAAAAGGGTTATCATTTGTTGCTTCCGCCACAAAGGCTCTCCAGCCATCTCGCTTGGCATCCTTGATGGCGTGCTTGTAAGATGTTCTGGTCCTTCTGAAGATTCCTTGATATACGAGCTTCGCCCTACATGGGCAGCATCTTTGTGCTTTTCTCCTGTGTTTGGCTACCTCAGTCTTAAGTCGGGTCAGTTCTTGTGACCACCATGAAACACATCTTGGTTTAATCCTAACTTTTCTGAATGACGCATTACATGCTTGAATGTTGGCTCTCTGGAAAGCCGCGGCCAAATATTCTGCGCTTGAGTTAATTCTGCTTTCTTGAATTTGATTCAACTTAACTGAAAGTTTCTCATTGAATTGTTCATATTCTGCATTTTTCAGTATATATTTATTTATTGTAGTTATAGTGCCTGGGTGATTTAATCTCAGCTGATAAGTGATAAGCCTATGGTCACTGAGGCTCTCGTCTGCATGGACTTTCCATGATCTCATAAAAGGAGCGAGGTTTCTGGTTGTGATGGTTAAGTCGATGGATCTGCCAGAAGAGTGGGTAGCTGGCTGACTTTCTTGATTTTGTATCACCAAACCATTTCTTGTAATGAACTCTTCCAATTCAGTTCCTTTTTCATCATTTTCCCTATCAAACCATGCCTTTGAGTGCGCATTTGCATCTATTCCCATTAATATGTATTCTCCTTTTAGTTCATCTATTATTCCCTGTAGAGTAGTTATGTACGGCCCGATCTCATCAGCACACTGAAAGTAAGCCGAGATGAGGTTGACCGGTCCCACTCCTGTTTTGATTTTTATTACTGTAAAATGAGTTGACTCATGTTGTAGAATGTGGAGTGGTTGGAGGTGGGGATTAGAGATGATGGCTGCCATTGGTCTCTCCCCATTTATCCCATTGCCAATCACTTTGTTTGACGTGGTTAGGCCAAAGCCTTTGATTTCGCCATTTATTGCATAAGGTTCTTGTATCAAGAAGTAGTCGAGGTTGAACTTGCCCTTTATATATCTTGCTTCCGATGTGGCTTTAATGGAGTTTTGCAGATTTAGCTGTCCAATTGATATTTGGTATCTTGCGTTATTGATTGGATTCTCTCTATTTCCTGAGAATCTACGATCCATAGTCAAGGGATTGATTGATCCGATCCATCTCTTTATTGTACTGCGGACATTTGTCAGAAGCCACGTTGTGTTTGTGGCTTGATTGCTTGTTTCGTATGCAATTGATGCATTTGTGGTCTTTGTTTTTCTCAGGACATTGTTCGTAAGAGTGTCCTTCCTTAGCACAACGGCTGCAGAAGTCTTGTTCCGCATTGCAGACCTTGGCCGAGTGGCCGAACCTTTGACATTTATAACATCTCGATACGAGGGTGAAATGCTTGACTTTGCAGGCTCTCCAATCAAGATATAGCCTGTTGCCGTTTATTAGATCTCTTACTTTTTTGCCAACCTCAATTATCCATTGCATCGACTCATCCTCTCTTGGACCAGTTTTGAACAGGGGGATGAAATCCCGGCAAAATGTGTCCTTATCCAGATAGGATGTGAAATTTTGTTGATGCACTGCTTCGACCAGTTGTTCTTTGGATAGATTGGAAGGTACGTCATAAATCTTCATTTTCGGTCGACTTTTTCTTGGAGCTCTTGTTGTGAATTTTTGAGCGAGTTTTTCTTTAATGGTGTCTTCTTGGTGAGGAAGAACCTCCATAGCAATTCCGCCATTTCTTATCTTTGAGATCCTCTTGATCTGCAAGTTCATTTCTCTAGGTTTGATGAGCCTTTGGACCTCTAATTTGGTTTCTTCTGCAGTTTGGTCCTTCTTGCTATCCGGAGGATATATCAGAAGAATGTTTGACTTGGGCTGTTCTGAGGTTATCTCATCCATTCCAGCTCTTACTTTTGAGGCGTATGTTGGTCTAGTGTGAGTAACGTTTCTGGTTATTGCTTGCTCTACCTTTGTTTCTAGAGAGTTCTTAAAACTGTCAAAGTCAGTTCTGTTACCTATTAATTTATTGATGATTCTCGTTTGTTCCTTATATCTTCCTCTAAGTTCGATGTACTCCGTCTGGAGGTAATTGGTGGATTTCTTGAGCGTTTCGAGTAAAGAAACAATTTGGGGAGATTGTATGGCAGTGATTGTTCTTGTTCTTTTGCTCTTGATTACGGCTGTTAGTAATGTCTCCAGCTTGTCAACAGAGGTTGAGCAAGTGAAGAGGTTGTGTTCTACTTCAGATTCCTCTGGATTTTCTCCAGCTGTGTCTATATCCGGATCCGAATCTTCATTGTCACTGTTATCATTTACCTTCTTAATGGAATTTTCTTCTAAAGGGCTGTGTGCTTGTCTTTTGTGGGAGATTCCTGGCTCCACCAGAGTCGCTGGAGTGTGGAGTTCTCCTGTA
Organism: Stictocephala bisonia; assembly: GCA_035578905.1. Lineage (NCBI taxonomy): Eukaryota > Metazoa > Arthropoda > Insecta > Hemiptera > Membracidae > Stictocephala > Stictocephala bisonia. The sequence goes on from JAQJVL010000890.1 coordinate 64,166, forward strand.
TGTGTCGTAGTCGGGGTTGTTTGTAATGTTTCATTTGTGGGGGAGCGTGGAAGTTGCCTGCCCTTGAATGGTGTGTTTTGGTCTTCCATTCTTTATTGTCAATTCGGGTGTTCTACTAAGTGGGTCCCGTCCCAGGTTTAGATGTTTTAGCGCCTTTCAGGTTGCCCTTGCTTGGCCGTCTATGAGGGTGTACTGTGCAAAAATTTCTCTTTACAAATTTTGTTTAAAAACTTTGTTCACAATATTTATATTTACAAAGTATGAAATTTTAGGTTAGGTTTAATTTGATTTGTTTAGTTATATAAATATAAACTTTTATATAAAAACTATTACTTACATTAAAAATATACTTGCAAATTGTTCATTAAACACTTCTTGAGAACTAAAATGATAACTAGAACAGTTCTAAATTATATTAATCCGTGGACAAAAGTAAAGTTCTTTTTATATTTTGAATAACAGCTGTTCGGAATCGCCTTCATTGTACTGCCTTCATTTTACCGCCTTCATTGTACTGCCTTCATTTTACCGCCTTCATTGTACTGCCTTCATTGTACTGCCTTCATTTTACTGCCTTCATTGTACTGCCTTTATTTTACTGCCTTCATTGTACGGCCTTAATTTTACTGCCTTCATTATACTGCCTTCATTTTACCGCCTTCATTGTACTACCTTCATTTTACTGCCTTCATTGTACTGCCTTCATTTTACCGCCTTCATTGTACTGCCTTCATTTTACCGCCTTCATTGTACTGCCTTCATTTTACCGCCTTCATTGTACTGCCTCCATTATTACTTTTAGTTGTCCGGCCTAGTTAAAGGTAGACAATTAGCCCATTTTAAACTTTGTGATTCTTAAACATTAACTTGTTAAGAATTGTCAGGTGTATAAATGATTTTTAATAGAGATAAAACATTTTACATACTATATGACAATACCTTGATATTTACAAGAAGAAATAAATATTGTACCTGATATCAACTAAAATATATATTAATTTTGCATTGGTAACATATTTATTAATATACACTATATTAATATACAATAAAACAGTTAGTTATACATGTATCGGTTATTTTTAGTTAGTATATAAAAGAACTTTGTTAAAATAATGAATTAATTCATAATTTTATCCACAAAAACCTTTCTAGTAGTAATAATGGGGTAATATTAGGATACGTAAAGGTAAAAATTATTGCATATCTGGTAGCTTTAACTACATTGCAACAACACAACCAACTATTTTTTAATGATACCTAGGATATGTATAGTATTTTAAAAATAACAAAATATAAATATCAAGTAAAAAGAGTTTATGAAACTTTTGATTTTTACATTGTTTATAGCATGTTTTCTTGTATAGAGGGAAGAAACTAATTAAAAAAGTAAACACTGATAAATATTTTTTGGGTGATTTTGATTGTGTCTATCATCCTTTACTTCTCATTAAATAAAAATGGCTGGCTTCTCAGATGGTTGTGTTAACTGGGTTAAGTAATATCTTACTGACCGACAGCAACTTGTGAGGGCAGGGGATGCTGAGTCAGAGTGGAGGCACGACACACGAGGGTCCCCAAGGCTCCGTCCTTGGTCCTTTGTTATTTCCCTGTGCATCAACAATATTACTGAAGTTATTTATCACGCAAATTTCCACTTGTACGCTGACGATTTACAAATATACTACCATTTTTATATTAAAGATGCTAATGCTTCTGTATCATTGATCAACGAGGACACTCACCCAATCAATATTTGGGCACTGAAATATAGACTAAAACTGCACGAGACTAACACTCAAACCTCGATGTTAGGGACTAAACAGCATATTTCTCAAATTGACTTTCAATACTTCCCAAAACTAAAACTGAACAATTACGAACTTGAATACTGTGACAAGGTAAAAAACCTTAGTCTTATCAACAATACACTGGCGTGAACTGAAACTGTTACTTCAACTTGCAATACAGTCTTTGCTGGTATCCATAGTTTATAGCGTTTTGCTTTATTCCTTCCATTCAATGTTAAAGTCATGCTGGTGAAGTCTCTGGTGTTACCGCACTTCAACTACTGTGACGTAGTCTTTAACCATATGCATGTTGAGCTCTCATAGAGACTGCAAAGTGCACAGAATTACTGGATCCGTTTCATTCTCAATCTACGACGATTCGATCATGTTACTCCTTATTTTGAATAATTCGTTTTTTTTAAACTAAAAAATCTCGGAGAATATCATATCCTTAATTTATTGTATGTTATCATCAGATCAAACTTACCATCTTATCTCTCCGAAAGACATTCTTTTTTGTACTAAATTAGTTCTCGTCATACACGAAGAGCAGCTCTACTTCTATCGATTCAACAACATAAAACTGGAATTTATTTCTGTTAGTTTGAAAGTTATAGAAAACCGTGCTCGCTTTGGGGTGGATGTCAGGGAGATGCTGCGTGGACTTCAGTAGTTTGGGATTGGCGGCGATGCGTGGGTGTGTATATGAGTGAACCACGTATGAATGAAAGAGGTGAATGAACTTAAATAGTCAAAGATATATCCAGGGTTTGTAATGTATTACGTAACATTTATTTTGTTTTGTCTTATTATATTAGACCAGGTTTTTTTTATATTTTGTGTCACATATAAATTTACTTATGTTTTGTTGTTGTTCAATTCAAATCAATTCAGTTCAGTTCAATTCCATTCCATTCCATTCCATTTCATTTCAGTTTAATAGTATTTGTCTGTATATTTAGTAAGTACACCCCTGTTGTGATTTGTAGATTATCACAAGGGAAACAACTGTAATTTTTATCAAGCTTCTTCTATCAATTACACTACTTATATCACAAACAAGCAACAACATATTATTCATTATATTTTTGGTCTGAACAAAATACCGGCTAAAAAATATCTGACAAGCAAACAATTCGAGACACGATTCAGTATTATTAGTGCTAGGCACGTCTGGTCGCTATGACTGAAGCTTTGTCACTTCAGGACGTTTTGTAGATAACACCTTAGGTGTTAATTTAAAGGGATTTACAGTTCCTCTTAGTAATACAATCTTCTTTTAGTTTTACATTAAAAATCATACGATTGGTGTATTTGTCTAACATACACTTCATTTACATTGTCATACTAATAAATACATATTTCATATGCAACTTGCAAGTCTCTTGACTCAATTAGATATTGACTCTAGTTACCATAGCTTGAAGACAACTAAACACTTAATACACGTAACTTGACCCTAAACACTTAATATATGTGTACAGCGTGCTTTGTGCACAAATGCCAAGTACCTGGCTATCCTCACTGGCTCATTTTCTAAAATAATAATATATAAAAATCTGATGATATAAATTAGAAAGCAAACATAAATTATTAGACTATTTTTTAATTTTCAAACCAGTTTAACCATAATAGTTAAGCTATTTTAATACAGATAAAGGTGGGTATAAATTCCCTTCACACACAATTTTTACAATTTACATTTTAAGCTTTTTTCGACTATACCATTCATTTTACTGGTAGATACTCTAACTGGTTCAAGTATTGTGGAATATTAAGAGTTTCCTGAGGTCCAAGATACAGTCCAGTTCCAAATTGCTTACGAGAAGATTCTTTGAACGTTAGAGCATCTACCTGCATATGGAATGTTATAATTCATTGAAAAACGCTTTAAATGTAAATTGTAAAAAGAGTAGGAGAAAGTACTTTATAGTCACCCTATATAGAGTTCATATGGATGTGGTTAAAAATTGGAAAACCGTTAGCAAAAAATATTGTATAAAAACATTTTGGACAGTTTCTTGACGAAATATTGAACTTTATCTTATAAGAAAGTGGTATTGAAATCTGTATTACGATAAATATGTCAATGTATTTAAATGTTTTAATTTAGTGACATCTAGACTCCTTATCCAATATAATCACTCCCAACATTTTCAGCCTTTGGCCCACAGCTAAGAAGGCTTTTTTTGTTAAAGTTGCTTTACACATTTGAGATGATAGTGCGTGTAGGTTTAGGTTACAACTACGTTGTTTTTAATGTTTAAAAGTACAGTAGAAACAAGATAGAAACAAAGTCATGAACAGTTTCCACAAAACTGTAACATTTGCATATGTCAATAAATATACATATTGTTGGGGACAAATTAAAAGTAAATGATTATTTTGAGGGAAATTACTCTATTCATGTCCATACACATTAACTTCTACCGTATATATGTATTTTGAGGTTAAAGGTTGTAATACACTACTTTACTTGTATCACTCAATATTCATTTAACACATACAATACTTTAACTATACATTGTAATAAAACACTGAAGCCTATTAAGATGTTAAAAACTAATTTACACGGATAATTATCCAAAGAACATGATGTTTATTGAAATATAAAATGTGTAATATTGACAATACAAAGAATGTTCATTTTTATTCTAGATAGATAAATTACTTTCTAGATAGTCATATCTAACATCTACTAGCACTGTTCCTGGAGTTGTAATGGGATTGCAAGCAAACTTCCCTCATTGTAAAGATCCTGCCACGTGGTTGGAGTGAAACTTATATTTAGACTTATTTGATGCACGTTCTGTATAACTAAAAACCAAACAAATGTTTAATTAGTTTTTTGTTTCAACTCGTGACGTTGTTTGAATAATGTTTATTTAATTTTATTACTATTTTGTATTCATTGAATTTAATCAAACACATTACGTGAATAAAGAATTAATATTACGTATATAACATTGGTTAGTTAACTTCTTTGACATAAAATGTATATATACTAGTTAGTTGATATAGCAACAAATAAATATAATGATCAGAAGTTGTTGATAAACTAAATTTTCTGTTTTGTACATTATTTTCGCCGTTTGAAACGCGGAAGTTTATTTGGTAATTGAAAATAAATCAACAATAATTAATTATACTTGATATTATTACGTATCTTAATAAATAAGAACAAAATTTATTATTTTTGAACCTTAAAAAACACTTATATATATATATATATATATATATATATATATATATATATATATATATATATATATATATATATATGTATATATATAATTTAGCCATATACTATCAATTTTTTATTGCTTAACGTCACTGACGTAAACGTTTTGATAAAAATAAGATCTATTTAGATATATAATCCTACAACTATTAGTTTACATATTTTATAGTATTTTTATTTTTTGATGAGGCACACAAATATACTATTGGTTTTATTTACTATGAACCGTAGTAAGATACGGCTGTAAAATGTAAAATATTACTTTTGTTAACTATTTCACGTTACAATGTATGTTGAAGTAATATACAATCAACATACATTGTATATATAAAACACGATTCGATTAGTTAAATATTTAAAAATACTTATGTATTTAAGCGTGAATATAATTAGATTCAGAATTGTATAAACGTTAACGAGAATAAATATGAAAGCTGGTTGTAGATATTAGCCATTGCTTTTAGGTTTCAACAGGTAAATATATAAATATTATAACATTAAAGAACCTTTCATGAGTTTGGTGGTATTATTTAATTAGCTGACTGCAAATTATAATTTGAGCTGTAAATTGAACGAGCCAATCATTAAAATAAATATTGACATGATTATAATTTCCAATTAATGACAAAAAAAAAATGAGACTTAACTTGTTATAATACATACAGGTGTTGTACAGATTCCAATAATGACGTCGAGATACTGAAAACCGGATATAACAGACGCACATCGTGTGAGGCAACAAAGTGCTTTCATGTGTTATCAAAATCTGATAAAAGTCATAAATCTTCGTTCTTTTACAAACATTAGACCCCTTTAAAATGGTAAGAAACAAATCACATGAAAAAGTGGTTTGTAATTTGATAGCCAATTAATTTGGGCCACTAGGTATTAAAGGTATAACTTTGCCTGTAAGCAGGGTACAATAAAATTGTGTCTATATATAGGCTTATTTTATATAATGATATATAAATTGTATATATTGATTACATATATTTTATATAATGATATGATATATAAACTTAATTTATTACAAATTGTATTTAACTTGGAATGTGTACAATAACTCCTTTGAATATCACTAATAAAATACGATGGTTATTATCATAGTATCATAAACAATTTTCAAAACTAAATATTTTTAATTATGTAGCGATAATTTTTACACCGTATATCACAGTGATTTCAGCCTTAAATAGTTATTTCGATTTAGTTTTGTTTCCAAGAATTTTTTATCTTTATCATGTCAATTGTCACATAATATTTAATGCTTTCTCCAACAAATTGATCTCTAAAAGTAATCTAAAGTTGTCGTAATTTCCAATTTGAAACACTTTAAGTGATTTATATTGTTTGTTGCATATCTACTAAACTGGTCCTCTTCATACTGACATTGAGTATAGTCAATAGCTACAATCGACGTAGACACTATCAATGGAGTCTGGGTCCATGATGGATGGTAATCATTGTCCGGATGTTGTGTAGGGGATATAACTGTCAGGCTTTTGTAAATTAGTTCAAAATCAGACCAACACCAAGTGGTTCGGATCCCATGCAAAGCTACAGGTCCCTTTGTTGCTCTAGCACCCATAGTAGTTTTACTGTAGTTCTAAAGGTACACATGGTAATGTGAAGTTATTTTAGGTCTACAAACGTCAACTGTTTTCCCCATGTACATTATTAACATGTAGTTACATATACTGCGAATAGCGTCATTGACGTGTGATGTCAACTCCCAATATAATTCTGCTCCATTAACTAATTACTAAGTAATACTTGTGGTAATTAAATTATTGATATATAAAAACTTCATTGTTGGAGTTTACTGTAAATAAACAAAATTAATGGAAGTTACATTTCTTTTTAATAAATGTTTTTAGACTAATAACTTCTCACCATTTCTATAACTGGTAGATGAAAGAAAGTTATTTTTTTTAGCAATATCCATTAGTTTGTCTCTATTTATTACGTTACATGAAACAGCTAACATTGGAAGTAGTCAATTCATTAAATGGACTTTCATATCACCTTTGATTCCTCGAGCCACATTGGAATTTTATATATTGGTGCCATGCTCTATTGACACTCCAATCCATCGATATTGTGCAATAACCAATCCTGAATATAATCAAAAGGGCTCAACAGTGTGTTTGCCTGTGGGTTAGTAACTATTTCATGACGTTGCTCAGAGAATATTGTTTGTATAACCATCAACATCCATTTATTGTGAACGGAGTATTGCATTTATTAATACTGAACACTTTTACAGTATCTATATGAAACTAGTAATATTTTTAGTGAGCTAATACTTCTGAAACAATATTTTAAAAAATAATGTTCTAATATACTCCCTTTAAGTCAAGACAAGTTGAAGGTAGCTAAGACACCTGCCAAAGGTTCCAATGATATTGTAAATAAATGATAATAGCCATTCCAATAAAGGGGAGACACTTATCAGCTATGTCCGCACATTAGTAAAGATTAGAGCACATCAAATTATTAAAATACTACAAGAAATCTTTATATCCAGCGGGAAACAATAAACTTATTTTAAAATGATCTGGTTAGGTGTTATCTAAAACATATGTACCACTCTGGGATGAACTGCTAAGATAGCTAAACAGTAATAGCTGTAACTCATGTACGTACAATTTTATTTATCCTCTCTCATGTAAGTACGGTAATATTAGCCCGTCCACCCACACATATACTGACTATAGTATTTACCCACCCACTCTTACAAATATAGTGTGGTATTAACCCACCTATGTAGGTAACCACCCATCTACGTACTGTGCTATTGACCTACCCTATTATACACGGTTGATGGTATTGACCCACCCACCCACCCTTTTAAGATTGTGTTTTTCCACCCACCTACTCTTACACGCATAGTGTTATTGCTTCATCACGACGAACGAGTTCCAAAAGAGGAAAATAACTCAGCAGAAGCGAATAAGATAATAAATTATAATATACATTAACACATCAAAAAAGGTTATTTTGATCACACGAAAAATATTATGGTATTTATGCACCTTTAATTAGTTCACGCTATTGAAATAAACATGTTATTATAATATTATACAAGGTGTATAAAAAAGAATGACCCGATTTTAAATCACTACGCTTATTAGAAACAAGGGCTTTACCCAAGCATATTGGACATTAAAATACTAACAAAAGAATGAACTTTACGAAAATGTATCATAAATGCTCAATATGTCCTTCATTTGCAGTACAAATGACATCTATTCGATAGCTGAATTCGTCCCAAACTCTGCAGAATGTTTCTACCAGAACTTTAGTTATCGACTAAATGTAAAACATGCTGGAAATGGAGGTACTTTTATGGTACTTTAGTGAGTATTTTAATGTCTAATATGTTTGGGTAGCACTCTTGTTTGTAATAAATATAGCTATTTCAAAACGGGTTATTCTTTTGTAAACACCCTGTTTAAAATAGTAAATTAATAATATTTAGTTATGTTGTAAATAATGTTAAATATGTCACAGATTTATTATAAATACTAAATAATATATATACATATATATATATATATATATATATATATATATATATATCAAATTGCTGACCTTTCATATTTATGAATAAATCTGCTTATAAAATTATTAGCACAAGTCACATTAATCCACCAAGAGGGGTGGAGTAATACAGCGTCAAATTGATTCAAACCAACATCCGCTTTATTTCCTGCCTTACCGGAAATATGTTTCCTCAAGACAACTTCAACTTAAGTTCGAACTTAGAATTTACCTGCACTAATCAAAATAGCGGATGGTGATTGTGAAAAGTTTTTATGAAGTTTGAAATATCCAGATTGCTGTCAAAATCGGTTATATTCCTGCAAAATCTAAACTTTTTCCTATAAACTTGTGGCGTTCTAAAATGATGATATTTTCAAAGAAGACAGAGGGATAATCAACAGTGAATTATGGCGAATCCGGCCAGTGTAGGTACCGTAGTAATCTTATCAGTGGAGGTGGTGCTATTATCCTGCCAATCTTATCCTTCCTGATCTTGGAGCTTTGCGAAGTCTTCATTTCGCCATGGAAAATTTTCGCATATGTTAAACAGCTAATCGAACTTTTGTGGCGTAAACGACTACCTCAAAAAAAACCATTTGAAGTCATGTTGGAGGACAATGCAGAGTATTGGCCACTTCGTTAGTAACTTATAACATTTTCACTTTTACATGTTTTGTTTTAATATAACAAATGTTTATTAGAAATTACATATCAACACACTGTATTTGTCATTATAAAGCACCCAGAAATTTCCAAAGTTCACAGTGATAGTCCTGCTAAGAAAAAAAACTCTCATAACAGATTTTGACTCCGGTTGCAATCCTAATATTATATATTTGACTATTCTTAAACAAATTATTTTTAATATTAATGATACATATTCTAAATCATGAATTCATACAAAATACGTAATATATAATACAATTGTTATGTGTATACGATGATATCATATGTATGTAAAATATATTTGGAAAACAATATTTATGATCACATATCTTGTAGTAAATTACATTCTCGACAAGTAATATTACTTTTTTTCTAAAACAAAATACAACTAACACTAACATTTTGTTTGTTTTGAATAAAATTCTATTGATTGAAATAAAGTTAAGTGTTTCCTAAAAAACAATACGATATTTAGGGTGGTTATTTAAAACTACCCAACCTAATTAAGGGGTAAATTTAAAAAATAATGCTTATCCATTGTATACAAAAAGAACAATTGTTTTAGTAGTCTACTCATTAAGTGGCATAAAACCCTATTTACTTTTAAAAAGGAACAACATTCTAAAATATTTCAATCAGCTCTAATAATGTTAACTAAACTGTTTGTTTTGTATTTTTATTTATAAATATTTACCATCAAATTACTGAAAAAACTATAATAAAAACGAACTAATCCAAATAACTTAAATTTTACTTAAATACGTCGAAACTAAGAATGTATAAATAAGACAATGACGGGGTTAAAAAAACATTTAGGATGTAATTAGACTACACTTCTTGTATAAATAAAGTCAAAAAGCCACAACAACTTTTTTGGGTAGGTTTCTATTACCCCAGTTGTGTTATAACTAAGACATTTTAGTAGTTTTATAGGTCTAATGAATACTTAAATAATAAAATGTGTATCATGTGTTAGTGAACATGTATTCTTGGTAAATGTTATTTCGAGTCAACTTGCGATTGATAGATTTTCTAAACATTATTTTCTTTATTCACTTTTGATTTAATGGTAAATTCAGGGGGAACGTTACAGCTTTTGCTGATGACACCGCCCTAAGTTATATTGAGCCTGATTGGGAAACAGTTTGTTCCAATATGAATGAGGATTCAAATTTACTCAATTGGTGGTTTTTAAATAATAAATTGGTATTGAGTATAGAAAAGACAATGTACATAAATTTTTCACTAAGGAAGAGCATTCAATTCGAAGGGGATATCTACTACAAATGCATGGAGTGTTTAGTTAACTCAATAGCCTTTTGCAATCAATGTTCCAAGATTCGGCAGACTTTAAATACTAAATACTTGGGGATAATTTTAGATAGTGAATTAAACTGGAAAGCGCAAATCATAAGATTGAAAAGTAAGATTACTACTAGTATCCGTTTGTTTTATTTTTTGAAGGATGTTTGTCCCTTGGTAGTGCTAAGATCTCTTTATTTTGCGCTGATTAATAGTAGGCTAGATTATGGGATAATATGCTGGGGAGGAACTTACAATACAAACTTAAAACCGCTTGTTACCTTACAGAAAATGTTTGTTAGAGTAATTATGAAGAAGAACAAATTTGAACCGTCCTCCCCATGTTTTGTGCTTTTAAAGATTTTACCCATAGGGACTCTTTTTATATATAAGGTCCTAAAATTATATTACAATAATGGTAGGCTCTTGAATAATGATAACCCTTATAGGATTAGATTAAGAAATGCTAATTTGAGTTCTGTACCTAAACCAAATTTAACGTTCTATACACGAACATTTAATTTTATAGCACCACGTATATATAATAAATTACCATATAGTATCAAAATTGAAAGCAATGTTCATAGGTTTTTAAAATACTTACGTGAATGGCTATTGTCGCAACAAAACATCGGGGAAATGTTGCAAATTATAAGTTAGCAATCTATTGTATTGTTTGTTTCTTGTCATGTAAATTTTTTTGTTTCGTTTTGTGTTTGATAGTATTGTATATATATCTATGTTAGAAATAGTTTAATTTGCAGAAACGTTTAATAAAAATTTATTTAGTTTTAAACATGGGTAAAAGCACACTTTTAAAGATAATTTCTAAGTAGTCCAATTCAGTGTACACAAAGTAAACTATTCTGCTTTTGAGCTCTATATACCAAATATATTTTTACTTTTGAATGAAGGACCCCCTGAACAGACTTTATCAGTCTTAGGGGCCCTATTATTTTTCTCTCTTATGTAAATTATAAACAGTAAAAGTTTAGATATTTTGGTCAGCCTGGATAGGAATAAAATAAAAAAAAAAAAGTATAACTGTGTATTTATTTGTTTGGTTTTTTACTATACATACTATTGTTGGATAGGTATAAAAAAAATGTACAACTGTGTTTATTTATTACTGTTTGTCTATTTATTACTATACATACTATTGTTGGATAGGTATAAAAAAAAAATGTACAACTGTGTTTATTTATTACTGTTTGTTTATTTATTACTATACATACTATTTTGTTATAAGTTTAATACATCAGTTAAATGTTATTTGAATGTAACAATAATTCCTCTAATTGAGAGAAAAATAAAGAATTTATTATTATTATTTTCATTTCTTTGTTGATAAAATGTCCATCTCAAATTTGTATGGATTAATATGGGGAAATATGGATTGCTAATTAGAGTGATTATTGGGGTTTAGGAGGGTAACTAGTGGGGGGGCTCCAGTTTGGAATGAAATTCAAAATACGAAGTATAGGTCTGATTTTCTGCTTCCACTCAATCGTGATTCCCTCGCAAAAATTTCATCCACTCTGATCAATAGCCAAAATGACCATAAACTATCTGTATAGTAGTTTTCACTGTGATGACAGTCGTTGAACTAACGCACAATACTTCACCTTTAATACTTTTATCTCAAACTTCAATCATACAGTCTTAAATATATAGTACTTAATAAAAAGAGGACTATTTTCTTCCAAATAGGCTACCTGAATTACAGAACCTGTGTTTGAGCTAATTTTTATAATCTGACAATTAACAATAAAATGTGAACAGGTTAAACTATACTCAAAGATATACTAGATTTATCCCACATTTTTGTATTTAAGTCCGTCCATTTCCAAACATATTACAAACATAGAATTTAGTTTTTTTTAACAAAGGAAAAAGTTAACAAGAGAAGCTGTTTTCATGGCGACTGTTGAACATAAAGTAAACAGTAGGGCGCCTTCTCCCTGGCCATTGTCCAACAACAGAAATACGATACCACAGTGACCCGTACTCTCTCCTTCGTATAACATCCAACATATTAAATTTTACTATAATCTAATTAAATAAGTATTTTGTTAAGAAATATATGTCTAGAAACTATTATCATGATTCAAAAGCACGATTTTAATGTGAACTTGTAGGTTGAAACTGAATATCTTAGAAAAAATCCTACATTATTCAAACGGAGTTTGAAAATATTATTTTACACATTTTTACACTTCCATATTTGTATTAGGGATTAACACATCATAGTATCATGATGATTCAAAACAGTATATTATAATATTACTTATATTATTAAGTAGGTGATGTAACACACGTACTTAAGGGCCAAGAGTTGTGTAGACGATTGGTTCTGTGTTCGGTCCTCCTAACACTCACATGGCGTCCACTCAATGGTTTCCATTAACGTGGGGACTACTGAAGAAGTCCATTAGGTGGTAGTCAGTATCCGGATGTTTTGAAGGGAAGGTAATTGAGTATCAGGATTGTCAATTAGCTTATCCTGATACTCAATGCTAAGAGGTTCGGATTCCAATGAAGCTGCGGTTCTTTACGTTTTCCTGACCATTGTTGTGTAGACGATTGGTTCTGTATTCGGTCCTCCTAACACTCACATGGCGTCCACTCAATGGTTTCCATTAACGTGGGGACTACTGAAGAAGTCCATTAGGTGGTATTCAGTATCCGGATGTTTTGTAGGGAAGGTAATTGAGTATCAGGATTGTCAATTAGCTTATCCTTATACTCAATGCTAAGAGGTTCGGATTCCACTGAAGCTGCGGTTCTGTGGGGAGTTCTCTTGTAAGTTCTCATGAAGCCGCTTGTTTGGATCAAACTTGATAATTATCTTCACCTCAGTCTGTACAGTATCCTCTTGGATCTTAGAGTAGATAGAAAGCTGATAGTTTGCTTTGTGTGTTTAATGACTTTAAAAGAGTTAAATAAAGATATGTTTTCGTTTTATCCATTCCAGTATGTGTATATATATCCACACAATAAGAATTTTACTAACCATTAAATAATTTTACAATTACAATAGGTTTCGTCAACCAGTTACAATCAATCATTACACTCTTATTAGAAACTAATAAAGGTCTAACATGTCACAATTCATATATTCATCAATACAGTAAAACTCTTTACTTTTAAGTAAAAAAGGTATTAGTGTATCAATTCGATAAAACGGAATTGGTATTCACGACATGTAATTTCGTCAACACGTAACTACTCAGTTTTATTTTAATATGTATCAGTCCATAATATAATTTTTTTTTTATTTAGTATATTTATTTATTTATGCAAACTTTTCTGTTGACAGAAATTATTGCTCTTATATCATCTAGTTAATATAAATTTTAAGAAACAACTAAAATGTTTTAATGCACTTTTTAAATGGCACACTGTCATGGGAACTTTAAATATTTTATAAATTAATATTTAAACATTTCTAATGTTATCATTAAATTGGTATGTACCATTTAAATATGACATCCGCACACCCATTGGACCAAACCTACTCTACACACACCCAACTCAGATTTCCAAATAAAATATGAGTCAGAACATCAAATTTGACTGGCAATTTAGTTAAACAAATATTATAATTAATTTTGTTATATACTCGTAATTTTTGTAACTGGCGTACATGTTCGTAGCTGTAGTACACACAAGTTATGCGTACTACAGCTTTGACTATACAGTATTTTACTCCATCTGCTTAATATTGTGCTCCTGTGTTGCTTATAATTATATGTATATATACAAGAGGATTGTATGCAGCTAAATCAGACGATGAGAGCTATTAAACTATGTTGAGACGCTTTCGTCGTGTGATTTCGGAGAAGAGGTTCAAACTATGGATCACATAGTTAATGATTGCACATTGTGTTCTATACAGGGAGAATCAGCTGATATTCATTAATTGGAGAAGCAGGTGTTGAATGTTTAAGAAAATTGGAGTCAGCTCTGTGACAGGAGATCAACATGTTAACACTGTGACAAAAGTACCCCATAAGGTAAATTTTATTTTATGTAGACTTTGTGTATTATAACTTTTTTTTATCTTATGTTTTAGAAGCTAGTTGTAAGCCATACTGGTTTGGGGTATGATTGTTTGATATTACTGTATGAACCAATACAGAAACAAATTGATCAGTTTCAGATAAATAGATTCTAAACTATGTTGGTCTTTTATTTTGGAATTTAAAAAAGGAGGTGAATTTTTAAATACCATGGTAGGCTACTTCAAACTACCTATATGGTATTATTATTAAATATATCCAAATGGATTAGTTTTAAAGTTATTTCTATTTATGCTAATATATATATGATTTTAATTTTACACCAATTGTAACAGCTAAGGTTGTAAATAAAGTACATTAATAATAGTATTATACTTTAAATAAGGAACGAAGCTCATTAGGATAAAATTGTATAACAATTAGGAAGTGAGTTTAAAGAAATGAAACCAACAAAATAGTATATTTTTATATACTATATATAACAGTTGTATATGTACATTATTTTTCTTTTTATAACCCTAGCTTTATTAAACAGATGTCATGTAAAGTATTTGTGATTTGATAAACTTTTAAATCAACAGAGGAAAAAAGAAGACAGTTGAAAATCACATTTAATAATATTCGAACAGTTGATTTTAAAATGCAGACATATACGTTTAAATGAGATTTAGTAATCCTTTTGACTTTACGTTTTGACCTATTTACATACATTAAAGGACACTCATTTAGCTGCTGACTTAACTCAAAGTAAATGTTGTGTTCAAGGAAAGAAACTAAGATGAGAAGGGCAAGTCTACTTGGGTCCTTACTCTCGTAATTAGTCCTGAAGGAGTTGGACGGATCCTTGATCCTCAGATGTTAATCAAGGACCCAGCAGAGCTAATTGACAATTAAGTCCTTTACACGTTTGACCACTTTCTATTTTCGTCAAACTAACAACTCCTAATTACGTAAAGAACATACTAAAACTCCCTCCTTCAAATTGATAAGTGTAAATAAGATATTTCTGCATTTTTAATTACTTATTTAAAGTGTATCACAAAACTAATTCGTTTGTAACAGTATTTCTTTTTATTATCCTTTTCATGACTATTTTATTATAGTAAATTTAACATTTTTGACTATACATTGTAACTATTTCACCAAACTAACGTTAATGGTTCAATATTTGTGATTATTAACCACTTATTACCAATAATTAGTTATACTAGTTATATATAATTATTAGAGATTGAAATAAAATGTCTCCATCAATGTGATGAAGTTGGGATTATTTACTATTCTCTGCCACTTATTCCCAATTGTTTTAAGTTGTAAAAATGTGTTATGTCTGTATACCCCAGTAAGTAAACTACAATATATTGACCAAACAACTTTGGTATCGTGACTCCCAGCCATTCAAGTTAAAGAAACAATACGTGATTTATATGTGAGTTGGAAACATCAATATTGTCCGTTGGAGCTTAACTCTATGTCGTAGGATATATTTTGTGCCCCCCCCTAGCCGCCAATACACGAACAGTTTTACTGGCCAACCCACCCAACCATGCAAATACAGTGGTGGTTGCCCACTTCACCCTTACACGTACAGTGAAGATAACACTCTCGTCCACCCATAAACGTTATGCGATATTGAATACATGCATGGATGGGAGGGTGGGTCAAAATCATGTCATATAATTTAAAACGAGCTTCGGCTATGAGTTTGGGATCCAACCTTTTACATTATTACTTAGAAATGGAATAAAATTGGATCAACTTAAAGGCGTGAACTGATTTCAAGAGCAAACTCATACGAGTATTGTACTTACACGTATATTCTGAAATCGTATTTGATTGTTTTGTGCAGTTCGAATTTTTTTGTAAACAGTTAAAAATTAAACTAATTATATAAAATTAAACGGTGAACTAAATGTATTGAAATCCAAAAAACTATGAGGTTTCTTAAAATGACTGCAATAATTCGAAATTTATTAAGCTTTAAATCTAATACTATTATAACTTATACTAATAATTGATATTAGTTCACTTGCTACGTCTTAGAACTAGGAAACTATAACGTAGCTCTTGAAGGATAATGAGATCTTTGTATAATCGGATTATACGAATCCACTTATCAACTAGAGAACTGATCCAGCGGAGACGGCCTTCATCAACTGGTTTTAAGTTTTTTCTCGTAATATTTGTATTTCAACCCTTAGTATCAAAGTAAACTACTAATATAATCTCCTCTAAAAATACTGAATTGTGTCCGATATAATTTTTAATATGTAACATATTTTAATATTTCTTTAAAATTCCGACTTTTTTTTCATTTAATAAAATGAAAGAGTGATTTCCCAACCCAGATTTTTTCCATTAAGCCTACGGCTAAATAAAAGAGTATATTACGTATTTCGACACTCATTTAATGCTTAACATTTTAGTACTGAATGTAGAGATGTTATAAATTTTAATGAAAATCTGACTACAAAAACTGATCAAGAAATAAGTATAGTACTAAACCTAATAGTACTAACAAATCTTATGTTAATGAACACCGAAGCAACATTTAACTCAAACCTTTTTCATACAATATTAGAAGTTATAACAGAAAAATTGTTACATAAATCTGTTCTAAATTCAAATTAATTTCACCTAAAATCGCTAATCATGTGCACTAAGACCATGTTTTACTGTTAAATAGTTACATAAAAAGCTTATATTGAAATAAAATAAATGTTTATCAAGTATTAAAATTTTAGCTTATTTGTTATGGTAATTAATTTGTATTCGTTATTGAACTAAATAAATAGTGAATTAAATCCATAATTATATATGAAAGAATTGTACTTTTAGCAAGGAAAAGAGCATATAAAATAATTACATTATTGATTGGCCAAACCCAAACCTTATAGAATATATTTGCTATACATATTTTTCATTAAAAATCTAGAACAAAATTGCTTAAAAAATGTTTATATAGCTATGATCTTTACTCTATATTAAACCCATAATTATTTGTTTTATAAGCAAGGTTACTAGCGAAGATCACATTGTTTTGACCTTACATTATAAATACTCGGAGACTAAAAAATACTGCCATTGTTAATTTAAGCTCCAAAAAATGGTCCATTTGGAAACTCAACACTTTTCTAGTCCACATTAGGTCGTTCCCTACTAAAATTTTAATGAATAAGCATCTTAAGACATATCAATTATTCTATGGGCATTCCTTTATTTAATAAATTTCTTCATTACTTTTGATTTTATTTCCAAACATAAAATATTATTGTTTTAAGAACATTTTGCACTGTGCGAAAAAATGGAACTATATTAAAATGTGTACTGTATTTGTGATAATATGTACGTGTAGTCAGGAATTGACTATTCTTTCTCTTACAAATAAAACTATTTATCTAGAATAAGCTTGAATAGGGTGCAAAATAACACTTTCATATCGATATTCTTATAATGAACCAAAACCCACTGCAATATCGGTCGCTTTGTCGTTTACAGTATAGGTGTTAACGTTAAATCTCTAAGTACAACTTTGCCTATGACTTTTAGTTTATTGAGGCACTGATACCTTGACAAATGTATATTTTGTTGTAATTTAGCCTTTATTTCCTATGGCTTATGTTTAAAGGGGAGTACATCGTTTTGCCATGGTAATAAGGTAGTTTTATTGTAAAAAGGGCAGTACAAATTCTTGTTAAAGTAGACTCTAGAAGAACATCTAGATATTTAACAATATATACATTGTATTTATCCTGTACAGTTACCCTTGGAAAAGAGGATTATAAATATATAATATCAAATTCTATAATCTATCAACAAAATACTATGCAAAAATATGACTTCTACATACTGACACGCAGAAACGACAGAACAGGCAATCGTTTTTTTTCTTAAAAAGCTATTTTTGCATTAGGTTACACATGGTAAAGAAAATTAGATGGCAAACATTTCAAAACTGCTTAAGAATTTGCTTAAAAATTCATGGCCATACAGTTTACATGAACTAACGAGAAGCACATGATCTGTTCACCATAGCAAAAGGGAGTAGGGATTAAAACACCATTGAACAAGAGTAAGAATCCTGTTTCCTTTTCTTTTTTACTATAATATTTTATAACTATATTTAATTACTTAAAGCGTATTTTTCTCGTATCATAGACTTATTTTGACAGTGTTAGTGCATGTAACATAATTTCCTAACAATAAAAATCTTGAACTTGTTTAAAAAAAGTGTATTTGGAAATAGCATAGGCATTGAAATATTAAAAAATTTAATTGAAAGCAATATGAACAAGTAAGTATGCCAATAAATAAAGTTTATTACGATAGTAATTAATATGTTAGTGAGTTGGGTTCAACTTTTACGCTTAGTAATGAATGAATGTGATAAAATCAGCAGTTGAGTTAGCTGAAATATTAGTGATGATGATGGGGTTAGTGTAATAATCATCACTATTCTATTCATATTTTACTACCTCAGAATTAAAATTATCATTCATCAACACTTAT
>JAQJVL010000890.1:83337-120896 GCA_035578905.1 Stictocephala bisonia
ACACTCTAGACTAAACACGAACCTTCTTATTCTATATACTACTTTAGAGGAAATTCTGGGGAGGTTATTTATTGACAGAACTGTCCAAAACATGACTGGCGAGTCACACTCTAGACTAAACACGAAACTTCTTATTCTATATACTACTTTAGAGGAAATTCCTGGGAGGTTATTTATTGACAGAACTGTCCAAAACATGACTGGCGAGTCACACTCTAGACTAAACACGAACCTTCTTATTCTATATACTACTTTAGAGGAAATTCTGGGGAGGTTATTTATTGACTGAACTGTCCAAAACATGACTGGCGAGTCACACTCTAGACTAAACACGAACCTTCTTATTCTATATACTACTTTAGAGGAAATTCTGGGGAGGTTATTTATTGACAGAACTGTCCAAAACATGACTGGCGAGTCACACTCTAGAATAAACACGAACCTTCTTATTCTATATACTACTTTGGAGGAAATTCTGGGGAGGTTATTTATTGACTGAACTGTCCAACACATGCCTGAAGAGTCACACTCTAGACTAAACACGAACTTTCTTATTTTATATACTACTTTAGAGGAAATTCTGGGGAGGTTATTTATTGACTGAACTGTCCAACACATGCCTGAAGAGTCACACTCTAGACTAAACACTAACTTTCTTATTTTATATAATACTTTAGAGGAAATTCTGGGGAGGTTATTTATTGACTAAACTGTCCAATACATGTCTGGCGAGTCACATTCTAGACTAAACACGAACTTTCTTATTTCATATGCTACTTTAAAGGAAATTCTGGGGAGGTTATTTATTGACTAAACTGTCCAATACATGTCTGGCGGTGAGTCACATTCTAGACTAAACACGAACTTTCTTATTTCATATGCTACTTTAAAGTAAGTGCAATGTTGATCGTTTACTGCCTGGCCTATCCACCCTAGTGTGTACAGTCTAGGTGTTAACGTTATATCTCTAAGTACAACTTTGCCTATGGCTTTCAGTTTATTGAGGCACTGATACCTTGACAAATGTATATTTTGTTGTAATTTAGCCTTTATTTCCTATGGCTTATGTTTAAAGGGCAGTACATCGTTTTGCCATGTTAATTAGATAGTTGTATTGTAAAAAGGGCAGTACAAATTCTTGTTAAAGTAGACTCTAGAAGTACATCTAGAGATTTAACAATATATACATTGTATTTATCCTGTACAGTTACCTTTGTAAAAGAGGATTATAAATATATAACATCAAATTCTATAATCCATCAACAAAATACTAGGAAAAAATATGACTTCTACATACTGAGACGCAGAAACGAAAGAACAGGGAATCGTTATTTTTCTAAAGAAGCTATTTTTGCATTAGGTTACACATGGTAAAGAAAATTAGATGGCGAACATTTCAAAACTGCTTAAGAATTTGCTTAAAAATTACTGTCCATACAGTTTACATGAACTAACGAGAAGCATATGATCTGTTCACCATAGCAAAAGGGAGCAGGGATTAAAACACCATTGAACAAGAGTAAGAATCCTGTTTCCTTTTCTTATTTACTATAATATTTTATAACTATATTTAATTACTTAAAACGTATTTTTCTCGTATCATAGACTTATTTTGACAGTGTTAGTGCATGTAACATAATTTCCTAACTATAAAAATCTTGAACTTGTTTAAAAAAATTGTATTTGGAAATAGCATAGGCATTGAAATATTAACAAATTTAATTGAAAGCAATATGAACAAGTAAGTATGCCAATAAATAAAGGTTATTACGATAGTAATTAATATGTTAGTGAGTTGGGTTCAACTTTTACGCCTAGTAATGAATCAAAGCGATAAAATCAGCAGTTGAGTTAGCTGAAATATTAGTGATGATGATGGGGTTAGTGTAATAATCATCACTATTCCATTCATATTTTACTACCTCAGAATTAAAACTGTCATTCATCAACACTTATAAGCTTCAAATATTCTGTTAACGTATAACGTTTTTAAGGAATTGTTATTAGTCTTTATGTATTTTATGTTACCCGTATAAAGGTAAAACAATGTATATAAGGCATTTAGTCGTTTTATGAAAAAAATTATATAAAACTAAATTTTTTTTAACACATTTACATTTCAGACCAAGCTTATTTACCCAATCAATGTATCAACAAAGTAAGGTGAATGAGTCAATATCTAAAATGATGATATGGCGAGGAATAATTCCAGACGGAGTTATTGAACATAATTAAACGCAAGGAACTTCCTGATTAAATAACAATCGGAAACTAATTTAATATAAGAAGAAAGGATCAACAGTCGATATGTATCAATGTATTGAAGAACTGTTGGCAGGAAAAAAGGTAATTTAATCAGTATTATTTCTATAATATAACAGTTCTGGAGGCTAATAAAACAAAATGAATAAACTAATAAAGGTCTAGCATGTCACAATTAATTCATATATTCATCAATACAGTAAAACTCTTTACTTTTAAGTAACAAAGGTATTAGTGTATCAATTCGATAAAACAGAATTGGTATTCATAACATGTAATTTCATCAACACGTAACCACACAGGTTTATTTTAATATGTATTTGTCCATATTTTAATAAATTTTTTTATTTTGTATATTTATTTATTAATGCAAATGTTTCTATTGAAAGAAAATATTGCTCTTATATCCTCTAGTTAATATAATTTTAAGAAACAACTAAAACGTTTATAATGCACTTTTTAAATAGCAAACTGTGATGGGAACTTTAAATATTATATAAATTAATATTGAAACATTTCTAATGTTATCATTAAATTAGGTATGTGCCATTTAAATATGACATCCGCACACCCCATTGGACCAAACCTACACCCTACACACACCCAACTCAGATTTCCAAATAAAATATGAGTCAGAACATCAACTTTGACCGGCTATTTAGTTAAACAAATATTAAAATTAATTTGGTTATATTATGTTTGTAACTACCGTACATGTTCGTAGCTGTAGTACGCACAAGTTATGCGTACTACAGCTTTGATTATACAGAAGTTTACTCCAACTGCTTATTATTTTGCTCTTGTGTTGCTTATAATTATATGTATATATACAAGAGGTTTGTATGCAGCTAAATCGGACGATGAGGGCTATTAAACTATGTTGAGACGCTTTCGTCGTGTGATTTCGGAGAAGAGGTTCAAACTATGGATCACATAGTTAATGATTGCCCATTGTGTTCTATACAGGGAGAATCAGCTGATATTCATTAAATTGGAGAAGCAGGCGTTCAATGCTTAAGAAACTTGGAGTTAGCTCTGTGACGGGGAGATCAACATGTTAACACTGTGATAAAAGTACCCCATAAGGTAAATTTTATTTTATGTAGATTTTGTATATTATAACTTTTTTTGTATCTTATGTTTTAGAAGCTAGCTTTGTAAGCCATACTGGCTTGGGGTATGATTGTTTGATATTACTGTATGAACCAATACGGAAACAAATTGATCAGTACCAGATAAATAGATTCTAAACTATATTGGTCTTTTATTTTGGAATTTAAAAAAGGGGGTGAATTTTTAAATACCATGGTAGGCTACTTCAAACTACCTATATGGTATTTTTATTAAATATATCCAAATGGATTTGTAATAAAGTTATTTCAATTTACACTTATGTATATATAATTGTAATTTTACACCAATTATAACATCTAAGGTTGTAAATAAAGTACATTAATAATATTATACTTTAAATAAGGAACCAAATTTATAGGGATAAAATTGTATAATAATAAGGAAGTGAGGTTAAACCATTGAAACCAATGAAATAGTATATTTTTATATACTATTTATAATATTTGTATATGTACATTATTTTAATTTTTTTAACCCTAGCTTCATTAAACAGATGTCACGTAAAGTATGTGTAATTTGATAAACTTTTCATTCAACAGAAAGATGCAGAAGAAAGTCGATAATTACATGTAATAATATTCGAACAGTTGATTTTAAAATGCAGTAATATACGTTTAAATGAGATTTAGTAATCCTTTTAACTCTACGTTTTGACCTATTTACATACAGTAAAGGACACTCGTTTAGCTGCTGACTTAACTCAAAGTAAATGTTGTGTTCAAGGAAAGAAACTAAGACGAGAAGGGCAAGTCTACTTGGGTCCTTACTCTCGTAATTAGTCCTGAAGGAGTTGGACGGATCCTTGATCCTTAGATGTTAATCAAGGACCCAGCAGAGCTAATTGACAATTAAGTCCTTTACACGTTTGACCACTTTCTATTTTCGTCAAACTAACAACTCCTAATTACGTAAGGAACATACTAAAACTTCCTCCCTTCAAATTGATAAATGTAAATAAGATATTTCTGCATTTTTAATTACTTATTTAAAGTGTATCACAAAACTAATTCGTTCGTAACAGTATTTCTTTTTATTGTCCTTTTCATGACTATTTTATTATACTAAATTTAACATTTTTGACTGTACATTGTAACTATTTCACTAAACTAACGTTGATGGTTCAATATTTGTGATTATTAACCACTTATTACCAATAATTAGTTATAGTAAAATTATATATAATTATTAGAGATTGAAATAAAATGTCTCCATCAATGCGATGAAGTTGGGATTATTTAGAATTCTCTTGCCACTTATTCCCAATTGTTTTAAGTTGTAAAAATGTGTTATGTCTGTATACCCCAGTAGGTAAACTACAATATATTGACCAAACAACGTTGGTATCGTGACTTCCAGCCATTCAAGTTAAAGAAACAATACGTGATTTATATGTGAGTTGGAAACATCAATATTGTCCGTTGGAGCTTAACTCTATGTCGTAGGATATATTTTGTGCCCCCCCCCCTAGCCACCAATACACGAACAGTTTTACTGGCCAACCCACCCAACCATGCAAATACAGTGGTGGTTGCCCACTTCACCCTTACACGTACAGTGAAGATAACACTCTCGTCCACCCATAAACGTTATGCGATATTGAATACATGCATGGATGGGTGGGTGGGTCAAAATCATGTTATATAATTTTAAAGGAGCTTCGGCTATGAGTTTGGGATCCAACCTTTTACATTATTACTTACAAATGGAATAACATTGGATCAAATTAAAGGCGTGATATGATTTAAAGAGCAAACTCATACGAGTATTGTACTTACACGTATATTCTGAAATCGTATTTGATTGTTTTGTGCACTTAGAATTTTTTTGTAAACAGTTAAAAATAAAAGTAATTATATAAAAGTAAACGGTGAACTAAATGTATTGAAATCCCAAAAACTATGAGATTTCTTAAAATGACTGCAATTATTCGAAATTTACTAAGCTTTAAATCTAGTACTATTATAACTTATACTAATTATTGATATTAGTTCACTTGCTACGTCTTAGAACTAGGAAACTATAACGTAGCTCTTGAAGGATAATGAGATCTTTGTATAATCGGATTATACGAATCCACTTATCAACTAGAGAACTGATCCAGCGGAGACGGCCTTCATCAACTGGTTCAAAGCTTTTTTCTTGTAATATTTGTGTTTCAACCCTTAGTATCAAAGTAAACTACTAATATAATCTCCTCTAAAAATACTGAATTGTGTCCAATATAATTTTTAATATGTAACATATTTTAATATTTCTTTAAAATTCCGACTTTTTTTTCATTTAATAAAAATAAAGAATGATTTTTCAACCCAGATTTTTTCCATTAAGCCTACGGCTAAATAAAAGGGTATAGTACGTATTTCGACACTCATTTAATGCTTAACATCTTAGTACTGAATGTAGAGATGTTATAAATTTTAATGAAAATCTGACTAGAAAAACTGATCAAGAAATAAGTATAGCACTAAACCCAATAGTACTAACAAATCTTATGTTAATGAACACCGAAGCAACATTTAACTCAAACCTTTTTCATACAATATTAGAAGTGATAACAGAAAAACTGTTACATAGATCTGTTCTAAATTCAAATTAATTTCACCTAAAATCGCTAATCATGTGCACTAAGACCATGTTTTACTGTTAAATAGTTACATAAAAAGCTTATATTGAAATAAAATAAATGTTTATCAAGTATTACAATGTTAGCTTATTTGTTATGGTAACTAATTTGTATTCGTAATTGAACTAAATAAATAGTGAATTAAATCCATAATTATGTATGAAAGAATTGTACCTTTAGCAAGGAAAAGAACATATAAAATAATTACGTTATTGACTGGCCAAACCCAAACCTTATAGAGTATATTTGCTATAAATTTTTTCATTAAAAATCTAGAACAAAATTGCTAAAAAAGTGTTTATATAGCTATGCTATGAGCTCTACTATGTATTAAACCCATAATTATTTGTTTTATAAGCAAGGTTGCTAGCGAAGATAACATTGTTTTGACCTTACATTATAAATACTCCGAGTCTAAAAAAATACTGCCATTATTAATTTAAGCTACTTAAAATGGTCCATTTGGAAACTCAACACTTTTCTAGTCCACATTAGGTCGTTCCCCACTAAAATTTTAATGAATAAGCATTTTAAGACATATCAATTTTTCTATGGACATTCCTTTATTTAATAAATTTCTTCATTACTTTTGATGTTATTTCCAAACATAAAATATTATTGTTTTAAGAACATTTTGCACCGTGCGAAAAAATGGAACTATATTAAAATGTACGTGTAGTCAGGAATTGACTATTCTTTCTCTTACAAATAAAACTATTTATGTAGAATAAGCTTGAATAGGGTGCACGGAAAATAACACTTTCATATCGATATTCTTATAATGAACCAAGACCCACTGCAATATCGGTCACTTTGTCGTATTACAGGATACAAGCTGAGCAATCATTGAACATGCTATACCTAATGGGCTAGAATACAGACTGATCAGGACAAACTCGATCCACTTGACACACTAAATCGTTCAAAGCCAACGTGTCCAGTTAGATACTTAAACTATTCGGTCCATTTACGTTTCCTTTTCTACTCGAGTGATTCCTGAAACTATCGTTGATATTTAGGCTGTCACAGACTAAAACATTCCATCCAAAACTAATTTCGATATTCTATATTTAACCCTTTGGAATGGGAGTTATTTTTAAATATCCATAATTTAAATGTGTTTTGCATTCTCTTTTCATCATCTGTCCGAATATGGAACAAAACTAAAGTTTATTTTCCATTAGTAGGTTTTGACGTGATACGAGTACTTCTACAAATGTATGTACAATAATACAACTGACGTTTTTATTTAAGACTGTTTCAGTATATAACCATTCCATACGCAATTTAATGTAATATTAAATGTTTAATAAACCAGGAAGTTGTAACCATATAACTATGATTAATAATGGTTTTTGTTTTAAAAATGGGTTACGTAAACTAATTTATACATATTAATTTTGGACTTCAAACTAATATATTGTTTTTATCAGTTATTTAAATTTGTTTTCAATATTAATAATCATGTCTTTAAATGACTTACTTTTTAGTTACAATAAAAACTCTTCCCACAAAATGTGGTTAACAATTTAAAGGAAATTACAAAAACTACATTTTTGTAAGCTGTATTACATTATAATTTTACGATTAACATATTATGAGTACTTATTTTTATGAATTTAATTTTATGTGGGAGTTATACATTATTCAACTATATTAAATAATTTTTTTTATAAAATGGCAAATTTTCACTGGAATAGAATTTTATATTTAATATTTAAATGTAAGATATATGAAACAGTGAACAAGCTGAAATTCCAACCTAATCATGAGAAAATGTACATATTTTTGAAAAAATGGATAATAAATTCCTTTTTTCTATAAAAAAATGCATTTATCAACATCGTGGATCTCAGGTATTTTACGACTTTTAAATATATATGTCAATACACTGGACACTATCGACTCACTATCATCATAACATTTCTTTTATTGACACATTTGTTTGTCATTTTTTTTTATTGCTAACGATACCATGGCCATGTATAATACACTTAGATAGTATGACTCAGCGAATGACAACCTTAAAGAGCTTATGACAGATTCTATTGTATATACAAGGAGTATATACTGCCGACCTATGACTTTTGTACTTTAATATTTACTATCACTGCAGTATCGATACTGTTATATAACACTTCATATTTTTAGAAACGTCCAAAGAAGCTTTATTCTTATACAATGTATGGATGTAATTGGTATGTACATGGGGCCATTTCACACAGTATTTTTAGATTGTACCTATACTTATTTTAATGAAATAATTAATAATGAAATATGTATAGTTTTTAAACTCTTTTGTACACAGGACTTGAATATATTTTAGGTCTGGACATTCACAGAATGTCTTTTTTTATGAAATGTATCGAGATACCGTGTTTTCCAAAACTCTTCACCTATGTATGAAAGTAAAAAATTAAATAAAAAATATAGATGCTTTTTAAATAAACTTAATGTATGCATAAATTGTGTTCAGAGGGAATGACCACCATGCAACAAAGCTACCATACTTGATGGTTAGTGCTAGTGAGCACCTTAATAGTTCCAAGATGAAATTGGAACAATAAAAAGAAAAACTCATTGTTATTTAATAAAATGCACATGTTATATAATAAAATGAATGCATAATGTCCTAAATATTGTAAAAACTATCATTCATATTTTTAGTAAGATAATGTTATAAGTTTCCGACAGTTCACTCATATATTCTACTGGTGGACTATTTGAAAGCAGTTTTTATCTTTGCCTAAGCACAATGCAACATTATACTTGGAACAAGTCCTTGTTGATCGTACTGGTTTTTGTTTTGTGCTACATATTTTCATTGTTGAGTGTATGGGCAGATGAGAAGCTTATTGTTGGTCCACATATGGTTTGTGAGCTCTTATTTTAACACTAGTTTATTTAATTTACTTCTAACTTCAAAAATATTTTTCCCATGAGCTCTGATAAACTTGTATTCTGAATTCCTTGGTTGGATAGTCTTTACCGAGAATTTTGCTTATGATGAAAGCATTGGTTACTGACGCATCGATAAAATGAAAAAATAATATTTAGTACCATTTTTCATATATATCCCATTTTCAAATTCTTCCGAATAAAATGGTAAGAATAAAGTTAGTTTACTAGAAACTTTATCACAATTCCACAATGGATCCCAATCTGAATCGTCGGAACCATATACCTCTAAGCCACTAGAGGGATCTACTCCAACTTTGATAGTTGATCAGCCATAGCTCTAAAGTTCTAAATATTATGGTTCAATATGTACTTACTAAGTTCAGACAACCAGACATATTGCATGGTCGTCAGCAGCAATAATACTGTGTAACACTCAAATAACACATAGTAAATTGTTCAGTTGAAATAAAAATTGCGTATTTACTGTTACTTTGTATCATCACTAAACATAAAACAACACTGAAAGGCACTTGCTCTACATAATATAAACATAAATTGTAATATCACAAACAGCGACACAGAATTACTTGTATGTAATGTTTACAATACGATAATCAGTCTTAACACTATTTCAGTCAAATGAGAAGTACTTTGCCATTTATTGGCAATTCATAAAACTTCATTCAGCTAGCAATTCATCATAACTCCACTAGAGTTCGCACGACAAAATATTATCCATGTGGTTTATATTGCTAACCACCGTGCTGGAAAGGGTAATTATCAAGTGGTCAGTAACACTAACAACTGTGGTGCAAAGAGTTTCAAGCAAAACAAAATCAGTATCGATCTACTTACAATGTATATTTATTGTTTATATTTGAGTAAAATAATACTTTGAACCACTTATTGGACAAAACAATGCAATACCTAATGTAAAAGTCACTTAACTTCCCTGAATTAAAGCGATAAAAGATCAAATCCCTAAACAAAGTCTGATCGAAGAATATCTCTTGGTGGAATTATTAAAAACTTTTACATTTTATAATTGGTGAAGAGTGGTAGAAATGTAACTCTATATTGGTTGTTTATGATTGATTTCAGCAAATATAAAGAACAATGGGAGGCTTGCCAAAAAGTGCCGTTTGTAAAATGTCATTTTCCACAGCATACCCAAGACCGCAAATGTTACAATTAAAAGAATACAAAAATAAAATAATCTACAACGTAAAACGTTTCAAAATAATTACAATAGTAAAGTCTAAAAACATACAGGTAGATCAGACACTAACCTTAAACAAAAACATAATTCTAACTTGTTTATACTTAATAAATTACAACAAATAAACTATTATTTACAATTGTAAGATAATTATATCATAAACACATTTCATTATCAATAGTTTTATTAATTTCTCCGGTGTATGGTGTTTGATATCTCAATAAAAAATAAATATCTCATTAATTTATCCTTATATAAAATAATGTTGTATTTATTAGGAACATTGTTAGTTTAATTTTATTCATTTAAGGTAACAATATTAGTAATGAGTTTAAAATCGTTATTTAATTATGCACTATATTTGATTACTTGTTCCTCTTTGTTAGAAAAGAAAAATATATGAAATAATTTACATATTAATAGACAGTTCTAACAAAAGTGTAAGAAATCATCTTTTCATCAACAAGTCTACGAAATAATTATCATTTTTTACACACATAGGTGAACCAATAAATGTTCTTTTACTATTTTATGTTCATGATATGAGCAGTAAAATTGTTTTATATGTTGAAATGTGATATAAAATTTTAGTATAATAAAGTTAAATCTTACAATAGCATATAACTTCTGGTTAAAACTGATGCATTGTGGATTTACTTCTACAATTAAACCACTACAGTTTCCAAACTAATAAAATTTAAGTGGGTCAGTTGGCTTTTAGCCAGATTCAGGGGGACGTAACGAAATGACGACATTACAGTCATAACGAGCCCCCTCCCCCATTACTCCCCTTTGTTGTCTGCTTATGTTGATGACAAGGTACAAGACTGCTATAAGATTGGAAATAAGTACCTTATCGTTCCACTTCCACTCTCATTAACATTTTTTTCTGCTTACTTCCTCCCTTAATATATATTTATTTATGTAATAGTAAAAACATAAATAAATTATTCATTAGTATTTTTTATTTAAGTTAAGGTTGATACCTGTTCATCTTAGTATATATAATCCAAACACCATGTACTCACTCATCATGATATCTATGGACTCACTGAATAGATTGTATTGAAATTTGGAAGGCTGTTATGTTTTGTTTCTTAGAGACTCACAAAGACAGTATTATTCAAAATTCCATTCTTGTGGGGTAGAAACAGACCCATAACAGTTATTTTTATCCCTAAGATTAAAATTTGTATTGATTTATTTCAATAAAACATTTCAAACAGCTGATACAAAAACATAAACTTTACACAACAGCTTGAACGATTTTGTTTTCATTGTGAAAATTTTCAGAACATTTCTACAAACTCCTACGTGAATAACTGCACTACTTTGCACCTTGCTCTTCCAATTAACTACACTTATAGGGTTTTCTAGAATATTTATAGAATAAAATGTTGTAATATACATGAAAACAGCAGTGTGATAATATTACAATATCGTGATGTTTGACAGAGAACTTCCTGGAAAAGGGTAAACAAGTATTGGGAACCACCCCATAGTAAAGGTAATACCATGTATTACATAATGTATTTTGTTCATAGGAAACTTTAAAAAACAAGTTTTCTATAAATTTAAGTATTTTATTAATATATATCACTGAAACTAGCCTTGATACTTCAAACATTTCATTAAATTTTTTCATATAATAATATGGAACATCACCTGATATTCTTACTTCTATTGTTTAAAATTTTTTTTAATATTTGTTCATTTATTTTAACAAGTGTTAACCTTAGTTTTTTTTTTTTTTTTTTTTTTTTTTTTTTAACGTAGATGAGAGGATATACCTGAGACTGCCATACTGGGTTTGATTCCTAGAGTGACCATTTTTAGAATTTGCCCATGTGCCACTCCCGTGGTTCGGAAGTCATGATAAGTCGGTGATACGAGCCTAGAAAACAGAAATGGGCTCGTCTATACAGGTGAGTGTAACTTTATCTTAACTGGGCATATTTCTCCACTAAAAGCCATACATAATAAAATTTAACTATTTTACCAAAACACTATAAAAGATAAAAATGTGTTTATTACTAATATCAAATGATATTCTAGTTAAATGATCCCTATTTATGGATTTATGTATGTCCTCATAAATTGTGTTTTTATATGTATAATGGTTTAACTTATAAGTTGATCCTAATGTATACAGTATTAGTATACATATCTATCTTTGTAATAAAATAGGAGAGATATTTGAGGAAAGGAAAGTAAATATTCAATTTTAAGCACGTAAATTGTAGTGCTGTAATTTATCTGTGGTACAGATGTCAAAATAGTTAGGAAATAATAAGAAAATGTTAAAACCACAACTCTGTTTACGGTAATATAGAATATTTTTATGTTTGCTGTGTTAGTTGAAAATGTAATTGATGTTTATAAACCATAACAGATGTTTTTCATATATCTATAAACATTCGGGTTCCAATGACAAGTCACTTAAAAATTTAATAAAAATTTAATGAAAGAAACGCTTGTATAATTAATGAACTCTTAAGGCACTAATTAATGTTCATTGAGTTTGCTTGTGCTTACTCCAAACAAGCCACTTTGCATTAAATTAAGGTAAAACGCGCAACTTTTGGAACATATTTTTGGGCGAAGAGATTTATATACTATTTCAATACCTAATATGAATGTTGATTTGAAAGATGTTCTTATAAGATCAGATATATTAAAGTGGATCTTTTCCATCAATTCTCTACCATAATTAAACCTGCCATAACCTAAACAAACCTAACATAACCTAACTAATCCTAACATAACTTAACCAAACCTAACATAACATAAACAAACCTAACATAACCTAACCAAAGAAGTGGTAGTGAATTAACGGAATAGGTCCCTTAAAGATAATATTTGTTTTAACTAAAAACGCAAATTTTTGAAGATGAATGGTTATTAACTATTAATAGCGTAAGAAACAAAGTTGTTTGCCTTTTACACTTTTGATAACTAACTGTGTTATATTAGATCTTCAACAAATATTTTATTTATAAAAACATTCTTTTAAAGTTCAATGTACTTTTAAAATACGATATTATTATTTTTAGGATGTAAATTTTTGGACTAGTACGTTAAGGCAAAATGGAATCTTATAGACTCTAGAAAAATAATAAAACCAGATATTTAAGAATATAAAACTTTTCAATGTTTATTTTCTACCTCAAACATTCCTTCAAGAATCGGTAAAAAATCCAAAATGCCTACTTTGATCGGACAATAGAGGCTAACATGCCTGTTAGGATGTATATAAAGAAACATAAAGTACCTTAAAAGGCAAATCAAGGTCCTTGATTCGTATTTTATATACTACTTTAGAGGAAATTCTGGGGAGGTTGTTTATTCTCTGAACTGTCCAAACACATGTCTGGCGAGTAACACTCTAGACTAAACACGAACTTTCTTATTTTATATACTACTTTAGAGGAAATTCTGGGGAGGTTATTTATAGACAGAACTGTCAAACACATGTCTGGCGAGTAACACTCTAGACTAAACACGAACTTTCTTATTATATATACTACTTTAGAGGAAATTCTGGGGAGGTTATTTATAGACAGAACTGTCAAACACATGTCTGGCGAGTCACACTCTAGACTAAACACGAACCTTCTTATTTTATATACTACTTTACAGGAAATTCTGGGGAGGTTGTTTATTCTCTGAACTGTCCAACACATGTCTGGCGAGTAACACTCTAGACTAAACACGAACTTTCTTATTTTATATACTACTTTAGAGGAAATTCTGGGGAGGTTATTTATAGACAGAACTGTCAAACACATGTCTGGCGAGTCACACTCTAGACTAAACACGAAGTTTCTTATTTTATATACTACTTTAGAGGAAATTCTGGGGAGGTTATTTATAGACAGAACTGTCAAACACATGTCTGGCGAGTCACACTCTAGACTAAACACGAACTTTCTTATTTTATATACTACTTTAGAGGAAATTCTGGGGAGGTTATTTATTGACTGAACTGTCCAACATATGTCTGGCGAGTCACACTCTAGACTAAACACAAACTTTCTTATTTTATATACTACTTTAAAGGAAGTTCAAGGTTGATCGTTTACTGGCTGGCCTATCCACCCCAGTGTCAACAGTCTAGGTGTTAACGTTATATCTCTGAGTACAACTTTGCCTATGGCTTTCAGTTTATTGAGGCACTGATACCTTGACAAATGTATATTTTGTTGTAATTTAGCCTTTATTTCCTATGGCTTATGTTTAAAGGGGAGTACATCGTTTTGCCATGTTAATAAGGTAGTTGTATTGTAAAAAGGGCAGTACAAATTTTGTTAAAGTAGACTCTAGAAGAACATCTAGATATTTAACAATATATACATTGTATTTATCCTGTACAGTTACCCTTGTAAAAGAGGATTATAAATATATAATATCAAATTCTATAATCCATCAACAAAATACTATGCAAAAATATGACTTCTACATACTGACACGCAGAAACGACAGAACAGGAAATCGTTTTTTTTCTTAAAAAGCTATTTTTGCATTAGGTTACACATGGTAAAAAAAATTAGATGGCGAACATTTCAAAACTGCTTAAGAATTTGCTTAAAAATTCATGGCCATACAGTTCACATGAACTAACGAGAAGCACATGATCTGTTCACCATAGCAAAAGGGAGTAGGGGTTAAAATACCATTTAACAAGAGTAAGAATCCTGTTTCCTTTTCTTTTTTACTATAATATTTTATAACTATATTTAATTACTTAAAGCGTATTTTTCTCGTATCATAGACTTATTTTGACAGTGTTAGTGCATGTAACATAATTTCCTAACAATAAAAATCTTGAACTTGTTTAAAAAAAGTGTATTTGGAAATAGCATAGGCATTGAAATATTAACAAATTTAATTGAAAGCAATATGAACAAGTAAGTATGCCAATAAATAATGTTTATTACGATAGTAATTAATATGTTAGTGAGTTGGGTTCAACTTTTACGCTTAGTAATGAATCAAAGCGATAAAAATCAGCAGTTGAGAGCTGAATTATTAGTGATGGTGATGGGGTTAGTGTAATAATCATCACTATCCTATTCATATTTTATTACCTCAGAATTAAAACTGTCATTCATCAACACTTATAAGCTTCAAATATTCTGTTAAGTATAACATATTTTAAGGAACTGTTAGTAGTCTTTATGTATTTTATGTTATCCATAATAAAGTTAAAAAAATGTATATTATTCATTTAGTCGTGTTACGAAAAAATTTTAATAAATCTATGTTTTGGTTGAACAAATTTACATTTCAGACCAAACTTCTTTACCCAATCAATGTATCAACAAAGTAAGGTGAATGAGTCAATATATAAAATCACGATATGGCGAGGAATAATTCCTAACGGAGTTATTGAACATAACTAAACGCAAGGAACTTCCTGATTAAATAATAGTCGGAAACTAATTTAATACAAGAAATAAGGATCAACAGTCCATTATGTAACAAAAATAAATTAATAACATAAAACCTTCTTCAGCCATAGGCACAGAAGTGTGTAACAGCAAAAATATTTTGCAGGATTAAAAAATCTAGTTAATAATAAATTGTTAAAGTTCATTAATACAACATTTTGACATATTGGATTATATTATGTACATACTCTATACGGCGTGAAAGTAAGTTGCGACCCCCCAGGAAGTCTGTTTGATGTAATATTACCTAGATACAAAAAGTTACACTAATAATGATAGTTTTAAAATGTTTGGCCCCCGGGGGAAAGGGGGCGGGAGGTAACTCGACATTTTCAAATAGCACGTATAGTCTTGAAGAATATCAAGTTAAAGGCTTCATTAGCCAATCCAAAATACACTTAGAGATTTTAAATCGTACCACTCTACAAGAAATGGCAGCCCCGAACGTAACTGATGTACATTGTGATTCATAACGTTGAGAACAATACGTATTTAAAAAATAAATTTCAAAAATTTTACTATTCAAACGTTGTAAACATTTTTTAACGTGTATTTTTTATAACCTAACCAAGACCTTTACATGATACGCTACAAGACTGTAGATCATATTTAAAAACATTTAATTACCCCTAAACCACTTCCCCCATGATGGTTTAATTAAACATTGAGAGGCAACCATTTCTTGTAGAATTGTCTGATGTCAAATATTGAAGTATTTTTTTTTTTTATAGGCTAACCAACAATTTTAAAATTATTTGTTACAAGACTTTAACATTTCTTTGAATGGTTTTAGTTAACCACCACCCTCTCCCCCCTCAGAGTAAATATTTGGGAAATACCGTTATTAATGTAGCCCTTTGTATCTAGCAAGATTGCCACGAACACGTTTCACATATCCAAAATTGCAAAAAGGTTAAAGGGGAGGTAGCAACTTGCTTTTCAACGACCCTGTATATATAACCAAGTATTTTAATTGGTATACAAATTGTGTATAGTAAATTATATATTTGATTACCGACTGTAAATTTATATGTTTGTGTCAAAGAGAAATTGTATTTCAATTTATAGGAGTTTCCAACTGTTACTTAAAATGACATAATTTATATTTGTTACTGAACAAACTTGTTGAATTTTCATTTAAATTATAAATAAAATTGTTGTCAACTAACATGTATCAATTTTTACCATGTGTGATAAAAAATCTAATACATTGTATTGATAAATAAATCATGGTATATAATTAAATATTTCAAATAGCATTGTAATTAAATCAGGGGTACTTTAAGTTCAAATTAACCAATCCCATTGATAAATCCATAGAATCTCCTAGATTTTTATTTCAAAGAAAATATCTTCATGTAATAAAATAATTATTCCACGTGTTGGTCGTAAAGATAATAATAATGGAAAGCTCAGTGTAAGTTTTATTTCATTAATTCAGTTCTAGAACTAATTTAGTATTAAAATATTTCAAATGACAACGTATTACGTTATTAAGTATATAAACATTCACTTCGTACCTTTATTTATTAAACTACAAAATTACAATTTTAATAAATTTACATTTGGCTACGATTAAATTCATACAGCAAAGAGTATTGAGCAAGAGTTTATTAAAAAAAATCTTATGTTTAAAATTCTAATTAAAAATCACTTTTTTGTCAGAAAATCCTACAAAACCTATTAGTACATGCTATAACGACAACGTAATAAATATAAACAACCCAATATGTCGGTAAATGAGAAGGTCATAAATTGAGAAAAGCTGCCTTTTTTGTATGCAAAATGAGTAGGTCGTCAAAGGAAGGTGAAAGGAAGGGTATATAGCCATTGATCGCTTCCAATATACTACACTTTTATGACAAGGACAAACTTTGATCCAGCTACAACCATAAATAAATTTAGTCATTTTATTACTGGTTAAATTTGCAATTTCAATACATTTTGATTAACTTTGTCGCAATGGCTATTAATATCTTTACACATCAACCATACACAAATTACCCAGTTATATGCAAAATGCATTACAAGTAAAAAGAATCTTAAACAAATTTTGTTATTTTTATAGTTTGTCGTAGTACACTACAGTTTTAATGTATTTTATTTTTATAATGACATTAATTGCCTTTATGATTATAATAAATTTACTATCCACTATCATTTAAGATGCCATATGCTAAGATAAAAAATTTAGTTTTAAATTAGTACATTATTATGATCTAGATATGTGATGCCGACAAACCTTGTTGGTATTTAAAGGCAAACATGAATGATTTATTTGCATAAAGGATGAGTATAGATGACCTGTGTAGTGTTATTATTAAGTGAATACGATAGAGCTCAGAAAAAGCAATGTAATAATAGTCCAACAGACAGGGCAATTACGGGACCTACAGATTTACGTGGAATCCAAACCACGTAGCATTGGTCAGATTTTCATCTAATAACAAGTCTGATCATCATTTTTCTTTCCAACATAACATCGGGATACTGAATATATACCAACAAGGACAACACATACATTAACTTTAAATTTTTACGTAATATGATCGTTAATAATTACATAAATGATATTCAGTAGCTAGACTAGTATTCTTCAAAAAAGCATTAGTCAAAAATATAAAATATTGATTCATTTAAGTATTTAAAAGATAATTTATTCTCCTTTTACGAAGGTGGAGATAAGTTTTAGGCTGTTAAAATATCTACGGCCCACTAAATGTCTTCATTGGACCCGAAGCGGATTTTAGAAACAAGTTTCTTCAGATTTAGGAGGAGGTGGAAGACTAAAAGTGCCAAATTAGGATAATAGGGGGAGGGGGGCTGCCAAGCAAATCGTACTTCAAATCCCGCAGTTTTATCATTGCCTACACACTTTTGTAAGCAGTTGTGTTGTTCTGGTGAAAGATGATTTTTTTTCGTCTTAAACCAAGGCCTCATTTCATGAATTTTGATATACAGCTAGTCAAGGGGGCTAGATTAGTATTCACCTGTACTTTTTCTACCTTTCCGAAGGTAATCAATTTAAAGGATTTTATTGGTATCATAAAACACTTTTCCGGCAGATGCCCATGACTTCACTTTCTTTGGAACTGCACACCCGACATTCACACACTGATTCGAATGTTGTTTGGTTTCTGGAATGTGGTGGAGGACCCATGTCTCTTCCATTGTAACAAATCACCGCACAATATCGGTCGAATCTCCCCTGAATCACACTAAACATTGTTCCGAATATCGTTTGCCCACTTGCTCTTTATCTCCATTCAGAAAATGCGGTACCACCTTGCACAGACCTTGTTCTTCCAAAAATTCCTCCAGCAAGATGTATCACACCACTTCTTCCAATTAGCCGTAGCTATTTCACAAACCTCAACTCACTTATCGTCCAACACGATATTGTGCAACTTTTCGATGATTTCCGGTGTGGCTGCAGTTTTCGACCGTATTTCATAAGGGTCAT
This sequence comes from Stictocephala bisonia, assembly GCA_035578905.1. Lineage (NCBI taxonomy): Eukaryota > Metazoa > Arthropoda > Insecta > Hemiptera > Membracidae > Stictocephala > Stictocephala bisonia. The sequence goes on from JAQJVL010000890.1 coordinate 102,390, forward strand.
CTCCGAGTGACGACCTCGTTTAATTAAGCTGCCCACTTTTTAACGATTGAAAATTTAAGATGCAGAGTCCCAGTACACACTGTTCAACAAAGAATGAATATCCTTAGATGTTTATTAATCCAAAATACAGAACCTAATGACTGCACGATATTCAAGTTTATCCAATTTGACGAATCACACTAAAGACGTGTACTGCAAAGACTCGTTTACACAAATTTAGAGTGAACAAGGTGATTGTAGTCAAATGAACTAATGACCTCTGCGGGAAGACGGTAAACGTACACTATCACCGAATGCAGTACCATATCTGAGTCACGCTGAGAACTTTTCATCTTACCTTTGTATTTGTAAAAAGAAGATGTAACTAAAAATTCTTGCCATAATTATGTCCTATACTTAAACCGTTTAGATATGTCTTAAATTATTTTAATAGTTTGCCTCTATATTTAACAGTATCATACTCCCATTATTAAGAATAATTTATTTAATCTATTAAAGTTTCAGAACTTTCTCTCCTCTCAATTCGGAATTCAGTCTCCTTTCTTTTCAATTCTCTTAATTATCAGTGCTTTGTTCAAATTTGAATGTATCTAAACGTAACAAAAAAGGTATCTTCAAAGAGCTTTAAATAAGTACTCCTAATTATATTGTTTTGTGAGCTCAAAATTTATATGAATGTAAAGTAATGAAAATAGATTCATTAAGTGTCTCCATTTTAAAATTTGTTATATAATTAACTCGTTTACGTGTTATATTAATGCATTTACCTATTATATTAATACATTTACTTGTTATATTAATGCATTTACCTATTATAATAATGAATTTACCTATTATATTAATGCATTTACTTGTTATATTAATGCATTTACGTAAAATTCTTAAATAGACATTTGGAAACTACATTCATTTTATCTCTAAAATACATTACCCTTAAATGCATCATTAACAATATGTGGCAAAGTTAGACTCAGAAGAACCTATGCATGTCGTAGCTATCTTAATCTGCAGTTTTTAGATGGATCTGAAAAAGTTCTACTATTACTTTTGAAACTAATGACAAAGTCGGTTTAGTACAGAAACGGACAAAAAAATAAACAAAGCAGAACATTGTGTACCAAAACTATCATATTTTAAGCCAACACTCATATCCACTAGTTATTCAACTAGCAACATCGTATATTTTAACAAAAAATAAAATGTATATTAAAAGTCTATAATAGTTACCCAGGATAAATTTTTCATGACCTATTTATAAGGTTGGGTTAGATGAAAGAGAGAGCGATGTTGTTCTGACGTTAAAAAAGACAAGCTATGAAATTATACAACAAATTGAAAATATCACATATATTGAATATTTAAAAGGGTGCAAAATAGGTAAATTTGTTGACATATAATACCAATACCTAGTTACAAATACCTAACATTAACCATTATAAATATGTTTAATATTACTTTGTCCCTTAACCAAATTATAGTGACTTCAAAGTATATTTTCAATGATGTATCGATAGTCAAATCCTGTCAATTTAAGTATAGTTCGTAAATATTAACACATACAAGAAAATATTATCACTAAATTAAATGTAAACTGAGTACCCATCTAAAACATTGTTTTATTTAAATTATATAACGACATGTTTCGACTGTACAGTCATTTTTAAGTATATATATATATACTTAAAAAAAGTGATATTCTCTTATAAATGACTATAAGGTAGAATCATGTCGTGGTATAATATAATTTAACTAACAAAATGTTTTAGAAGGGTACTAAGTTTACATTTAATTAAGTCATAATAATACTTCCCTTAAGTAAGTAGCCCTAGTTAATTATATTATATTACAAGAAAATATATACAGGGGGATTTTTTCAAGTGTGCCGCCATTATGATCTTTTAAACCTTCAGAGATACAACAAACTTTAAATCGGGAACATAACCTTATGTTTTATGCTCGTTACAATTACGTTGGTCAAGTTGCAAAATCCATTTTCCAATATGGTGGTCAATTTGGAACATATTTTAAGAATTGTTTATTCCACGTACGTTTTTGATATACTTAACCGTTTCACCACCAGGAGCACTAAAAATTTCATAAATCTTTATTTCAACAATGTCATTTAGGAAAATAACGCTTAACTTATAATGCTTTAATTTTATTCAATTGAATGTTGAAAAGCCCTTTAATACATATTTATACAAAAATATTACTATCACGTAGGTCAAATTTTCAAATTAGATCGCCATTATCCAATTAGCGGGCAACTTTGAAATGACTTAGAATAACGCCAATTTTTTATGATGGATTTAGGTTTGACTAGTGATTCTAAGAATTTTTTGATTCGTGGGATTATTTTATTATACTTAACCGTTTTGCCACTAGGAGCGCTGAGAGTTTCATAAATTCTTAGTTTAATAATAACGCTCTTAGCGGCGAAATGGTTAAGTATAAAAAATAATCCCACGAATAAAAAATTCTTAGAATGACTAGTCAAACTTTCAACTAAACTAGGTTTAATCTCAGAAAGACAGTTTACATGAAATATTTTGATAACATGACACAAAACCTAAGCTCCTAGAGCTTCGCACTGAGTTAAAAGGTGTTCGCCAGACTCAATGCCTCACCGCAAAGCTGTGTTATTGACCCACCCACCCACCCTTACACGTACAGTGGTATCGACCCACTCATCCACCCTTACACGTACAGTGGTATTGACTAACCAAAATCCATTATTAAAAATTGGCGTTACTCTAAGTAATTTCAAAGTTCCCAATAATTGAAAAATGGCGATCGAATTTGAAAATTTGAACAACGTGATAATAATATTGTTGTATAAAATATGTATTTAAAAGCTTTTTAACATTCATTCGAATAAAAATATTGCATAATAAGTTAAGTTTTATTTTTATAAATTACAGAACTCGCTTCTTTAATAAATGGTTGAAATAGGGATTTCTGAAAATTTCAGCGCTCCTAGTGGCGAAAGGTTTAATTTCATAAAAACAATATAAAGGATAACATATTCTTAGAATCACTAGTAAAACCTAAAACCATTAAAAAGATAGGAGTTCCCATTAGAAATTTCAAAGTTGGCAACCATATTGGAAAATGGTTGCCAAATTTTGAAATTTGACCTACTTAATTGTAATAGGTATAAAAATGAGTGTCCCATTTAATTTTTGTTGTATCTCTGCAGGTTAAAAATAGCCCAATGGTGCCACCATTAAATAAAACGTTAAACTATTACACTGATTTTAAATATTATATTTCCAGATTATGTCTAAGGTTTACTTCTTTTTATAATTAATTGGATTAATACATTTTGTTTTAACATAATGTGTTATAAAATAGTTACGACTAAAATAATATAATTAAGGAATATCCATAGAATTTTAAAATATAATGTCATTGGTGTTGAAGTATATTAATGGACATAACATATGAGATATAATAATCACGTAAATTTTTCACCCACATTTTCTCTTATCAATGCTTGCCAATTAAACTGCAAGGTAATTAATCAATGCTTCCCAGTTCAATATGAGGCGTATTTCATTGAAAGAACAATAATATAATCAAATCAATAATTCATTTAACTATTAAACATTTGTTTATTGAAATAAGTGTAGGCTATGACCTACTTCATGGTGAACGAACGTCTTTGAGGTTGTTAGAGAAAGCTTTAAATAATAAATAATAACCTAATTTTACCTAGTTTTAATTGTTTTATACAAATATTAAAAAATTGTATCTCCCTATAAGTAACATAATTTAATAACATATTGTCTCTAAGATGATAAAAAGATATTGATCTAAAATTAAGTGATTTTTAATTCACCTTAATGCCTTTATTTCCTAATTTATATATACACGTGTAGTTATGTATGAGTTAAGAAACTTTATTGACTTCTCAAAATTGCATAACGTCTGATGACCTTATTAAAAAATAGTTTTTATTAATAATCAGACTATATCTGTAAGACACCAATTAAGTACCAGCCAGAGGTAATTGGACTTGTCTTCTCCCTCCATGCGACTAAGTAATTTCGTCCAAGTTCTTGCCCCTCATCTATATGGAAGAACATTTAATTATAATTAATTGGTTACAAGGTTTACTTCCGATGGTTTTTAAAATTACATAAAATGATCATGATTTATTATAATTTAAACAAACGAAAAAGCTAAATGTTTTTACATTTTAATCAATTTTCATGTGTTAAATTATATGGAGCTTAAAAAATTTTACATGAGTAATAATTTTATGTACTAAATAAAAGCGTTTTTATGATGTTTTAAAATAATAATTAAAAAAAGTGGTACGGTTAATGTTTCATTCGGTTCATTTGTTAGTATTGTTCTACGGATATAAAAAACTGGATAAATGAAACATTATATTGTGTTAATATTATTTAAAACTATTCGTAGAAGGCTCTGTAACTTTTTGGTTCCTAAATAATCATCCATTTTTAAGGAAAGGTTTGTTTCAAGACGTAAATGTCATATATATGAAACGTAATTAGGTTTGTTTTGAACTAATACATCATGAGACTTAGATATTTTAAATCTACCCCTTAAAAAGAAAATCACACCATTGAAGAATCAATTATAATTTTAAAGCCCCATTTTATTCTTGCCCAATATAGAAAAGGATACAATATAATTCGCTTATTTGTAAAAAATGAAAAAAATAATAAGTTTTAAAACAGTTTTTCTATAATAGGATAATTATTATGTTGTGACTTTGATGCCATATTCTTACACCTGTTATCAAATGGTGTGCCCTCATTTGATTATTTATAGTAATATAAATATTTAAAACACCAACAATTCACGATTAAGGTATATTACTACAAAAGATATACGTAAAAATACACTTCAATATCAATCCAACACACTTACAAAAAAAATAAAATTGAACATCGAATTCAATAAAATAAAGGTTATTTTTCATATTTTTCTAAGATTTTCAAGCACAATAAGACTAGTACGCAGAGAGAATATTTATTAGTTAGATCTTGAAAAAGAATGTTTATAAAGGGAGTGTAAAATTAATAATTTCCACTTTTTACATATGATGGAAATAAAACAGTAAAGTACGCGTTAAATGATAATAATGCAAGTGAAAGTAGTAGTATTTATGGGGATGATTTTGAAGGATATTACTTTACTGTTTTTATTTATTTTATTTATAATGTCAACTTATAAAATAGTTATTTTGAGATGTTCTTGATATGTTGCAGCTTCTAATACGTGTGCAGTAATTGATGTAGCTTCATTCACCACTGTTTTTTAAACTTCATGTCTCATAGGGCTAAATAAATACAAATGTTTGTATTATAAAAAAAAAAACATGTTTTTGTAGCTATTATTTTCTGTTTTGTTTTTTGTAAATTTAGTAGTGCGAGTGACAGTTGCTACCTCCTGATATTTTTTAAATTTAATTAATGGGCTAATAAATTAAAAATTAAAAACTTAAACTTCTACATCTTTATTACGTTGAGATACGATGAACATGCAGCCGAATTCAATGTCTTTGCGATGTATCGTATATGTAACTTCACAGTCCAGTTACTTACTTATGTCCAGATATATGTCTCATAGAGTAACGTATTCAGGTTGGACATGGTCTTCTACCCACTCCAAGCTAATAAACTACCGTTTATAGGGTGGCCACTGACACCAAACACATCCTCCTCCCCCACAATCGTAACGTACGACCACCAGCTTGGTAGTGCTCCCAAGCTGCAGTTTAAAATCAACCTACGTACACTTTGATTGAAACAACTATAACACATCAACGTATTGTATATAGAACTAGTGAGAATATTGTTGAAAGTTTGTACTTATTTTATTACTTAAAATAAATCTGTATACAACATTCATAAATGCCTATTGTAATATGTATTGATGGCTGCAAATCGGCGGATTTAGTACAGGTAGTCCTAATTGTATACATATGGTAGTAAAACCATTTTGAAAGGTTAACACATTCGAGTTGGTAGCTGAATAAATGTTTTTTAATGGGGCAAAACAATGCAAGTGTTTTCAGGTTAATTAATATACTCCAATTTTAACAACATGTGATAATATAAAAAAGTACAAGTTGACATGACATATAAGCCGAAACGTGGAGATTATATTTGGTCCTTGAAAATCCAATCCATGTTAAATTTTCAATTAATGTTAACAGTTTAAATACACTTTACCTAAATTATTACAGTAATTTAAATTGTTAGTAAAATGTGATGTTGAATTTTCATTAATCATATATTTTATTACATCTTTTCTACGCAACATGAGAGGTATACTTTTATATTAACTATACATACTAATATGTATAAATGTTGCCACAATCTAAAACAATTTACAAAAACAGAGCAAATATTTTAAAATACATAAAAAGCTAAAAAATTTTATAAATATTTTCAACTTATTTTTAGATTGATTGTGAGTATGAAGGATCTTTATATCTTCGAGGCAAGGCTAATATTGTTATTCTCAGATTGTTTAACTCAGCCAACCATTATAGTACGTAACCGATGGTTAAGACAATAGTCGGTACTGAGGGTTGGTTTCTTTTTAGCTGTCCCCAGACTAAGTTTACTACCCAATGTATCAGACCTTCCCCTATTCCCAAACTGGGTAGACTCTCAGTACTGTAGTGAATCTTCTGGGGGTTTTATAGTAAAATTAAGAAACAACATTAACAAATAGCGTCTAGTAATGATGTCAAGCCAATTTTTGGCTTGAGATCCAATACATAAAACTAGTTAGAAATAACGTCCACTTGCACTAATTAGAAACAGTCAAACTTAAAAAACATTTTTAAATAAACTCTGGCAAAGTGAACACGGAGGATATAACACTAAACAATCTAACAATTTTGCAATTTTTTTAAACATAAAAGATAAAAACTCATCTAGAATAATCACTAAATTAGGTTACTCCCACCCCACACTGACTGTATCGATAGTAATAATAACTGATATTTAATGTTAGTATCTTATTATTATATTTGGGAATCCCTAATTGTTTTTGGGAATCATTAATTGTTTTTATTCTTTAATTATATACGTTTTCTTTTTGTTATTTTTTATACTTTTTTTCAAAATGATAAGTGATAGCACAATTTTAGTTCGATGAAGAAAAAAATTAAACAATTTGAACCTGCATTAAACCCGAAAACACTTCACAATTAGTACTGCTTTTGCCTTCTATTCTTTTGTAATTTCCTAAACCTTTAATATAACATTGGAGATAGCTGCCTATGGCCACTTTGATTTTACACTGCAGCTATTTATGTAAACCAGGGTTAAGCAAGGGTACAAGATTTTAAAAGAGTTTCAGGATACACAAGTGAGGTTCTTGAGTACACATTTAGCTATTTACTTAAACAGTCGATAAATTAATAGTCTAACCTCATTAGTACTATTTTTTCAGTGGGTAAATATTTTATAAATACAAGAATAATGTACTATCTCATATTAAAATGACTTGGACATTTAACATAGTCGAAATCACTTCTAGTTAACAAGCCAACAACGGATATATTTAATCACAAACAAGAAAATATTTAAATTTAATTTCAGATCAGAAAAATTAAAACTACGCTTAATAATATCTTATAACAGAGTTATATGAAAAACATGATTTCAATTTAAACATATTTAGCTTTGTGATTATTAGTTGACGTACCTAACATTTGTTTGTATTCCTTTCACTTACAATAACAATGATGATGCGATTCCTATTATCTGTAATATAACAGTCCATATCTATTACGTAACGTTAATTCTATTTCTGTAACCTAACAATAGTTGTACACTATTGTGGTATTTTGGGCAGCCAAAATCCATTACAAAGTTAGTTTCTATTCCAGCGGACCAATCCAATTACCTTAAATGCATTGTGTCTGAAAGTGGTCAAATGTTAATGTTTCAACAACAATTGATACAGATGGTTGTTATTCCATTGTTCAGTTTATGATAAATTACTGGTTAGAAACTGATACTAAAAGAAAAATTAAAATAATACGTGTTAATGATATAAACGTATAGTTTTTAGTATAAAAGCTGCTATATCTTATGAACAAACTTCTTAAACAAGTGCTTACGATATACATTTTCACTCTATATGTATGTAACTTTAGTTGAACATGCTACTATGAGACACTTACTTTTTACTATACACAAGAACATAATATAACTGGAACTGCTACACATTTTAATAAACTTAGTTTAAGTAAGTGTCATATAAGATATTTAAAAAATATTAAAAGTCATTGTTTGATTATAATCACAGAAAAAACAAAAACATTGATTTTTCTTTGATCGATATTACTGACCTTATAACTTAATAACGATTGACTATAATTTGTTATTTGATAAAAGAAATATACAACATTCATGTGAATCAGATAGTATTTAGGTAATGTTGGTGAGCTTTTGATTTTGAAATCTTATTTAAAGGTAAAAGTAACAATAAATATTAACAAACTAAAATCGTACGTGTTAGAAGTGAATCCATTTGTTGACTTGCGAGGCAACTGGTAAAGTGGATTTATGATTTATGAGGTGAATGGATAGGTAATTATTAAAATTGTGAGATAGATGCATACTCCAGGTCGGGGTATGTGCATCCTGCAGGGTGGGGTAAGTGCATCCTGCAGGGTGGGGTAAGTGCATCCTGCAGGTCGGGGTGGGTGCGTCCTACAGGTTGGGGTAGGTGCATCCTGCAGGGTGGGGTAGGTGCATCCTGCAGGTCGGGGTAAGTGCGTCCTGCAGGTTGGGGTAGGTGTATCCTGCAGGGTGGGGTAAGTGCATCCTGCAGGTCGGGGTAGGTGCATCCTGCAGGTCGGGGTAGGTGCATCCTGCAGGTCCGGATTGGTGTCTTAGTTTATAAAATCAATACTGTTATTTTATGCTATAGAAATGGTTTCTATACTATTATGCTATAGAAATATTTTCAGCACTTTTCTTAAATTTCCTGAAATATTATGTGAATTCCCTATAAAACCAATAATATTAGACAATAATAATTAATCCTACTATTATAAACAATAATAAACCCTACAAAAATATTCATTAGCAGTATTGCAGCATCCAATGAAATTTAATAATTCTAATTAAGAAATACAGAATAACTATAAGCTAATACAATAAGATATTTTTATAATCAAAGGAGCAATGATGTGATTATAGAATATGGAATGATATGATTATAAATATAGGTAACACTTGTGCAATATTCAACTACTCATCAAAACATATTTGCTATGTATCTAAACTATGTATAATATAAATGATTCTACGTTACCACACAAGGGGTAAATGATAAAAGCACCTATTTATAATATATTATTAAACTTAAACCTTACAAATAAACGTTTCTAGTGTGTCCCAAGAACATATCATAAAACAGGGAAATTATTGTTTACAATAAAATTACTAAGTGGTCTATTAATTATAAAGTTTTTGTTTTAACGTACTAAAACAAATACACAACAACTACATTATAGTTTCCAAATCTGTATACACAAACTATTCCAACTGTAAATTACTAGGTGTATAATTTATGATATAAAGAAGATTTAATAGTGTTGAGTAATGTTTCACTTCAAACCATTAACCCTAATTGGGTGTGTTACTGTTGATATCCTTTGGGCTTTGTGGCGACACAGTATTTCCTCAGTGATTGCAAAGTGCCGATACAGCACCTTGGGGAAATATAACGTTTGGTCTCCTGATTGAAAGCCAACCATAAATGATGTGTGTAAATATTGAATGATGTTCCTCGCACTGCTCGTTTACTTACGTGTACAATACAATGGGATGTGTTACATGTAGACGTCCTTTGAGCTTTGTACCGACTTGGTATTTCCAGAAGTACCTACATGATTGTAAAGTGCTGAGATATATCCGTGGGAAAATGACGTTTGGTCTCCTGATTGAAAGCCAACCATATGTGACGTGTGTCGATATTGAATGATGTTCCTCGCACTGCTCGTTTCCTTAAGTGTACTATACAATTGGGTGTGTTACATGTAGACGTCCTTTGGGCTTTGTACTGACTTGGTATTTCCAGAAGTACTTCAGTGATTGTAAAGTGCTGAGACAGCTCCGTGGGGAAATAACTCGTTTAGTCTCCTGATTGAAAGCCAACCATATGTGACGAGTGTCAATATTGAACAATGTTTCCCGTACTGCTCGTTTATTTAAGTGTACTATACAATTGTGTGTGTTACATGTAGACGTCCTTTGAGCTTTGTACCGACTTGGTATTTCCAGAAGTACCTCAGTGATTGTTAAGTGCTGAGACATATCCGTGGGGAAATGACGTTTAGTCTCCTGATTGAAAGCCAACCATATGTGACGAGTGTCAATATTGAACAATGTTTCCCGTACTGCTCGTTTATTTAAGTGTACTATACAATTGTGTGTGTTACATGTAGACGTCCTTTGAGCTTTGTACCGACTTGGTATTTCCAGAAGTACCTCAGTGATTGTAAAGTGCTGAGACATATCCGTGGGGAAATGACGTTTGGTCTCCTGATTGAAAGCCAACCATATGTGACTTGTGTCAATATTGGACGATGTTTCCCGTACTGCTCGTTTATTTAAGTGTACTATACAATTGTGTGTGTTACATATAGACGTCCTTTGAGCTTTTTCCCGACTTGGATTTTCCAGAAGTACCTCGGTGATTGTAAATTGCCGAGACAGCTCCGTGGGGAAATAAGACGTTTGTTGTCATGATTGAAAGCCAAACATATGTGACGTGTGTCAATATTAAATGATGTTCCTCGCACTGCTCGTTTACTTAAGTGTACTATACAATTGGGTGTGTTAAATGTAGGCGTCCTGTGGGCTTTGTGCCGACTTGGTATTTCCAGAAGTACCTCAGTGATTGTAAAGTGCCGAGACATCTCCGTGGGGAAATAAGACGTTTGGTTTCCTGATTGAAAGCCAACCATATGTGACGTGTGTCAATATTGAATTATTTTTCCCACACTTCTCATTTCTTTGAGTTTACTATTTAAATTCGTAAGTGATAAAGGGCAATTTTCGTACAAACAAATATTGCACTAAATAATATTAACTATTTTAATTTTGCTACAATGACACAACAGACGTTCCCTAGTAAAATATAAGTATTTCTTTTTCTTTTCTTCAAAAACAAAATTAGTTATTTTGTATTGTTCTTATTATTAAATAGATGTATAGTTTCATACTATTGTTTAGGTAAATTTATCATATCTCAAGGTGAAACAAAATTATACTATAGTAAGATTTGCCATAATAAGCTTTAATTTATTAAATAATATGTTGTTCTTATATGATATTAACCTAACCATCCAACTACCTTTACGATTATGGTGGTATTGACCCACCCAAACTACCATACACTTACTGTTGTATAAACTGATCTGACCCAGACTAGGAACGGTTACACTTTAGTTCGAAAACAGTTAGTTGTTGTTTGTAAGATAACTTGAAACAATTAGCGTAACTCGACATTGCACGCGAAGCTGTTATGCTAATTATCTCACTTTTCCAGTTACCTAATTAGTACCTTCATTATTTCAATATAAGTTATTAATTTTTTTTCAATACCTTACTTATTAAAAGATTGCGTCTGAAAAAGGAATATAACTGTTTTTACAAAGCACTTTGGCTTTTATGTAAATATTTAATTTTAATAATGGTTTTGAAGCTTGATAAATAAACCTGTAAAACTTTAAAATTTACAAATAATCATATATTTATGTAACGCTGTTTACATTACTAATTTATTCATTGTTTCGAAATAAAAGATACAATTCTTATACGCTATTATTTTTGGCCTTATTACAAGTATTAAAGGTAACATTTGCTTACTGCATTAATCTAGACAAATATTAACTTAGTGTTGTGGTTTTCAGTTCAACGTTAAGTATGTCAACACGCCAGAAATATTTGCTTGTTGATCCTCGAGCAGATCATAAAGTTTTTGTTTTCAGCAATTTACGTGTTTGATTTGTTGCTCATATTTAGCCATAATTAACCATTTTAAGTATACTTACTGAACTTTCAAGCTGCAAGGTATGCTTTATTTCTCCTTATACTTCTCCTTATTTATCTTTTAAAAATGGTATTCAGTACTGCATATATTGTGCAATGCAATTTTATAACATCAAAGAATATTTAATTGAGTTTCGCCATAAAATTATAAGTAAATATTTTTTATTTAATACGTATATTTCTCAAATAGATCTTTGTTTATTTTAACTTTTTTAATATTGTTTTAGGATTGTGTGAATTTACAGGATAAATATTATGTTTTTATGTTGTAAACTGTATTTTTCTATCGATAATTTAATATACATAATTGTTGTCTATTTCTGCTGAGTTCTTTGACAAGTTTTAAAGTGATTGATCACAAATAATTGTCTTGAAAACTTTGGAACTCTAATTCCATATTACATTAAATTCAGTTACGAAATTAAAGCTAATATTTCCAAGATTATTTTGTCACGACATTATATAATTTGTGCATATTTATATTACCAAAGCGATAAAAGCACTTTTATGCTGAAACAATAAATATTAAATTCTGCTAAATAACTTTTTATTTTTATTTTATATCGTAATTATAATTATAAACTGACAAATTTTGTTCTAATTTTTATTAGCTATTATAAGTTAGTACAATTTTATAGTTTTAATCTTGCCATTGGCCTTTATGCAACATTAAACGTATGACTAAATAGTCATAAGTTTAATTAGTAAAAAAATCGTATTTCCTTTGTATATGAATAAATTGATCTATACATTGAACTTAGATGATGTTGTTTTAGGTATTTATTAATTAACATTTGAAGTATCGAATCAATTGTAACCTACGATACTATGACTGTATTTGCAATTTAAAAAGTTGGCAGCACCGTATTCATGATGGTCTTAGAGATAGATAAATTAGTAAAATTCCATAGGTTAATCTGAACATTTTTAACAAATTTTCAGATGAAAACACTTTACTGTATTAGCATTTTTATACTAACTTGATTACATTATTTTAAGCTTTAAAACTTACACATTAGCAAAAGTTAAAGAAATCCTCCTTATATATAATACGTGAAGCCGTTTTTTGTCAACGCAACTCCTCTCTTATTTCTTAACCAATCGAAACGGTCGAAGTGTAAAAAAAATTCGTAGTTGTGCAATTAGGTCTTACTTTTTCGAAATGTTCACCCTAAGGGGAACGAGAAGCCCTCAAAGATCGTTTTTTTTTTGCCATACGAAAAACACAGTGAGAGATTTATATGACTCGGAAAGTAACAGCTGTTAAAATGTAAATAATGTTTTACAAAATGTTTTAACACCTTTTGAAATGTGAACAATTGTGTTTTTAATATTGATGAGGTTAGATATTTCATAATGTTAAACTAGGAGAGGTTGTAGGCATGGTTTAAATAGTAATTTAATGCAGTTATTTTATGTATATAATTAATTTTTACGTATTAAACAATAACAAATGAAATAAAAACATCTGATATAAGCTAAATAATATTATTGGGTGATTATTATAATAAATAGGTAGCAACGCAATTAATGTGACTGAGATACTGTAAATAAATTTAATATTGTGATTTTACGTTATACAGTTAATCTGCTATTATTTGTGGTCAAAAATAGCCCTAACTTCACCTGGTAAAATAAGACAATCTTTAATCTTTTTTAATCTCTCTCTCTCTCTCTCTCTCTCTCTCTCTCTCTCTCTCTCTCTCTCTCTCTCTCTCTCTCTCTCTCTCTCTCTCTCTCTCTCTCTCTCTCTCTCTCTCTCTCGCATGAATAAACATCAATAATAGTGTGAACCACACCCCTTACACAAAAGATCATAATAGTATGTACAATATTTACTATGTGTCACTCACAGTAATGGCCGGACCATATGAGCGTGGGGAAGGCTATTACAATTGAAAACTAAACAATAATAAAAATAAACAAAGAATCATACATTAACTATTGCTCTACCACCCACTCACCCACTTAATGGTAATGACCGCCTCACCCAACCATATGCCTAAAGTGATACTGAACCATTCAAATTTACCTATTAGCTTTTAGTACATATAATATTATCATGTCACGCTGAAAATAAGCGGAAAGTGTTTGAATAATAATGCATACATACGTTGTTTAGTTAAACTTGGGAAAATTAGCTACAGCCGATAGCTATTCAAAAAATTCGAAACATCACTCAATGTTAAAAAAACTAATGAGTTTTTTAAGAGGATTTATGACGTTCCGTTCACTAGCAACATCCCATAAATTCATGGCCTGCAGATATTTAGTGATATTTTGTATAGAACTAATCTATATAGAAATAAATTTAATTGAGTACATTTATAGTAAACAATTATTGACGATACAAACTACAGTACTTGCTAATCTATTAGCTAATATATTATGATATTGTGTAAGATAACCCCGTTACGAAAATGTAATGTACTAAGTTAGTTATTAGTCTTCTTATATCACAAATTATCTAATCCTTACTTCCACCTATCGTTGCTGAGGGCCTTTTCCGTTAATTCACTACCACTACTTTTTTTAGGTTAGTTTGTGTTAGGTTTGGTAAGGTTATATAAGGTTGGGTTAGATTAAGTTAGTTTCAGTTATGTTAAGTTAGATTTAGTTTGGTTACGTTAGTTGTAGTGAGTTAACGGAAAATAGCCGATGCTGTTTTAAATAATTCTTAAAAACACAATTCCTCCGAAAAATTATATTTTAAGTGTCATTTAATACGCCTACACTACGTAGAGAAACAATGATTTACTCTCGTACGATCTCGTTTAACCATTTGACACTTTTAAAAATTATTCATAGTTTTTACCATTGAAGATAATTTATTACCGCATATAACCTCATAAAAACAACTTTTACGGTACTACTAGTTGGTTATTGATTTCTTATATGTGAAGGTTTTTTGGAGAACAATTTTAATACCGATGGTAAGATTATTTTATTACCAGAAAAAACTGATAATAAATAAGTATACTTGTTATTCCTTAAAAAAGACGTACTTACGTACTAATGTCTAAGTTTAGTAATCTTATGTATTAAAATAAAAACTCAAACGGACGTAAATAGTATACATTTGTTAAAAAGACAGAATTTAATTTGTACTGTTTTAGTTTTAGTCTTTCAAAGTTATACCATACACATATTGGAATAAGCTTTAATACCATATATTTGTTTTAAGAATGTTATTCATAGAAAAAGTATAG
The DNA here is from genome assembly GCA_035578905.1 of Stictocephala bisonia. Classification (NCBI taxonomy): domain Eukaryota; kingdom Metazoa; phylum Arthropoda; class Insecta; order Hemiptera; family Membracidae; genus Stictocephala; species Stictocephala bisonia. Next base: position 117,661 of record JAQJVL010000890.1, read on the forward strand.
TAAAATAAGAAAAATAAAATTGTTGAGGATCGTTCTTTCACTTTGTACAACTAATAGTTTAAAAGTGTATAACCTAACAAATTCAAATGTAATCTTCATTTCCGTGTTGCAAGTATCAAACTAATTTTAAAAGACAGTTACCCGAAGGTATCTTGTTAAATTGACTATCCTAATTGCTGCTCAAAGCTGTTTGTTTTATAAGCTATTAGTGCGAAGCCAATATTCAACCAACATTTTATAGATATTCAGCTTAAATTTTCTAAATATTTAGCAAATTTAATACTGACCAAATGAAAGAATTCGAGAAAAATCTTCTTTGTGGAGTTGCGTGAATCGTAATGCATTTCAAATGAGGTGAAGGAAATATTTCTGAAACGTGTTTGGTATAAAAATATGATATCTCCGCAGGCCTTCAAGGAAAGAGGGGATGTTTAGTACTTCACCCTTCTCCTTTTGTGCTAATAATAAAATCTCATTCTCAGATCAATTTTCTTTTACAATATTTAGCATTATTTTAAGCAATGGTTTTAGATAATTATATTTCCATTTATAACAACAATGCATAATTCATTAGTATTGTTTTTATAATCCAATCCATAGTAATAGTAATTTATTATTCATCACTATGTCATATTTATTTTATATGTTTAAATATTTTGATTAAAAATAAAAAAAATTTATTTTTATTTAAAAATAAAAATTTAGTGCTCATAATATTATATTAGTCATTAAATTTAATTGATTTCTATGTGATTAAATTAAATTAAAATGTATTGTTAAAGTAATTTTGAACAGACTTCTTAACTACGTTAATGGAAGGAATTAGTCTAATATGTCTATTGGGGATATAATCTTCTTTCACGATTTTAATGTTAAAAAAACATGTAATTTTATATACAAAATTGTAACTATAAGATTACAAGACACTTTGTTTGTATATTGTGCAACATTTAATAATAATAGTATTTCAGTGTACTTAAGCCTTATTTTAGCTTTGCACTAAGACGTTACTTGAGAGACGTTTTTCATAGCCCCGGCGAACGCAAGTGAACCGTAAATCCGACGGGCGGAAATCCATTTCAAGTGGTGAACACGTTTCCGGTTCATGTCTGTGATCCAGTCGACTGGAAATGCACTGTTACTTCAATTATATTTAACATAAGAAGAGTCTATGCGACTAGTGATTTTCACACTGAAATATGTACTAGGCAACATTTAGGCGAATCAATATAAAATATAACTTTTTTTTACTTCATTTTATCAGGTGATTTAGAGTTATGTTTAGATATGACAATGTATGTCATTGCTTTTACCATATTTGTATCTGAATATTCTGATGTACGTAAAACTTAAGTTAAAACAATGAGTTTGTATTTATTTTTTAACCTATCTAATTTTAATAATCGAACAATATTAAGTATTTTATGGACTAATAACCTTTAGTTTTTAATTTGAATATTTTAGGCACTTACATATTTAATACTCTAATATAACCAATTAATAGTTTCAAAGAGTTTTTCAGTATGGCTGATACCCCATTTAATACATACTTGCCTTATATCAATAAAAAACTATTGTTGGCACTAGTGGCGTAGTGCTGTAACCCAGCTACTTGGGGACGTGTTGTGGAGGTTGTAGGCACTAGTAGCGCAGTGCTGTAACCCAGCTACTTGGGGACAACGTGTTGTGGAGGTTGTAGGTACTAGTAGCGCAGTGCTGTAACCCAGCTACTTGGAGACGTGTTGTGGAGGTTGTAGGCTCTAGTAGTGCAGTGCTGTAACCCAGCTACTAGGGGACAACGTGTTGTGGAGGTTGTAGGTACTAATAGTGCAGTGCTGTAACCCAGCTACTTGGGGACGTGTTGTTGAGATTGTAGGCTCTAGTAGCGCAGTGCTGTAACCCAGCTACTTGGGGACAAAGTGTTGTGGAGGTTGTAGGTACTAGTAGCACAGTGCTGTAACCCAGCTACTTGGGGACAAAGTGTTGTGGAGGTTGTAGGTACTAGTAGCGCAGTGCTGTAACCCAGCTACTAGGGGACAAAGTGTTGTGGAGGTTGTAGGTACTAGTAGCGCAGTGCTGTTACCCAGCTACTAGGGGACAAAGTGTTGTGGAGGTTGTAGGTACTAGTAGCGCAGTGCTGTAACCCAGCTACTTGGGGACAAAGTGTTGTGGAGGTTGTAGGTACTAGTAGCGCAGTGCTGTAACCCAGCTACTTGGGGACAAAGTGTTGTGGAGGTTGTAGGTACTAGTAGCGCAGTGCTATAACCCAGCTACTTGGGGACGTGTTGTGGAGGTTGTAGGTACTAGTAGCGCAGTGCTGTAACCCAGCTACTAGGGGACAAAGTGTTGTGGAGGTTGTAGGTACTAATAGCGCAGTGCTGTAACCCAGCTACTTGGGGACAAAGTGTTGTGGAGGTTGTAGGTACTAGTAGCGCAGTGCTGTAACCCAGCTACTTGGGAACGTGTTGTGGAGTTTGTAGGCTCTAGTAGCGCAGTGCTGTAACCCAGCTACTAGGGGACAAAGTGTTGTGGAGGTTGTAGGTACTAGTAGCGCAGTGCTGTAACCCAGCTACTTGGGGACAACGTGTTGTGTAGGTTGTAGGTACTAGTAGTGCAGTGCTGTAACCCAGCTACTTGGGGACGTGTTGTGGAAGTTGTAGGCTCTAGTAGCGCAGTGCTGTAACCCAGCTACCTGGGGACAACGTGTTGTTGAGGTTGTAGGTGTTAGGCTCTATACTCAGTACTCTTAATACTGACATCACGTCCGCTAAATTATTGCCATCGACGTGGACACTAAGAGAGAAGTTTGTGGTGCCTGTGTTGGCTGATAGTCGATGTTCGGAAGTTGTGTAAGAAAGAGAACAGAGTATCTAGTCTGTCAGTTAGCTGAAAATCAGACCAACACTACGTGGTTCAGAATCCACGTAAATAGTTTTGCCGTAAAGAGAATCCACGTCCCTTAGTTGCTCTTGCTATTGGTATATTAATAAATAGCTCTTACTATAGAATGATAGACCTTAGTTATTAACAATGACTACACTCGTCCATCTACTCTCATAACACTCATTCACCCCTCATTTTCTCCCATACCTATACAATCGGAGCATAACTGATGAATAATGAATGTTTAAAATGGAATATGTATATTTTAACATATGTTAAAATTTTTTACCGCGTAAGTTGATATATGTAAATTGATAAAAACAATGTATTGTTAATTTCGACTGAAATCTCTA